>OX637536.1:33001365-33428865 GCA_951800035.1 Linnaemya tessellans
CCCTTTGCTAAAAATCAAATTTTTGGTTGAAACACAATTTTACCCAATTTTGCCCAAAAGGTGTTTATTTCTAATAACTGAGTATTGAAAGGAGTTTCAAATGCGAAGAAGCTTCCGAAAAAGCTTAAGTCGCATGCATTTAAGCAAAAAAAATTTTTGACCAATTTTTTAGGAAAGGCTAACCCCTTTGCTAAAAATCAAATTTTTGGTTGAAACACAATTTTACCCAATTTTGCCCAAAAGGTGTTTATTGCTAATAACTGAGTATTGAAAGGAGTTTCAAATGCGGAGAAGCTTCCGAAAAAGCTTAAGTCGCATGCATTTAAGCAAAAAAAATTTTTGACCAATTTTTTAGGAAAGGCTAACCCCTTTGCTAAAAATCAAATTTTTGGTTGAAACACAATTTTACCCAATTTTGCCCAAAAGGTGTTTATTTCTAATAACTGAGTATTGAAAGGAGTTTCAAATGCGAAGAAGCTTCCGAAAAAGCTTAAGTCGCATGCATTTAAGCAAAAAAAATTTTTGACCAATTTTTTAGGAAAGGCTAACCCCTTTGCTAAAAATCAAATTTTTGGTTGAAACACAATTTTACCCAATTTTGCCCAAAAGGTGTTTATTGCTAATAACTGAGTATTGAAAGGAGTTTCAAATGCGGAGAAGCTTCCGAAAAAGCTTAAGTCGCATGCATTTAAGCAAAAAAAATTTTTGACCAATTTTTTAGGAAAGGCTAACCCCTTTGCTAAAAATCAAATTTTTGGTTGAAACACAATTTTACCCAATTTTGCCCAAAAGGTGTTTATTTCTAATAACTGAGTATTGAAAGGAGTTTCAAATGCGAAGAAGCTTCCGAAAAAGCTTAAGTCGCATGCATTTAAGCAAAAAAAATTTTTGACCAATTTTTTAGGAAAGGCTAACCCCTTTGCTAAAAATCAAATTTTTGGTTGAAACACAATTTTACCCAATTTTGCCCAAAAGGTGTTTATTTCTAATAACTGAGTATTGAAAGGAGTTTCAAATGCGAAGAAGCTTCCGAAAAAGCTTAAGTCGCATGCATTTAAGCAAAAAAAATTTTTGACCAATTTTTTAGGAAAGGCTAACCCCTTTGCTAAAAATCAAATTTTTGGTTGAAACACAATTTTACCCAATTTTGCCCAAAAGGTGTTTATTGCTAATAACTGAGTATTGAAAGGAGTTTCAAATGCGGAGAAGCTTCCGAAAAAGCTTAAGTCGCATGCATTTAAGCAAAAAAAATTTTTGACCAATTTTTTAGGAAAGGCTAACCCCTTTGCTAAAAATCAAATTTTTGGTTGAAACACAATTTTACCCAATTTTGCCCAAAAGGTGTTTATTGCTAATAACTGAGTATTGAAAGGAGTTTCAAATGCGGAGAAGCTTCCGAAAAAGCTTAAGTCGCATGCATTTAAGCAAAAAAAATTTTTGACCAATTTTTTAGGAAAGGCTAACCCCTTTGCTAAAAATCAAATTTTTGGTTGAAACACAATTTTACCCAATTTTGCCCAAAAGGTGTTTATTTCTAATAACTGAGTATTGAAAGGAGTTTCAAATGCGAAGAAGCTTCCGAAAAAGCTTAAGTCGCATGCATTTAAGCAAAAAAAATTTTTGACCAATTTTTTAGGAAAGGCTAACCCCTTTGCTAAAAATCAAATTTTTGGTTGAAACACAATTTTACCCAATTTTGCCCAAAAGGTGTTTATTTCTAATAACTGAGTATTGAAAGGAGTTTCAAATGCGAAGAAGCTTCCGAAAAAGCTTAAGTCGCATGCATTTAAGCAAAAAAAATTTTTGACCAATTTTTTAGGAAAGGCTAACCCCTTTGCTAAAAATCAAATTTTTGGTTGAAACACAATTTTACCCAATTTTGCCCAAAAGGTGTTTATTTCTAATAACTGAGTATTGAAAGGAGTTTCAAATGCGAAGAAGCTTCCGAAAAAGCTTAAGTCGCATGCATTTAAGCAAAAAAAATTTTTGACCAATTTTTTAGGAAAGGCTAACCCCTTTGCTAAAAATCAAATTTTTGGTTGAAACACAATTTTACCCAATTTTGCCCAAAAGGTGTTTATTGCTAATAACTGAGTATTGAAAGGAGTTTCAAATGCGGAGAAGCTTCCGAAAAAGCTTAAGTCGCATGCATTTAAGCAAAAAAAATTTTTGACCAATTTTTTAGGAAAGGCTAACCCCTTTGCTAAAAATCAAATTTTTGGTTGAAACACAATTTTACCCAATTTTGCCCAAAAGGTGTTTATTGCTAATAACTGAGTATTGAAAGGAGTTTCAAATGCGGAGAAGCTTCCGAAAAAGCTTAAGTCGCATGCATTTAAGCAAAAAAAATTTTTGACCAATTTTTTAGGAAAGGCTAACCCCTTTGCTAAAAATCAAATTTTTGGTTGAAACACAATTTTACCCAATTTTGCCCAAAAGGTGTTTATTGCTAATAACTGAGTATTGAAAGGAGTTTCAAATGCGGAGAAGCTTCCGAAAAAGCTTAAGTCGCATGCATTTAAGCAAAAAAAATTTTTGACCAATTTTTTAGGAAAGGCTAACCCCTTTGCTAAAAATCAAATTTTTGGTTGAAACACAATTTTACCCAATTTTGCCCAAAAGGTGTTTATTGCTAATAACTGAGTATTGAAAGGAGTTTCAAATGCGGAGAAGCTTCCGAAAAAGCTTAAGTCGCATGCATTTAAGCAAAAAAAATTTTTGACCAATTTTTTAGGAAAGGCTAACCCCTTTGCTAAAAATCAAATTTTTGGTTGAAACACAATTTTACCCAATTTTGCCCAAAAGGTGTTTATTTCTAATAACTGAGTATTGAAAGGAGTTTCAAATGCGAAGAAGCTTCCGAAAAAGCTTAAGTCGCATGCATTTAAGCAAAAAAAATTTTTGACCAATTTTTTAGGAAAGGCTAACCCCTTTGCTAAAAATCAAATTTTTGGTTGAAACACAATTTTACCCAATTTTGCCCAAAAGGTGTTTATTGCTAATAACTGAGTATTGAAAGGAGTTTCAAATGCGGAGAAGCTTCCGAAAAAGCTTAAGTCGCATGCATTTAAGCAAAAAAAATTTTTGACCAATTTTTTAGGAAAGGCTAACCCCTTTGCTAAAAATAAAATTTTTGGTTGAAACACAATTTTACCCAATTTTGCCCAAAAGGTGTTTATTTCTAATAACTGAGTATTGAAAGGAGTTTCAAATGCGAAGAAGCTTCCGAAAAAGCTTAAGTCGCATGCATTTAAGCAAAAAAAATTTTTGACCAATTTTTTAGGAAAGGCTAACCCCTTTGCTAAAAATCAAATTTTTGGTTGAAACACAATTTTACCCAATTTTGCCCAAAAGGTGTTTATTGCTAATAACTGAGTATTGAAAGGAGTTTCAAATGCGGAGAAGCTTCCGAAAAAGCTTAAGTCGCATGCATTTAAGCAAAAAAAATTTTTGACCAATTTTTTAGGAAAGGCTAACCCCTTTGCTAAAAATCAAATTTTTGGTTGAAACACAATTTTACCCAATTTTGCCCAAAAGGTGTTTATTTCTAATAACTGAGTATTGAAAGGAGTTTCAAATGCGAAGAAGCTTCCGAAAAAGCTTAAGTCGCATGCATTTAAGCAAAAAAAATTTTTGACCAATTTTTTAGGAAAGGCTAACCCCTTTGCTAAAAATCAAATTTTTGGTTGAAACACAATTTTACCCAATTTTGCCCAAAAGGTGTTTATTGCTAATAACTGAGTATTGAAAGGAGTTTCAAATGCGGAGAAGCTTCCGAAAAAGCTTAAGTCGCATGCATTTAAGCAAAAAAAATTTTTGACCAATTTTTTAGGAAAGGCTAACCCCTTTGCTAAAAATCAAATTTTTGGTTGAAACACAATTTTACCCAATTTTGCCCAAAAGGTGTTTATTTCTAATAACTGAGTATTGAAAGGAGTTTCAAATGCGGAGAAGCTTCCGAAAAAGCTTAAGTCGCATGCATTTAAGCAAAAAAAATTTTTGACCAATTTTTTAGGAAAGGCTAACCCCTTTGCTAAAAATCAAATTTTTGGTTGAAACACAATTTTACCCAATTTTGCCCAAAAGGTGTTTATTTCTAATAACTGAGTATTGAAAGGAGTTTCAAATGCAGAGAAGCTTCCGAAAAAGCTTAAGTCGCATGCATTTAAGCAAAAAAAATTTTTGACCAATTTTTTAGGAAAGGCTAACCCCTTTGCTAAAAATCAAATTTTTGGTTGAAACACAATTTTACCCAATTTTGCCCAAAAGGTGTTTATTTCTAATAACTGAGTATTGAAAGGAGTTTCAAATTCGGAGAAGCTTCCGAAAAAGCTTAAGTCGCATGCATTTAAGCAAAAAAAATTTTTGACCAATTTTTTAGGAAAGGCTAATCCCTTTGCTAAAAATCAAATTTTTGGTTGAAACACAATTTTACCCAATTTTGCCAAAAGGTGTTTATTTCTAATAACTGAGTATTGAAAGGAGTTTCAAATGCGAAGAAGCTTCCGAAAAAGCTTAAGTCGCATGCATTTAAGCAAAAAAATTTTTGACCAATTTTTTAGGAAAGGCTAACCCCTTTGCTAAAAATCAAATTTTTGGTTGAAACACAATTTTACCCAATTTTGCCCAAAAGGTGTTTATTTCTAATAACTGAGTATTGAAAGGAGTTTCAAATGCGAAGAAGCTTCCGAAAAAGCTTAAGTCGCATGCATTTAAGCAAAAAAAATTTTTGACCAATTTTTTAGGAAAGGCTAACCCCTTTGCTAAAAATCAAATTTTTGGTTGAAACACAATTTTACCCAATTTTGCCCAAAAGGTGTTTATTGCTAATAACTGAGTATTGAAAGGAGTTTCAAATGCGGAGAAGCTTCCGAAAAAGCTTAAGTCGCATGCATTTAAGCAAAAAAAATTTTTGACCAATTTTTTAGGAAAGGCTAACCCCTTTGCTAAAAATCAAATTTTTGGTTGAAACACAATTTTACCCAATTTTGCCCAAAAGGTGTTTATTTCTAATAACTGAGTATTGAAAGGAGTTTCAAATGCGGAGAAGCTTCCGAAAAAGCTTAAGTCGCATGCATTTAAGCAAAAAAAATTTTTGACCAATTTTTTAGGAAAGGCTAACCCCTTTGCTAAAAATCAAATTTTTGGTTGAAACACAATTTTACCCAATTTTGCCCAAAAGGTGTTTATTTCTAATAACTGAGTATTGAAAGGAGTTTCAAATGCGGAGAAGCTTCCGAAAAAGCTTAAGTCGCATGCATTTAAGCAAAAAAAATTTTTGACCAATTTTTAGGAAAGGCTAATCCCTTTGCTAAAAATCAAATTTTTGGTTGAAACACAATTTTACCCAATTTTGCCCAAAAGGTGTTTATTTCTAATAACTGAGTATTGAAAGGAGTTTCAAATGCGAAGAAGCTTCCGAAAAGCTTAAGTCGCATGCATTTAAGCAAAAAAAATTTTGACCAATTTTTTAGGAAAGGCTAACCCCTTTGCTAAAAATCAAATTTTTGGTTGAAACACAATTTTACCCAATTTTGCCCAAAAGGTGTTTATTTCTAATAACTGAGTATTGAAAGGAGTTTCAAATGCGAAGAAGCTTCCGAAAAAGCTTAAGTCGCATGCATTTAAGCAAAAAAAATTTTTGACCAATTTTTTAGGAAAGGCTAACCCTTTGCTAAAAATCAAATTTTTGGTTTGAAACACAATTTTACCCAATTTTGCCCAAAAGGAGTTTATTTCTAATAACTGAGTATTGAAAGGAGTTTCAAATGCGGAGAAGCTTCCGAAAAAGCTTAAGTCGCATGCATTTAAGCAAAAAAAATTTTTGACCAATTTTTTAGGAAAGGCTAACCCCTTTGCTAAAAATCAAATTTTTGGTTGAAACACAATTTTACCCAATTTTGCCCAAAAGGTGTTTATTGCTAATAACTGAGTATTGAAAGGAGTTTCAAATGCGGAGAAGCTTCCGAAAAAGCTTAAGTCGCATGCATTTAAGCAAAAAAAATTTTTGACCAATTTTTAGGAAAGGCTAACCCCTTTGCTAAAAATCAAATTTTGGTTGAAACACAATTTTACCCAATTTTGCCCAAAAGGAGTTTATTTCTAATAACTGAGTATTGAAAGGAGTTTCAAATGCGGAGAAGCTTCCGAAAAAGCTTAAGTCGCATGCATTTAAGCAAAAAAAATTTTTGACCAATTTTTTAGGAAAGGCTAACCCCTTTGCTAAAAATCAATTTTTGTTGAAACACAATTTTACCCAATTTTGCCCAAAAGGTGTTTATTGCTAATAACTGAGTATTGAAAGGAGTTTCAAATGCGGAGAAGCTTCCGAAAAAGCTTAAGTCGCATGCATTTAAGCAAAAAAAATTTTTGACCAATTTTTTAGGAAAGGCTAACCCCTTTGCTAAAAATCAAATTTTTGGTTGAAACACAATTTTACCCAATTTTGCCCAAAAGGTGTTTATTTCTAATAACTGAGTATTGAAAGGAGTTTCAAATGCGGAGAAGCTTCCGAAAAAGCTTAAGTCGCATGCATTTAAGCAAAAAAAATTTTTGACCAATTTTTTAGGAAAGGCTAACCCTTTGCTAAAAATCAAATTTTTGGTTGAAACACAATTTTACCCAATTTTGCCCAAAAGGTGTTTATTTCTAATAACTGAGTATTGAAAGGAGTTTCAAATGCGGAGAAGCTTCCGAAAAAGCTTAAGTCGCATGCATTTAAGCAAAAAAAATTTTTGACCAATTTTTTAGGAAAGGCTAACCCTTTGCTAAAAATCAAATTTTTGGTTGAAACACAATTTTACACAATTTTGCCCAAAAGGTGTTTATTTCAAATAACTGAGTATTGAAAGGAGTTTCAAATGCGGAGAAGCTTCCGAAAAAGCTTAAGTCGCATGCATTTAAGCAAAAAAAATTTTTGACCAATTTTTTAGGAAAGGCTAACCCCTTTGCTAAAAATCAAATTTTTGGTTGAAACACAATTTTACCCAATTTTGCCCAAAAGGTGTTTATTTCTAATAACTGAGTATTGAAAGGAGTTTCAAATGCGAAGAAGCTTCCGAAAAAGCTTAAGTCGCATGCATTTAAGCAAAAAAAATTTTTGACCAATTTTTTAGGAAAGGCTAATCCCTTTGCTAAATATCAAATTTTTGGTTGAAACACAATTTTACCCAATTTTGCCCAAAAGGAGTTTATTTCTAATAACTGAGTATTGAAAGGAGTTTCAAATGCGGAGAAGCTTCCGAAAAAGCTTAAGTCGCATGCATTTAAGCAAAAAAAATTTTTGACCAATTTTTTAGGAAAGGCTAACCCCTTTGCTAAAAATCAAATTTTTGGTTGAAACACAATTTTATCCAATTTTGCCCAAAAGGTGTTTATTGCTAATAACTGAGTATTGAAAGGAGTTTCAAATGCGGAGAAGCTTCCGAAAAAGCTTAAGTCGCATGCATTTAAGCAAAAAAAATTTTTGACCAATTTTTTAGGAAAGGCTTTTGCTAAAAATCAAATTTTTGGTTGAAACACAATTTTACCCAATTTTGCCCAAAAGGTGTTTATTGCTAATAACTGAGTATTGAAAGGAGTTTCAAATGCGGAGAAGCTTCCGAAAAAGCTTAAGTCGCATGCATTTAAGCAAAAAAAATTTTTGACCAATTTTTTAGGAAAGGCTAACCCCTTTGCTAAAAATCAAATTTTGGTTGAAACACAATTTTACCCAATTTTGCCCAAAAGGTGTTTATTGCTAATAACTGAGTATTGAAAGGAGTTTCAAATGCGGAGAAGCTTCCGAAAAAGCTTAAGTCGCATGCATTTAAGCAAAAAAAATTTTTGACCAATTTTTTAGGAAAGGCTAACCCCTTTGCTAAAAATCAAATTTTTGGTTGAAACACAATTTTACCCAATTTTGCCCAAAAGGTGTTTATTGCTAATAACTGAGTATTGAAAGGAGTTTCAAATGCGGAGAAGCTTCCGAAAAAGCTTAAGTCGCATGCATTTAAGCAAAAAAAATTTTTGACCAATTTTTTAGGAAAGGCTAACCCCTTTGCTAAAAATCAAATTTTTGGTTGAAACACAATTTTACCCAATTTTGCCCAAAAGGTGTTTATTTCTAATAACTGAGTATTGAAAGGAGTTTCAAATGCGAAGAAGCTTCCGAAAAAGCTTAAGTCGCATGCATTTAAGCAAAAAAAATTTTTGACCAATTTTTTAGGAAAGGCTAACTAACCCCTTTGCTAAAAATCAAATTTTTGGTTGAAACACAATTTTACCCAATTTTGCCCAAAAGGTGTTTATTGCTAATAACTGAGTATTGAAAGGAGTTTCAAATGCGGAGAAGCTTCCGAAAAAGCTTAAGTCGCATGCATTTAAACAAAAAAAATTTTTGACCAATTTTTTAGGAAAGGCTAACCCCTTTGCTAAAAATCAAATTTTTGGTTGAAACACAATTTTACCCAATTTTGCCCAAAAGGTGTTTATTTCTAATTACTGAGTATTGAAAGGAGTTTCAAATGCGGAGAAGCTTCCGAAAAAGCTTAAGTCGCATGCATTTAAGCAAAAAAAATTTTTGACCAATTTTTTAAGAAAGGCTAACCCCTTTGCTAAAAATCAAATTTTTGCTTGAAACACAATTTTACCCAATTTTGCCCAAAAGGTGTTTATTTCTAATAACTGAGTATTGAAAGGAGTTTCAAATGCGGAGAAGCTTCCGAAAAAGCTTAAGTCGCATGCATTTAAGCAAAAAAAATTTTTGACCAATTTTTTAGGAAAGGCTAACCCCTTTGCTAAAAATCAAATTTTTGGTTGAAACACAATTTTACCCAATTTCGCCCAAAAGGTGTTTATTTCTAATAACTGAGTATTGAAAGGAGTTTCAAATGCGGAGAAGCTTCCGAAAAAGCTTAAGTCGCATGCATTTAAGCAAAAAAAATTTTTGACCAATTTTTTAGGAAAGGCTAACTAACCCCTTTGCTAAAAATCAAATTTTTGGTTGAAACACAATTTTACCCAATTTTGCCCAAAAGGTGTTTATTTCTAATAACTGAGTATTGAAAGGAGTTTCAAATGCGAAGAAGCTTCCGAAAAAGCTTAAGTCGCATGCATTTAAGCAAAAAAAATTTTTGACAAATTTTTTAGGAAAGGCTAACCCCTTTGCTAAAAATCAAATTTTTGGTTGAAACACAATTTTACCCAATTTTGCCCAAAAGGTGTTTATTTCTAATAACTGAGTATTGAAAGGAGTTTCAAATGCGAAGAAGCTTCCGAAAAAGCTTAAGTCGCATGCATTTAAGCAAAAAAAATTTTTGACCAATTTTTTAGGAAAGGCTAACCCCTTTGCTAAAAGTCAAATTTTTGGTTGAAACACAATTTTACCCAATTTTGCCCAAAAGGTGTTTATTTCTAATAACTGAGTATTGAAAGGAGTTTCAAATGCGAAGAAGCTTCCGAAAAAGCTTAAGTCGCATGCATTTAAGCAAAAAAAATTTTTTACCAATTTTTTAGGAAAGGCTAACACCTTTGCTAAAAATCAAATTTTTGGTTGAAACACAATTTTACCCAATTTTGCCCAAAAGGTGTTTATTTCTAATAACTGAGTATTGAAAGGAGTTTCAAATGCGAAGAAGCTTCCGAAAAAGCTTAAGTCGCATGCATTTAAGCAAAAAAAATTTTTGACCAATTTTTTAGGAAAGGCTAACACCTTTGCTAAAAATCAAATTTTTGGTTGAAACACAATTTTACCCAATTTTGCCCAAAAGGTGTTTATTTCTAATAACTGAGTATTGAAAGGAGTTTCAAATGCGAAGAAGCTTCCGAAAAAGCTTAAGTCGCATGCATTTAAGCAAAAAAAATTTTTGACCAATTTTTTAGGAAAGGCTAACCCCTTTGCTAAAAATCAAATTTTTGGTTGAAACACAATTTTACCCAATTTTGCCCAAAAGGTGTTTATTTCTAATTACTGAGTATTGAAAGGAGTTTCAAATGCGGAGAAGCTTCCGAAAAAGCTTAAGTCGCATGCATTTAAGCAAAAAAAATTTTTGACCAATTTTTTAGGAAAGGCTAACACCTTTGCTAAAAATCAAATTTTTGGTTGAAACACAATTTTACCCAATTTTGCCCAAAAGGTGTTTATTTCTAATAACTGAGTATTGAAAGGAGTTTCAAATGCGAAGAAGCTTCCGAAAAAGCTTTAGTCGCATGCATTTAAGCAAAAAAAAATTTTGACCAATTTTTTTGCTAAAAATCAAATTTTTGGTTGAAACACAATTTTACCCAATTTTGCCCAAAAGGCGTTTATTTCTAATAACTGAGTATTGAAAGGAGTTTCAAATGCGAAGAAGCTTCCGAAAAAGCTTAAGTCGCATGCATTTAAGCAAAAAAAATTTTTGACCAATTTTTTAGGAAAGGCTAACCCCTTTGCTAAAAATCAAATTTTTGGTTTAAACACAATTTTACCCAATTTTGCCCAAAAGGAGTTTATTTCTAATAACTGAGTATTGAAAGGAGTTTCAAATGCGGAGAAGCTTCCGAAAAAGCTTAAGTCGCATGCATTTAAGCAAAAAAAATTTTTGACCAATTTTTTAGGAAAGGCTAACCCCTTTGCTAAAAATCAAATTTTTGGTTGAAACACAATTTTACCCAATTTTGCCCAAAAGGTGTTTATTTCTAATAACTGAGTATTGAAAGGAGTTTCAAATGCGAAGAAGCTTCCGAAAAAGCTTAAGTCGCATGCATTTAAGCAAAAAAAATTTTTGACCAATTTTTTAGGAAAGGCTAACCCCTTTGCTAAAAATCAAATTTTTGGTTGAAACACAATTTTACCCAATTTTGCCCAAAAGGTGTTTATTTCTAATAACTGAGTATTGAAAGGAGTTTCAAATGCGAAGAAGCTTCCGAAAAAGCTTTAGTCGCATGCATTTAAGCAAAAAAAAATTTTGACCAATTTTTTTGCTAAAAATCAAATTTTTGGTTGAAACACAATTTTACCCAATTTTGCCCAAAAGGTGTTTATTTCTAATAACTGAGTATTGAAAGGAGTTTCAAATGCGAAGAAGCTTCCGAAAAAGCTTAAGTCGCATGCATTTAAGCAAAAAAAAATTTTGACCAATTTTTTAGGAAAGGCTAACCCCTTTGCTAAAAATCAAATTTTTGGTTGAAACACAATTTTACCCAATTTTTCCCAAAAGGTGTTTATTTCTAATAACTGAGTATTGAAAGGAGTTTCAAATGCGAAGAAGCTTCCGAAAAAGCTTAAGTCGCATGCATTTAAGCAAAAAAAATTTTTGACCAATTTTTTAGGAAAGGCTAACCCCTTTGCTAAAAATCAAATTTTTGGTTGAAACACAATTTTACCCAATTTTGCCCAAAAGGTGTTTATTTCTAATAACTGAGTATTGAAAGGAGTTTCAAATGCGAAGAAGCTTCCGAAAAAGCTTAAGTCGCATGCATTTAAGCAAAAAAAATGTTTGACCAATTTTTTAGGAAAGGCTAACCCCTTTGCTAAAAATCAAATTTTTGGTTGAAACACAATTTTACCCAATTTTGCCCAAAAGGTGTTTATTTCTAATAACTGAGTATTGAAAGGAGTTTCAAATGCGGAGAAGCTTCCGAAAAAGCTTAAGTCGCATGCATTTAAGCAAAAAAAATGTTTGACCAATTTTTTAGGAAAGGCTAACCCCTTTGCTAAAAATCAAATTTTTGGTTGACACACAATTTTACCCAATTTTGCCCAAAAGGTGTTTATTTCTAATAACTGAGTATTGAAAGGAGTTTCAAATGCGGAGAAGCTTCCGAAAAAGCTTAAGTCGCATGCATTTAAGCAAAAAAAATTTTTGACCAATTTTTTAGGAAAGGCTAACCCCTTTGCTAAAAATCAAATTTTTGGTTGAAACACAATTTTACCCAATTTTGCCCAAAAGGTGTTTATTTCTAATAACTGAGTATTGAAAGGAGTTTCAAATGCGAAGAAGCTTCCGAAAAAGCTTAAGTCGCATGCATTTAAGCAAAAAAAATTTTTGACCAATTTTTTAGGAAAGGCTAACCCCTTTGCTAAAAATCAAATTTTTGGTTGAAACACAATTTTACCCAATTTTGCCCAAAAGGTGTTTATTTCTAATAACTGAGTATTGAAAGGAGTTTCAAATGCGAAGAAGCTTCCGAAAAAGCTTTAGTCGCATGCATTTAAGCAAAAAAAAATTTTGACCAATTTTTTTGCTAAAAATCAAATTTTTGGTTGAAACACAATTTTACCCAATTTTGCCCAAAAGGCGTTTATTTCTAATAACTGAGTATTGAAAGGAGTTTCAAATGCGAAGAAGCTTCCGAAAAAGCTTAAGTCGCATGCATTTAAGCAAAAAAAATTTTTGACCAATTTTTTAGGAAAGGCTAACCCCTTTGCTAAAAATCAAATTTTTGGTTTAAACACAATTTTACCCAATTTTGCCCAAAAGGAGTTTATTTCTAATAACTGAGTATTGAAAGGAGTTTCAAATGCGGAGAAGCTTCCGAAAAAGCTTAAGTCGCATGCATTTAAGCAAAAAAAATTTTTGACCAATTTTTTAGGAAAGGCTAACCCCTTTGCTAAAAATCAAATTTTCGGTTGAAACACAATTTTACCCAATTTTGCCCAAAAGGTGTTTATTTCTAATAACTGAGTATTGAAAGGAGTTTCAAATGCGAAGAAGCTTCCGAAAAAGCTTTAGTCGCATGCATTTAAGCAAAAAAAAATTTTGACCAATTTTTTTGCTAAAAATCAAATTTTTGGTTGAAACACAATTTTACCCAATTTTGCCCAAAAGGTGTTTATTTCTAATAACTGAGTATTGAAAGGAGTTTCAAATGCGAAGAAGCTTCCGAAAAAGCTTAAGTCGCATGCATTTAAGCAAAAAAAAATTTTGACCAATTTTTTAGGAAAGGCTAACCCCTTTGCTAAAAATCAAATTTTTGGTTGAAACACAATTTTACCCAATTTTTCCCAAAAGGTGTTTATTTCTAATAACTGAGTATTGAAAGGAGTTTCAAATGCGAAGAAGCTTCCGAAAAAGCTTAAGTCGCATGCATTTAAGCAAAAAAAATTTTTGACCAATTTTTTAGGAAAGGCTAACCCCTTTGCTAAAAATCAAATTTTTGGTTGAAACACAATTTTACCCAATTTTGCCCAAAAGGTGTTTATTTCTAATAACTGAGTATTGAAAGGAGTTTCAAATGCGAAGAAGGTTCCGAAAAAGCTTAAGTCGCATGCATTTAAGCAAAAAAAATTTTTGACCAATTTTTTAGGAAAGGCTTTGCTAAAAATCAAATTTTTGGTTGAAACACAATTTTACCCAATTTTGCCCAAAAGGTGTTTATTTCTAATAACTGAGTATTGAAAGGAGTTTCAAATGCGGAGAAGCTTCCGAAAAAGCTTAAGTCGCATGCATTTAAGCAAAAAAAAATTTTTGACCAATTTTTAACCCCTTTGCTAAAAATCAAATTTTTGGTTGAAACACAATTTTACCCAATTTTGCCCAAAAGGTGTTTATTTCTAATAACTGAGTATTGAAAGGAGTTTCAAATGCGGAGAAGCTTCCGAAAAAGCTTAAGTCGCATGCATTTAAGCAAAAAAAATTTTTGACCAATTTTTTAGGAAAGGCTAACCCCTTTGCTAAAAATCAAATTTTTGGTTGAAACACAATTTTACCCAATTTTGCCCAAAAGGCGTTTATTTCTAATAACTGAGTATTGAAAGGAGTTTCAAATGCGAAGAAGCTTCCGAAAAAGCTTAAGTCGCATGCATTTAAGCAAAAAAAATTTTTGACCAATTTTTTAGGAAAGGCTAACCCCTTTGCTAAAAATCAAATTTTTGGTTGAAACACAATTTTACCCAATTTTGCCCAAAAGGCGTTTATTTCTAATAACTGAGTATTGAAAAGAGTTTCAAATGCGAAGAAGCTTCCGAAAAAGCTTAAGTCGCATGCATTTAAGCAAAAAAAATTTTTGACCAATTTTTTAGGAAAGGCTAACCCCTTTGCTAAAAATCAAATTTTTGGTTCAAACACAATTTTACCCAATTTTGCCCAAAAGGCGTTTATTTCTAATAACTGAGTATTGAAAGGAGTTTCAAATGCGAAGAAGCTTCCGAAAAAGCTTAAGTCGCATGCATTTAAGCAAAAAAAATTTTTGACCAATTTTTTAGGAAAGGCTAACCCCTTTGCTAAAAATCAAATTTTTGGTTGAAACACAATTTTACCCAATTTTGCCCAAAAGGCGTTTATTTCTAATAACTGAGTATTGAAAGGAGTTTCAAATGCGAAGAAGCTTCCGAAAAAGCTTAAGTCGCATGCATTTAAGCAAAAAAAATTTTTGACCAATTTTTTAGGAAAGGCTAACCCCTTTGCTAAAAATCAAATTTTTGGTTGAAACACAATTTTACCCAATTTTGCCCAAAAGGTGTTTATTTCTAATAACTGAGTATTGAAAGGAGTTTCAAATGCGAAGAAGCTTCCGAAAAAGCTTTAGTCGCATGCATTTAAGCAAAAAAAAATTTTGACCAATATTTTTGCTAAAAATCAAATTTTTGGTTGAAACACAATTTTACCCAATTTTGCCCAAAAGGTGTTTATTTCTAATAACTGAGTATTGAAAGGAGTTTCAAATGCGAAGAAGCTTCCGAAAAAGCTTAAGTCGCATGCATTTAAGCAAAAAAAAATTTTGACCAATTTTTTAGGAAAGGCTAACCCCTTTGCTAAAAATCAAATTTTTGGTTGAAACACAATTTTACCCAATTTCGCCCAAAAGGTGTTTATTTCTAATAACTGAGTATTGAAAGGAGTTTCAAATGCGAAGAAGCTTCCGAAAAAGCTTTAGTCGCATGCATTTAAGCAAAAAAAAATTTTGACCAATTTTTTTGCTAAAAATCAAATTTTTGGTTGAAACACAATTTTACCCAATTTTGCCCAAAAGGTGTTTATTTCTAATAACTGAGTATTGAAAGGAGTTTCAAATGCGAAGAAGCTTCCGAAAAAGCTTAAGTCGCATGCATTTAAGCAAAAAAAAATTTTGACCAATTTTTTAGGAAAGGCTAACCCCTTTGCTAAAAATCAAATTTTTGGTTGAAACACAATTTTACCCAATTTTTCCCAAAAGGTGTTTATTTCTAATAACTGAGTATTGAAAGGAGTTTCAAATGCGAAGAAGCTTCCGAAAAAGCTTAAGTCGCATGCATTTAAGCAAAAAAAATTTTTGACCAATTTTTTAGGAAAGGCTAACCCCTTTGCTAAAAATCAAATTTTTGGTTGAAACACAATTTTACCCAATTTTGCCCAAAAGGCGTTTATTTCTAATAACTGAGTATTGAAAGGAGTTTCAAATGCGAAGAAGCTTCCGAAAAAGCTTAAGTCGCATGCATTTAAGCAAAAAAAATTTTTGACCAATTTTTTAGGAAAGGCTAACCCTTTGCTAAAAATCAAATTTTTGGTTGAAACACAATTTTACCCAATTTTGCCCAAAAGGTGTTTATTTCTAATAACTGAGTATTGAAAGGAGTTTCAAATGCGGAGAAGCTTCCGAAAAAGCTTAAGTCGCATGCATTTAAGCAAAAAAAAATTTTTGACCAATTTTTAACCCCTTTGCTAAAAATCAAATTTTTGGTTGAAACACAATTTTACCCAATTTTGCCCAAAAGGTGTTTATTTCTAATAACTGAGTATTGAAAGGAGTTTCAAATGCGGAGAAGCTTCCGAAAAAGCTTAAGTCGCATGCATTTAAGCAAAAAAAATTTTTGACCAATTTTTTAGGAAAGGCTAACCCCTTTGCTAAAAATCAAATTTTTGGTTGAAACACAATTTTACCCAATTTTTCCCAAAAGGTGTTTATTTCTAATAACTGAGTATTGAAAGGAGTTTCAAATGCGAAGAAGCTTCCGAAAAAGCTTAAGTCGCATGCATTTAAGCAAAAAAAATTTTTGACCAATTTTTTAGGAAAGGCTAACCCCTTTGCTAAAAATCAAATTTTTGGTTGAAACACAATTTTACCCAATTTTGCCCAAAAGGTGTTTATTTCTAATAACTGAGTATTGAAAGGAGTTTCAAATGCGAAGAAGCTTCCGAAAAAGCTTAAGTCGCATGCATTTAAGCAAAAAAAATTTTTGACCAATTTTTTAGGAAAGGCTAACTAACCCCTTTGCTAAAAATCAAATTTTTGGTTGAAACACAATTTTACCCAATTTTGCCCAAAAGGTGTTTATTTCTAATAACTGAGTATTGAAAGGAGTTTCAAATGCGAAGAAGCTTCCTAAAAAGTTTAAGTCGCATGCATTTAAGCAAAAAAATTTTTTGACCAATTTTTTAGGAAAGGCTAACCCCTTTGCTAAAAATCAAATTTTTGGTTGAAACACAATTTTACCCAATTTTGCCCAAAAGGAGTTTATTTCTAATAACTGAGTATTGAAAGGAGTTTCAAATGCGGAGAAGCTTCCGAAAAAGCTTAAGTCGCATGCATTTAAGCAAAAAAAATTTTTGACCAATTTTTTAGGAAAGGCTAACCCCTTTGCTAAAAATCAAATTTTTGGTTGAAACACAATTTTACCCAATTTTGCCCAAAAGGTGTTTATTGCTAATAACTGAGTATTGAAAGGAGTTTCAAATGCGGAGAAGCTTCCGAAAAAGCTTAAGTCGCATGCATTTAAGCAAAAAAAATTTTTGACCAATTTTTTAGGAAAGGCTAACCCCTTTGCTAAAAATCAAATTTTTGGTTGAAACACAATTTTACCCAATTTTGCCCAAAAGGAGTTTATTTCTAATAACTGAGTATTGAAAGGAGTTTCAAATGCGGAGAAGCTTCCGAAAAAGCTTAAGTCGCATGCATTTAAGCAAAAAAAATTTTTGACCAATTTTTTAGGAAAGGCTAACCCCTTTGCTAAAAATCAAATTTTTGGTTGAAACACAATTTTACCCAATTTTGCCCAAAAGGTGTTTATTGCTAATAACTGAGTATTGAAAGGAGTTTCAAATGCGGAGAAGCTTCCGAAAAAGCTTAAGTCGCATGCATTTAAGCAAAAAAAATTTTTGACCAATTTTTTAGGAAAGGCTAACCCCTTTGCTAAAAATCAAATTTTTGGTTGAAACACAATTTTACCCAATTTTGCCCAAAAGGTGTTTATTTCTAATAACTGAGTATTGAAAGGAGTTTCAAATGCGGAGAAGCTTCCGAAAAAGCTTAAGTCGCATGCATTTAAGCAAAAAAAATTTTTGACCAATTTTTTAGGAAAGGCTAACCCCTTTGCTAAAAATCAAATTTTTGGTTGAAACACAATTTTACCCAATTTTGCCCAAAAGGTGTTTATTTCTAATAACTGAGTATTGAAAGGAGTTTCAAATGCGGAGAAGCTTCCGAAAAAGCTTAAGTCGCATGCATTTAAGCAAAAAAAATTTTTGACCAATTTTTTAGGAAAGGCTAACCCCTTTGCTAAAAATCAAATTTTTGGTTGAAACACAATTTTACACAATTTTGCCCAAAAGGTGTTTATTTCAAATAACTGAGTATTGAAAGGAGTTTCAAATGCGGAGAAGCTTCCGAAAAAGCTTAAGTCGCATGCATTTAAGCAAAAAAAATTTTTGACCAATTTTTTAGGAAAGGCTAACCCCTTTGCTAAAAATCAAATTTTTGGTTGAAACACAATTTTACCCAATTTTGCCCAAAAGGTGTTTATTTCTAATAACTGAGTATTGAAAGGAGTTTCAAATGCGAAGAAGCTTCCGAAAAAGCTTAAGTCGCATGCATTTAAGCAAAAAAAATTTTTGACCAATTTTTTAGGAAAGGCTAATCCCTTTGCTAAATATCAAATTTTTGGTTGAAACACAATTTTACCCAATTTTGCCCAAAAGGAGTTTATTTCTAATAACTGAGTATTGAAAGGAGTTTCAAATGCGGAGAAGCTTCCGAAAAAGCTTAAGTCGCATGCATTTAAGCAAAAAAAATTTTTGACCAATTTTTTAGGAAAGGCTAACCCCTTTGCTAAAAATCAAATTTTTGGTTGAAACACAATTTTATCCAATTTTGCCCAAAAGGTGTTTATTGCTAATAACTGAGTATTGAAAGGAGTTTCAAATGCGGAGAAGCTTCCGAAAAAGCTTAAGTCGCATGCATTTAAGCAAAAAAAATTTTTGACCAATTTTTTAGGAAAGGCTTTTGCTAAAAATCAAATTTTTGGTTGAAACACAATTTTACCCAATTTTGCCCAAAAGGTGTTTATTGCTAATAACTGAGTATTGAAAGGAGTTTCAAATGCGGAGAAGCTTCCGAAAAAGCTTAAGTCGCATGCATTTAAGCAAAAAAAATTTTTGACCAATTTTTTAGGAAAGGCTAACCCCTTTGCTAAAAATCAAATTTTTGGTTGAAACACAATTTTACCCAATTTTGCCCAAAAGGTGTTTATTGCTAATAACTGAGTATTGAAAGGAGTTTCAAATGCGGAGAAGCTTCCGAAAAAGCTTAAGTCGCATGCATTTAAGCAAAAAAAATTTTTGACCAATTTTTTAGGAAAGGCTAACCCCTTTGCTAAAAATCAAATTTTTGGTTGAAACACAATTTTACCCAATTTTGCCCAAAAGGTGTTTATTGCTAATAACTGAGTATTGAAAGGAGTTTCAAATGCGGAGAAGCTTCCGAAAAAGCTTAAGTCGCATGCATTTAAGCAAAAAAAATTTTTGACCAATTTTTTAGGAAAGGCTAACCCCTTTGCTAAAAATCAAATTTTTGGTTGAAACACAATTTTACCCAATTTTGCCCAAAAGGTGTTTATTTCTAATAACTGAGTATTGAAAGGAGTTTCAAATGCGAAGAAGCTTCCGAAAAAGCTTAAGTCGCATGCATTTAAGCAAAAACAATTGTTGACCAATTTTTTAGGAAAGGCTAACCCCTTTGCTAAAAATCAAATTTTTGGTTGAAACACAATTTTACCCAATTTTGCCCAAAAGGTGTTTATTGCTAATAACTGAGTATTGAAAGGAGTTTCAAATGCGGAGAAGCTTCCGAAAAAGCTTAAGTCGCATGCATTTAAGCAAAAAAAATTTTTGACCAATTTTTTAGGAAAGGCTAACCCCTTTGCTAAAAATCAAATTTTTGGTTGAAACACAATTTTACCCAATTTTGCCCAAAAGGTGTTTATTTCTAATAACTGAGTATTGAAAGGAGTTTCAAATGCGAAGAAGCTTCCGAAAAAGCTTAAGTCGCATGCATTTAAGCAAAAAAAATTTTTGACCAATTTTTTAGGAAAGGCTAACTAACCCCTTTGCTAAAAATCAAATTTTTGGTTGAAACACAATTTTACCCAATTTTGCCCAAAAGGTGTTTATTGCTAATAACTGAGTATTGAAAGGAGTTTCAAATGCGGAGAAGCTTCCGAAAAAGCTTAAGTCGCATGCATTTAAACAAAAAAAATTTTTGACCAATTTTTTAGGAAAGGCTAACCCCTTTGCTAAAAATCAAATTTTTGGTTGAAACACAATTTTACCCAATTTTGCCCAAAAGGTGTTTATTTCTAATTACTGAGTATTGAAAGGAGTTTCAAATGCGGAGAAGCTTCCGAAAAAGCTTAAGTCGCATGCATTTAAGCAAAAAAAATTTTTGACCAATTTTTTAGGAAAGGCTAACCCCTTTGCTAAAAATCAAATTTTTGCTTGAAACACAATTTTACCCAATTTTGCCCAAAAGGTGTTTATTTCTAATAACTGAGTATTGAAAGGAGTTTCAAATGCGGAGAAGCTTCCGAAAAAGCTTAAGTCGCATGCATTTAAGCAAAAAAAATTTTTGACCAATTTTTTAGGAAAGGCTAACCCCTTTGCTAAAAATCAAATTTTTGGTTGAAACACAATTTTACCCAATTTCGCCCAAAAGGTGTTTATTTCTAATAACTGAGTATTGAAAGGAGTTTCAAATGCGGAGAAGCTTCCGAAAAAGCTTAAGTCGCATGCATTTAAGCAAAAAAAATTTTTGACCAATTTTTTAGGAAAGGCTAACTAACCCCTTTGCTAAAAATCAAATTTTTGGTTGAAACACAATTTTACCCAATTTTGCCCAAAAGGTGTTTATTTCTAATAACTGAGTATTGAAAGGAGTTTCAAATGCGAAGAAGCTTCCGAAAAAGCTTAAGTCGCATGCATTTAAGCAAAAAAAATTTTTGACAAATTTTTTAGGAAAGGCTAACCCCTTTGCTAAAAATCAAATTTTTGGTTGAAACACAATTTTACCCAATTTTGCCCAAAAGGTGTTTATTTCTAATAACTGAGTATTGAAAGGAGTTTCAAATGCGAAGAAGCTTCCGAAAAAGCTTAAGTCGCATGCATTTAAGCAAAAAAAATTTTTGACCAATTTTTTAGGAAAGGCTAACCCCTTTGCTAAAAGTCAAATTTTTGGTTGAAACACAATTTTACCCAATTTTGCCCAAAAGGTGTTTATTTCTAATAACTGAGTATTGAAAGGAGTTTCAAATGCGAAGAAGCTTCCGAAAAAGCTTAAGTCGCATGCATTTAAGCAAAAAAAATTTTTTACCAATTTTTTAGGAAAGGCTAACCCCTTTGCTAAAAATCAAATTTTTGGTTGAAACACAATTTTACCCAATTTTGCCCAAAAGGTGTTTATTTCTAATAACTGAGTATTGAAAGGAGTTTCAAATGCGAAGAAGCTTCCGAAAAAGCTTAAGTCGCATGCATTTAAGCAAAAAAAAATTTTGACCAATTTTTTAGGAAAGGCTAACCCCTTTGCTAAAAATCAAATTTTTGGTTGAAACACAATTTTACCCAATTTTGCCCAAAAGGTGTTTATTTCTAATAACTGAGTATTGAAAGGAGTTTCAAATGCGAAGAAGCTTCCGAAAAAGCTTAAGTCGCATGCATTTAAGCAAAAAAAATTTTTGACCAATTTTTTAGGAAAGGCTAACACCTTTGCTAAAAATCAAATTTTTGGTTGAAACACAATTTTACCCAATTTTGCCCAAAAGGTGTTTATTTCTAATAACTGAGTATTGAAAGGAGTTTCAAATGCGAAGAAGCTTCCGAAAAAGCTTAAGTCGCATGCATTTAAGCAAAAAAAATTTTTGACCAATTTTTTAGGAAAGGCTAACTAACCCCTTTGCTAAAAATCAAATTTTTGGTTGAAACACAATTTTACCCAATTTTGCCCAAAAGGTGTTTATTTCTAATAACTGAGTATTGAAAGGAGTTTCAAATGCGAAGAAGCTTCCGAAAAAGCTTTAGTCGCATGCATTTAAGCAAAAAAAAATTTTGACCAATTTTTTTGCTAAAAATCAAATTTTTGGTTGAAACACAATTTTACCCAATTTTGCCCAAAAGGCGTTTATTTCTAATAACTGAGTATTGAAAGGAGTTTCAAATGCGAAGAAGCTTCCGAAAAAGCTTAAGTCGCATGCATTTAAGCAAAAAAAATTTTTGACCAATTTTTTAGGAAAGGCTAACCCCTTTGCTAAAAATCAAATTTTTGGTTTAAACACAATTTTACCCAATTTTGCCCAAAAGGAGTTTATTTCTAATAACTGAGTATTGAAAGGAGTTTCAAATGCGGAGAAGCTTCCGAAAAAGCTTAAGTCGCATGCATTTAAGCAAAAAAAATTTTTGACCAATTTTTTAGGAAAGGCTAACCCCTTTGCTAAAAATCAAATTTTTGGTTGAAACACAATTTTACCCAATTTTGCCCAAAAGGTGTTTATTTCTAATAACTGAGTATTGAAAGGAGTTTCAAATGCGAAGAAGCTTCCGAAAAAGCTTAAGTCGCATGCATTTAAGCAAAAAAAATTTTTGACCAATTTTTTAGGAAAGGCTAACCCCTTTGCTAAAAATCAAATTTTTGGTTGAAACACAATTTTACCCAATTTTGCCCAAAAGGTGTTTATTTCTAATAACTGAGTATTGAAAGGAGTTTCAAATGCGAAGAAGCTTCCGAAAAAGCTTTAGTCGCATGCATTTAAGCAAAAAAAAATTTTGACCAATTTTTTTGCTAAAAATCAAATTTTTGGTTGAAACACAATTTTACCCAATTTTGCCCAAAAGGTGTTTATTTCTAATAACTGAGTATTGAAAGGAGTTTCAAATGCGAAGAAGCTTCCGAAAAAGCTTAAGTCGCATGCATTTAAGCAAAAAAAAATTTTGACCAATTTTTTAGGAAAGGCTAACCCCTTTGCTAAAAATCAAATTTTTGGTTGAAACACAATTTTACCCAATTTTTCCCAAAAGGTGTTTATTTCTAATAACTGAGTATTGAAAGGAGTTTCAAATGCGAAGAAGCTTCCGAAAAAGCTTAAGTCGCATGCATTTAAGCAAAAAAAATTTTTGACCAATTTTTTAGGAAAGGCTAACCCCTTTGCTAAAAATCAAATTTTTGGTTGAAACACAATTTTACCCAATTTTGCCCAAAAGGTGTTTATTTCTAATAACTGAGTATTGAAAGGAGTTTCAAATGCGAAGAAGCTTCCGAAAAAGCTTAAGTCGCATGCATTTAAGCAAAAAAAATGTTTGACCAATTTTTTAGGAAAGGCTAACCCCTTTGCTAAAAATCAAATTTTTGGTTGAAACACAATTTTACCCAATTTTGCCCAAAAGGTGTTTATTTCTAATAACTGAGTATTGAAAGGAGTTTCAAATGCGGAGAAGCTTCCGAAAAAGCTTAAGTCGCATGCATTTAAGCAAAAAAAATGTTTGACCAATTTTTTAGGAAAGGCTAACCCCTTTGCTAAAAATCAAATTTTTGGTTGAAACACAATTTTACCCAATTTTGCCCAAAAGGTGTTTATTTCTAATAACTGAGTATTGAAAGGAGTTTCAAATGCGAAGAAGCTTCCGAAAAAGCTTTAGTCGCATGCATTTAAGCAAAAAAAAATTTTGACCAATTTTTTTGCTAAAAATCAAATTTTTGGTTGAAACACAATTTTACCCAATTTTGCCCAAAAGGTGTTTATTTCTAATAACTGAGTATTGAAAGGAGTTTCAAATGCGAAGAAGCTTCCGAAAAAGCTTAAGTCGCATGCATTTAAGCAAAAAAAATTTTTGACCAATTTTTTAGGAAAGGCTAACCCCTTTGCTAAAAATCAAATTTTTGGTTTAAACACAATTTTACCCAATTTTGCCCAAAAGGAGTTTATTTCTAATAACTGAGTATTGAAAGGAGTTTCAAATGCGGAGAAGCTTCCGAAAAAGCTTAAGTCGCATGCATTTAAGCAAAAAAAATTTTTGACCAATTTTTTAGGAAAGGCTAACCCCTTTGCTAAAAATCAAATTTTCGGTTGAAACACAATTTTACCCAATTTTGCCCAAAAGGTGTTTATTTCTAATAACTGAGTATTGAAAGGAGTTTCAAATGCGAAGAAGCTTCCGAAAAAGCTTTAGTCGCATGCATTTAAGCAAAAAAAAATTTTGACCAATTTTTTTGCTAAAAATCAAATTTTTGGTTGAAACACAATTTTACCCAATTTTGCCCAAAAGGTGTTTATTTCTAATAACTGAGTATTGAAAGGAGTTTCAAATGCGAAGAAGCTTCCGAAAAAGCTTAAGTCGCATGCATTTAAGCAAAAAAAAATTTTGACCAATTTTTTAGGAAAGGCTAACCCCTTTGCTAAAAATCAAATTTTTGGTTGAAACACAATTTTACCCAATTTTTCCCAAAAGGTGTTTATTTCTAATAACTGAGTATTGAAAGGAGTTTCAAATGCGAAGAAGCTTCCGAAAAAGCTTAAGTCGCATGCATTTAAGCAAAAAAAATTTTTGACCAATTTTTTAGGAAAGGCTAACCCCTTTGCTAAAAATCAAATTTTTGGTTGAAACACAATTTTACCCAATTTTGCCCAAAAGGTGTTTATTTCTAATAACTGAGTATTGAAAGGAGTTTCAAATGCGAAGAAGGTTCCGAAAAAGCTTAAGTCGCATGCATTTAAGCAAAAAAAATTTTTGACCAATTTTTTAGGAAAGGCTTTGCTAAAAATCAAATTTTTGGTTGAAACACAATTTTACCCAATTTTGCCCAAAAGGTGTTTATTTCTAATAACTGAGTATTGAAAGGAGTTTCAAATGCGGAGAAGCTTCCGAAAAAGCTTAAGTCGCATGCATTTAAGCAAAAAAAAATTTTTGACCAATTTTTAACCCCTTTGCTAAAAATCAAATTTTTGGTTGAAACACAATTTTACCCAATTTTGCCCAAAAGGTGTTTATTTCTAATAACTGAGTATTGAAAGGAGTTTCAAATGCGGAGAAGCTTCCGAAAAAGCTTAAGTCGCATGCATTTAAGCAAAAAAAATTTTTGACCAATTTTTTAGGAAAGGCTAACCCCTTTGCTAAAAATCAAATTTTTGGTTGAAACACAATTTTACCCAATTTTGCCCAAAAGGCGTTTATTTCTAATAACTGAGTATTGAAAGGAGTTTCAAATGCGAAGAAGCTTCCGAAAAAGCTTAAGTCGCATGCATTTAAGCAAAAAAAATTTTTGACCAATTTTTTAGGAAAGGCTAACCCCTTTGCTAAAAATCAAATTTTTGGTTGAAACACAATTTTACCCAATTTTGCCCAAAAGGCGTTTATTTCTAATAACTGAGTATTGAAAAGAGTTTCAAATGCGAAGAAGCTTCCGAAAAAGCTTAAGTCGCATGCATTTAAGCAAAAAAAATTTTTGACCAATTTTTTAGGAAAGGCTAACCCCTTTGCTAAAAATCAAATTTTTGGTTCAAACACAATTTTACCCAATTTTGCCCAAAAGGCGTTTATTTCTAATAACTGAGTATTGAAAGGAGTTTCAAATGCGAAGAAGCTTCCGAAAAAGCTTAAGTCGCATGCATTTAAGCAAAAAAAATTTTTGACCAATTTTTTAGGAAAGGCTAACCCCTTTGCTAAAAATCAAATTTTTGGTTGAAACACAATTTTACCCAATTTTGCCCAAAAGGCGTTTATTTCTAATAACTGAGTATTGAAAGGAGTTTCAAATGCGAAGAAGCTTCCGAAAAAGCTTAAGTCGCATGCATTTAAGCAAAAAAAATTTTTGACCAATTTTTTAGGAAAGGCTAACCCCTTTGCTAAAAATCAAATTTTTGGTTGAAACACAATTTTACCCAATTTTGCCCAAAAGGTGTTTATTTCTAATAACTGAGTATTGAAAGGAGTTTCAAATGCGAAGAAGCTTCCGAAAAAGCTTTAGTCGCATGCATTTAAGCAAAAAAAAATTTTGACCAATTTTTTTGCTAAAAATCAAATTTTTGGTTGAAACACAATTTTACCCAATTTTGCCCAAAAGGTGTTTATTTCTAATAACTGAGTATTGAAAGGAGTTTCAAATGCGAAGAAGCTTCCGAAAAAGCTTAAGTCGCATGCATTTAAGCAAAAAAAAATTTTGACCAATTTTTTAGGAAAGGCTAACCCCTTTGCTAAAAATCAAATTTTTGGTTGAAACACAATTTTACCCAATTTCGCCCAAAAGGTGTTTATTTCTAATAACTGAGTATTGAAAGGAGTTTCAAATGCGAAGAAGCTTCCGAAAAAGCTTTAGTCGCATGCATTTAAGCAAAAAAAAATTTTGACCAATTTTTTTGCTAAAAATCAAATTTTTGGTTGAAACACAATTTTACCCAATTTTGCCCAAAAGGTGTTTATTTCTAATAACTGAGTATTGAAAGGAGTTTCAAATGCGAAGAAGCTTCCGAAAAAGCTTAAGTCGCATGCATTTAAGCAAAAAAAATTTTTGACCAATTTTTTAGGAAAGGCTAACCCCTTTGCTAAAAATCAAATTTTTGGTTGAAACACAATTTTACCCAATTTTGCCCAAAAGGCGTTTATTTCTAATAACTGAGTATTGAAAGGAGTTTCAAATGCGAAGAAGCTTCCGAAAAAGCTTAAGTCGCATGCATTTAAGCAAAAAAAATTTTTGACCAATTTTTTAGGAAAGGCTAACCCTTTGCTAAAAATCAAATTTTTGGTTGAAACACAATTTTACCCAATTTTGCCCAAAAGGTGTTTATTTCTAATAACTGAGTATTGAAAGGAGTTTCAAATGCGGAGAAGCTTCCGAAAAAGCTTAAGTCGCATGCATTTAAGCAAAAAAAAATTTTTGACCAATTTTTAACCCCTTTGCTAAAAATCAAATTTTTGGTTGAAACACAATTTTACCCAATTTTGCCCAAAAGGTGTTTATTTCTAATAACTGAGTATTGAAAGGAGTTTCAAATGCGGAGAAGCTTCCGAAAAAGCTTAAGTCGCATGCATTTAAGCAAAAAAAATTTTTGACCAATTTTTTAGGAAAGGCTAACCCCTTTGCTAAAAATCAAATTTTTGGTTGAAACACAATTTTACCCAATTTTGCCCAAAAGGCGTTTATTTCTAATAACTGAGTATTGAAAGGAGTTTCAAATGCGAAGAAGCTTCCGAAAAAGCTTAAGTCGCATGCATTTAAGCAAAAAAAATTTTTGACCAATTTTTTAGGAAAGGCTAACCCCTTTGCTAAAAATCAAATTTTTGGTTGAAACACAATTTTACCCAATTTTGCCCAAAAGGCGTTTATTTCTAATAACTGAGTATTGAAAAGAGTTTCAAATGCGAAGAAGCTTCCGAAAAAGCTTAAGTCGCATGCATTTAAGCAAAAAAAATTTTTGACCAATTTTTTAGGAAAGGCTAACCCCTTTGCTAAAAATCAAATTTTTGGTTGAAACACAATTTTACCCAATTTTGCCCAAAAGGCGTTTATTTCTAATAACTGAGTATTGAAAGGAGTTTCAAATGCGAAGAAGCTTCCGAAAAAGCTTAAGTCGCATGCATTTAAGCAAAAAAAATTTTTGACCAATTTTTTAGGAAAGGCTAACCCCTTTGCTAAAAATCAAATTTTTGGTTGAAACACAATTTTACCCAATTTTGCCCAAAAGGCGTTTATTTCTAATAACTGAGTATTGAAAGGAGTTTCAAATGCGAAGAAGCTTCCGAAAAAGCTTAAGTCGCATGCATTTAAGCAAAAAAAATTTTTGACCAATTTTTTAGGAAAGGCTAACCCCTTTGCTAAAAATCAAATTTTTGGTTGAAACACAATTTTACCCAATTTTGCCCAAAAGGTGTTTATTTCTAATAACTGAGTATTGAAAGGAGTTTCAAATGCGAAGAAGCTTCCGAAAAAGCTTTAGTCGCATGCATTTAAGCAAAAAAAAATTTTGACCAATTTTTTTGCTAAAAATCAAATTTTTGGTTGAAACACAATTTTACCCAATTTTGCCCAAAAGGTGTTTATTTCTAATAACTGAGTATTGAAAGGAGTTTCAAATGCGAAGAAGCTTCCGAAAAAGCTTAAGTCGCATGCATTTAAGCAAAAAAAAATTTTGACCAATTTTTTAGGAAAGGCTAACCCCTTTGCTAAAAATCAAATTTTTGGTTGAAACACAATTTTACCCAATTTTTCCCAAAAGGTGTTTATTTCTAATAACTGAGTATTGAAAGGAGTTTCAAATGCGAAGAAGCTTCCGAAAAAGCTTAAGTCGCATGCATTTAAGCAAAAAAAATTTTTGACCAATTTTTTAGGAAAGGCTAACCCCTTTGCTAAAAATCAAATTTTTGGTTGAAACACAATTTTACCCAATTTTGCCCAAAAGGTGTTTATTTCTAATAACTGAGTATTGAAAGGAGTTTCAAATGCGAAGAAGCTTCCGAAAAAGCTTAAGTCGCATGCATTTAAGCAAAAAAAATTTTTGACCAATTTTTTAGGAAAGGCTAACCCCTTTGCTAAAAATCAAATTTTTGGTTGAAACACAATTTTACCCAATTTTGCCCAAAAGGTGTTTATTTCTAATAACTGAGTATTGAAAGGAGTTTCAAATGCGAAGAAGCTTCCGAAAAAGCTTAAGTCGCATGCATTTAAGCAAAAAAAATTTTTGACCAATTTTTTAGGAAAGGCTAACCCCTTTGCTAAAAATCAAATTTTTGGTTGAAACACAATTTTACCCAATTTTGCCCAAAAGGTGTTTATTTCTAATAACTGAGTATTGAAAGGAGTTTCAAATGCGGAGAAGCTTCCGAAAAAGCTTAAGTCGCATGCATTTAAGCAAAAAAAATTTTTGACCAATTTTTTAGGAAAGGCTAACCCCTTTGCTAAAAATCAAATTTTTGGTTGAAACACAATTTTACCCAATTTTGCCCAAAAGGTGTTTATTTCTAATAACTGAGTATTGAAAGGAGTTTCAAATGCGGAGAAGCTTCCGAAAAAGCTTAAGTCGCATGCATTTAAGCAAAAAAAATTTTTGACCAATTTTTTAGGAAAGGCTAACCCCTTTGCTAAAAATCAAATTTTTGGTTGAAACACAATTTTACCCAATTTTGCCCAAAAGGTGTTTATTTCTAATAACTGAGTATTGAAAGGAGTTTCAAATGCGAAGAAGCTTCCGAAAAAGCTTAAGTCGCATGCATTTAAGCAAAAAAAATTTTTGACCAATTTTTTAGGAAAGGCTAACCCCTTTGCTAAAAATCAAATTTTTGGTTGAAACACAATTTTACCCAATTTTGCCCAAAAGGTGTTTATTTCTAATAACTGAGTATTAAAAGGAGTTTCAAATGCGAAGAAGCTTCCGAAAAAGCTTAAGTCGCATGCATTTAAGCAAAAAAAATTTTTGACCAATTTTTTAGGAAAGGCTAACCCCTTTGCTAAAAATCAAATTTTTGGTTGAAACACAATTTTACCCAATTTTGCCCAAAAGGTGTTTATTTCTAATAACTGAGTATTGAAAGGAGTTTCAAATGCGAAGAAGCTTCCGAAAAAGCTTAAGTCGCATGCATTTAAGCAAAAAAAACTTTTGACCAATTTTTTAGGAAAGGCTAACCCCTTTGCTAAAAATCAAATTTTTGGTTGAAACACAATTTTACCCAATTTTGCCCAAAAGGTGTTTATTTCTAATAACTGAGTATTGAAAGGAGTTTCAAATGCGAAGAAGCTTCCGAAAAAGCTTAAGTCGCATGCATTTAAGCAAAAAAAATTTTTGACCAATTTTTTAGGAAAGGCTAACTAACCCCTTTGCTAAAAATCAAACTTTTGGTTGAAACACAATTTTACCCAATTTTGCCCAAAAGGTGTTTCTTTCTAATAACTGAGTATTGAAAGGAGTTTCAAATGCGAAGAAGCTTCCGAAAAAGCTTTTGTCGCATGCATTTAAGCAAAAAAAATTTTGACCAATTTTTTTGCTAAAAATCAAATTTTTGGTTGAAACACAATTTTACCCAATTTTGCCCAAAAGGTGTTTATTTCTAATAACTGAGTATTGAAAGGAGTTTCAAATGCGGAGAAGCTTCCGAAAAAGCTTAAGTCGCATGCATTTAAGCAAAAAAAATTTTTGACCAATTTTTTAGGAAAGGCTAACCCCTTTGCTAAAAATCAAATTTTTGGTTGAAACACAATTTTACCCAATTTTGCCCAAAAGGTGTTTATTTCTAATAACTGAGTATTGAAAGGAGTTTCAAATGCGAAGAAGCTTCCGAAAAAGCTTAAGTCGCATGCATTTAAGAAAAAAAAATTTTTTGCCAATTTTTTAGGAAAGGCTTACCCCTTTGCTAAAAATCAAATTTTTGGTTGAAACACAATTTTACCCAATTTTGCCCAAAAGGTGTTTATTTCTAATAACTGAGTATTGAAAGGAGTTTCAAATGCGAAGAAGCTTCCGAAAAAGCTTAAGTCGCATGCATTTAAGCAAAAAAAATTTTTGACCAATTTTTTAGGAAAGGCTAACTAACCCCTTTGCTAAAAATCAAATTTTTGGTTGAAACACAATTTTACCCAATTTTGCCCAAAAGGTGTTAATTTCTAATAACTGAGTATTGAAAGGAGTTTCAAATGCGAAGAAGCTTCCGAAAAAGCTTAAGTCGCATGCATTTAAGCAAAAAAAATTTTTGACCAATTTTTTAGGAAAGGCTAACCCCTTTGCTAAAAATAAAATTTTTGGTTGAAACACAATTTTACCCAATTTTGCCCAAAAGGTGTTTATTTCTAATAACTGAGTATTGAAAGGAGTTTCAAATGCGAAGAAGCTTCCGAAAAAGCTTAAGTCGCATGCATTTAAGCAAAAAAATTTTTTGACCAATTTTTTAGGAAAGGCTAAAAATCAAATTTTTGGTTGAAACACAATTTTACCCAATTTTGCCCAAAAGGTGTTTATTTCTAATAACTGAGTATTGAAAGGAGTTTCAAATGCGAAGAAGCTTCCGAAAAAGCTTAAGTCGCATGCATTTAAGCAAAAAAAATTTTTGACCAATTTTTTAGGAAAGGCTAACCCCTTTGCTAAAAATCAAATTTTTGGTTGAAACACAATTTTACCCAATTTTGCCCAAAAGGTGTTTATTTCTAATAACTGAGTATTGAAAGGAGTTTCAAATGCGGAGAAGCTTCCGAAAAAGCTTAAGTCGCATGCATTTAAGCAAAATAAACGTTTGGCCAATTTTTTAGCAAAGAATCGATTTGCAAAAAATCGATTTTTTGGTTGAAACACAATTTTACCCAATTTTGACCAAAAGCCGTTTATTTCTAATAACTAAGTGTTGGAAGGAGTTTCAAATGCGAAGAAGCTTCCAAAAAATCTCAAATCGCATGCATTTTTTACCAATTTTTGCAAAAACAAGGATCACTTTTCTGCAAAAATAAAATTTTTGGTTGTGACACAAATTTATTGAAGTCGTGTTATATTCTAATAATTATATGTTGACGGGGTTTTCAATAGCAACCAAGCTTCAGAAAAAGCTTATATTAAAAAGAAATAAAACGTCATTAACGGAATATTATAATTCAAAAAAAAGTAATTTCACAGTTTCACATAATTGAAAATGAAATATATATAGCACTTACTTTTAAAGATATATCAAAACCACAAAATGTAAACTTCGTCAGCAAACTGTAAATTGTTTTACTTCTTGGGTTAGAAAATTTACATATTTATCATAAACTGAAAAATTGAACTAAGAAATTATAAAAATAAATTTAAGGAAAACTTTTAATTATATTTTTTCGTCTGTTTATATTATATACAGTCGATCTTCGCTATAACGTATTTATTTGTAGCGAACTCTCTTTATCAAATAATTTATTAGATGATAGCTTTATAACTTTTTAATACATTTCTCTACAAGAAACTCCTGTTTAATTAGCTCAATAATCTATGGAAAATATGTCCAAATGGTTTTGAGAAATGTATCTGAACTACTCGAACGCGTTATCCAGAAGTGTGACTGTACTTATTATTTGAGTGTTAAGCACTTGTTTATTTTAAGGTTCTACTTCGTGTGCCAAGAATCCAAAGAATGTTTTAGTGAAGGGTTCTCTGAAAGCAAAATTATAAGCAATGCGCAAAAGTTTATTTTTTGCAGGATGTTAAAAAAAGTATTTTTTTTTTGTAGCGAGACAGGGCGTCCTTTTGTTGACTGTTCTTTATTGTAAAGAAATTAAATTAACAGACGTGACATAAGCAAAAGTAGTGTTGAAAAGAGCTTTTCTTCAGTAAAAAGTTATTCCTTTGATTACTCTTCAAAATCAAAGTTTTCAAATAAATCTGATATTTTATTCATTCCACACAAACAAACAGACACACACACATAACATAATATATACAAAGATAGCACAGCATGGTAACAATATTTGTGAAAAAAATGTTCTTGACCGTAATTATCAGTCAACTGTCAGTGGCTTGTTACTGTTTTTCAATATAAATAATTTTTTTTCATTTGATGTAATTTATTTGAGATATTGTCGTATTTAATATAACAAATATTTGCTGTTTGGCTTGAATGTGTCTTTATGTCTCCCTTTTATTGGATCTTGCCCTAAATTATTAAATCAACCTAATTTAAAAAAAAACCTTATACACAAAATTTCAAAAACCAATTGAAAATTATAAATATTGTTGACACTAATATAAAAACTATATACAGCAATACAAATAACCAAATCAAGCAAAAAATTATTTCAAGCACAAAATTAATTAATCACCCGACTGTTCATATATTTGTATTTGTATGTTGAAATACTTTACAAAGTAAATTTGCAAAGTATTTGGTGCACAGATGCCGACGGAGTGACTTAGACTATATGCCGGCGATGTTATTAACCCGTATTTTCTTCCGTTACTGTGACTGACTGTACACGACCTATGCCTTCACATAGGAAGTAGCAACGTAGTTAACCACGGAATATTCCTCAGAAGAACTGTAAAACTATACAGTTATCTGAGGTGTTGAAATTAACTAGTGCGAGTGAGACGCAAAACTCTCGAAAGAGAGTAAACAATCAGTGGTCTGGCTGCACTTAAAAGATAATTGCCAACGAGGCTTGATGTTAACTGACTCAGAGCTGCTTTGCGACTACTGTTCATATATATTTTTCAAAAAAAAATTTTTCAATCAGACCAGCCTGTCCATCTACCAATTTTAGTCTTAAGACTTAATGACATATGACGAACTGAGCTGTGGAGGGTAATTCTGGGCAGACAAAAGGATAACATAAGTTCTTTTATGACCTTTGAGAAGCTCTTCTCAGCGAGATAATGCTGTGGAAAAAAAATTGACCTTTCCGCCTACTTCCAGTTATCCGAAACCGTACTTGCTGTAAAGATTTCTGTAGGTAATGAAATTAGTAGAAGAAATGAAGTTAAGTAGTAAATAGAAATATGTGTATTTATAAATATTATTCACCTTTGTGATTAATAATAGTAAGAAAGAATTAATATCTGGGGAATATATTCGAAAATCTCTAAAGTTATACTACTAAATAAAATTAATATATAAACAAATATGATCAAGAAACTCTCTACAGAATGTAGGCATTGAAATACTTGATTTTTAGTAGTCCTTAATAACTTCATTCAAGTTTTAAAATTAATTTATCCTCTTATTAGCTGCTCTACAATCAAACATCCTAAATTTTAAAAGAGGATGCCAAACCATTTTCCGAACTTCTAAAAATTTTATATAGTTTTATGTTCCCATCAATCATTTTTTGAACCATATTTGCTAACCATACGAAACTAATTTTAGTTTCGTTATAAAAAAGCTTTTCCTTGAAAAACATTAAAAATTTTCCTAAAAATATTTTTTTCATATTAATGTATTAATTTTACATAAACATACAAAAATTAAACAAGAACTAACCAACATTATATTTTTTACATTCTTTAATTTCAGATTTATTTTCGTTTCAAGATTAAATTTGGAGAAAAGTTAAAAATTAAATTCATTTAAAATGGGTAAGTATTATACAATCCAATACGTTATTGCTAATTAACGATACAAATAATTTGCATAGCAAATGAGCATATTTAAGAAAAACATCACGTACATATGTATATTTGTTATAAATATATGGTGTCAGGATAAAAACACTTACCAACATGCGTCTCATTTAGACATTTATAACCGTATTTTATAAAAACTAAAAATATATATATATATACATATATATATATATATATATATATATATATATATACATAAATATATATATATATATATATATATGTATATATATATATATATATATATATATTTATATATATGTATGTGTATATATATATGTATATATATATATATATATATATATATATATATATATATATATATATATATTTATGTATACAAAAACACAAACATTGCAGTTAAGTTAACCACAATTAAGAAAGTTTTGGCTAGAAGTGAGAGTCTATTCATTTTTTAGGAGAAATAAATATTTTTAATTAAATTTGGTATCATATTGTTATACATTAAACACATTCACTGCAGCAGGCTACCGACTATGTGACTGCAAATGCCGCTATCAACAATTGTAAGAGTGCTGTTAGCTACTTAATTGCTTTGAACGCGGCAGGTACAACGTCAACATCTGATTTTAGTGGTACCACTTTCAAATATAAAAAGAAAATCGCTTATTCTAAAAAAACTTACATATCGAAACTATTTAATAAGTAATTGTATTATGTGACATACTTTTTTGTTATGGCATAATGAAGAAGAGTGTATGAATTAATTTATTTCTTACATCTCCTTTTCCAAGTGGCATATTTTATTGATAACAGCTAACAAGTATATACCATATTAGAGCCTTGAAGGTTCTGTATAAAACGGTATAAAAGCTGAAGTATCGTTACATCGACTACTTTTTTATATAATAGTATTTTGACGCGAAAAATCAGATTAAAAATTTCATTTCATTTACGATGGATTAACATATTTTAAAGATTCATGTAACGATAGAAATCCATTTTAGTCTCATTTGACTGCACCTACAAAAGTAGCACCGACAACAACCAGCCGTGCAGACATGACAATAATCATTCCCATATAAATACATCTATTACATTTTTGACATCTCGTAGTCCGTAGCCTGCGGTCGTGAAGGTGTTTAATGCATTAGGCTAAATAGAATATTCTATGCTAATATAATAATCATTTAAATAATTAAATGCTTTCTTATGTCTATTAACTTTAATAACTTGCATTTTGACAAAGGAATTAAACAATTATTATTTTACTTAATTTTTTTTTTTTTTTTGTTTGGCAGATAATTAAACAACGTTATATTTCATATAATACTTGCGCTAAATTCAACCATGTATTTGGCATTATATAAAGTTAAGTCTGCAAGGAAGTTGCTAATTTAAGCCTATTATATATTTAAGAATTAAAAGGTTGCTTATTGATTAGTAACAGAAGCAACTGTTTAAGTTTATCAGATATGGCTTGCAAAGCTTGTTGCAGTTTTAAAGATATTGAGGATTTATTTTTAATATTTTTTAATTACATTTAAAATTCTAAGCTTATTTGAATTTAAACAAAATAACAATATATTGCATACACAAAACGTGACAGAATTACAATTAGATTTTAATTTCACTGAGAAATGTTCTATTTTCTTACTTGGGTAAATGAATCAGTGATTTAAAGGAATTGAAAAATAAAATATTTTATAAATTAATTTTAGTTCAACGTCCGAAGCGGTAAAGTACTTAAAATCTTTTGCAATAGGCACCAAAACTATATGAATCGTAAAAATGTAATATGAATCAGAAATTAAAAAATATGGTTTCAAAATTTAATTAAATGTGGTCTAAATTATTTTGATTAACTTCAATGATGAAAAGTTCTAGTGAAGTATTCGACCACATATTCTGAATTTTATATACATATATTTTAAGATTTTTAACATTTAGTGCACACATTTTCAATGTTTTACTTTAAATCAGTATTTTTGCATAACGCGTAAATTAGCACCTACAATAAATTATGGTTTCTAAAGGTGGCAGTAAGTTGAAATAAAGTAATTAAATCATTGGAATGTTGAAAATTTATAAATTTATGGATTTATTAATTTTTAAGTTTTGCTGGACCATCACTTAGGGTATGGTATTATCTCCACATATGCAATGCATTGTGGCAGAACTAGGGAAAATTGGTTGTGGGATGGAGGATAGAGGTTATAGTGGACATTCGTTTTAAACCTCCCCAACTTGCAATTAACAGGAAAAGCGTCCGTTGGAAGAGAATACAACAAATAGATATTATTAACATAATTTCTATTATTTACATGCACATTATTTAGTCATTGTTTGTCATTTTTGAAAAAAGTTCATTTATCTTACTTAAATATATTTACTTATACAATTTTATAAACTAATAAAATATGCTTATGATTAAAATTTATTTAACCATTTTTTCAATGTTAATCACAAGCTTAAAAAATATGAAACTTAAAACAAGAGGTAAAATATTCACTCGCCTTTTAAATTGTTTGCTTTATCATACGGCAACGTAAAATTACACAAAAGAATTAAGTATTTGACAAATCTGATTCAAACTTTCACGTACAACTGAATTAAAAAAAATAATAATTTATGGAAATGTATAATTTTGATATTAAAATATCAACAACAATGATGTATAGTATAGTATTTAATTAAATCATGAATAAAGATGACTTTAAAGGATATGAATTTTAATATAATATATACATATATTTGATGAAATGTCTCCACATTTTAATGAAAATTTGCTGACATTGAAGAGTATGTTGGCAATTGTTGTTCTGTTAAAGTCGTTGTAGATATTTAAAGACAGTTTATTAAATTTGGTTGAGATATTCTGCAATTCATCTTTTAGCTCCTCCTAAGAAAATTAAACATTTTAAAAAAAATCGGGAAGTTACTGGTTTGACCCCGTTTTGAAAATATTGAGTATTTACTCCTGCGACTGAAAAGAAAGAAAAACACTAGATTTGAACTTGAGATCCTCATGAATATGAAAAAATTTACTTTTAGTTTTCATACGTTAATTGAATTTACTAAATTTTGTATATGTGAACAGAATGATAATTATGTCAATAAAGTGAATATTGACTCAATTAACAAACAAAAATTTAACGTCGTAGCAAATGACAACTTCAGTTATTTTGCTTACTAAAATAAAAATTATCTCTTTGTAGCCATGTGTAATAATAACGTGACTTTACTCCAAATGCATAAATTATTAATCTCGTTAAACATAAAAATTAATTCACAAATACTTATACCAAAATGTGAAAAGTACTTGAAAAATTTTTTTATGTATTTGTCCTTCCAATTCAGTAATTAGTAATTTGCATTTTTTTAAGGAGTATAGAAAATTACAATACGCAGAACACTCCAAGCATTTTATCTCCTTGAGAGTTTTAGAAGAAAAAAAAGATTTCCTTATTGCAATATTTGATTGATTTTGACAGCTCCATTAGCAGTGTCATATAATAACATTTTCCAAATATCACTCAATTATTTCTTATTGTGATCCAAATTTCGCTCCGTTTCAACACACAATTCAGGTAAGGGTATACAATTGATTGCCAGCATTTCAAAACATACTGGAGAAAACACATATGAAATAAATGCGGCTATTACAAAAGACAAGCCACAACACCATCAGATGGCTTATAATAGCATGCAAAAAAATACATGGCTGGAAAATGGTTAGGCCGATCAAATATTTGTTGTATATACTATATTTCAACTCACCTTCTCAATTTCTTATGAAGTACATAGCTAGCACGAGACTATAAAGCGGAGGGTCCCGAGTTCGATTCCGTGCTCAGTTATGAATGTTGTATTGAATTCTTCCGATCAGCATTAGTGCGTGGTTTCGTTAGTTGTTGTCAGCCTGTTTCAGTAATGAAAGCTTAGCACTGGTCACTGAAAATTATTGGCAGCGACTGACACAATCATGTACTAAAAGAGCAAAGGAACAACGAATTCCTTCGTCAACCTTGTATCAAAAGATTAGTCCGCAAAGAAAGCGGTTCAAATAACTACAAAAGAATTATTTATCTTCCCATCTATCCTCGCAGTACTATCTCCTCCTTTCTAGTTCCGGTGCAATGTACTATAGGGGTCATCCCCTGAGTGCTGGTCCGAGTTAAAAAAACACGCACAATCCATGTTCAATAAAATAATTGTTTGATAAGACAAAAACAATTGACAATTCTTAGATTGATTATATCAACCGATAGCGTGCTTTGGTCTAAGTAAAGCATATAATGAGCACAATAGAATAATATATGATGAATTAGATTTTAGTACAAACTATTGGTTTTAAATTTTCTTTCAAAATTTATCTTAGAAGAAAGACTTTATCGGTTGTAGCAACAAATTCGTGTTAATAAATCTGATTTCTGTGTCTGAGTCTAAAAAAATGTTCGCTTAAGGATTTATTTACTTATCCGATTAAAATAGACTAAAATTATCGCTCTTATTTTGTATTTGTATATAATATACTCTAATTATTCTAATATCATTGAAAATATTTCAAGAAGCGTCAGTTAACTGATTAACGTTTAAATCATTGAATACCAAACACACAATACAACCAAAACAACCTACAGACACATACACACACATATGCTCATGCATATCCTTAAAACATTCTGATGGTTTTCTTCAGTCATTACTGAATAAATTATTTTTTTTCCTTTATTGAAATTATCATAATAACGAAGCTGTCGTCTGTAAATATCCTGTCATTAAAGATTAACAGAAAAACTCTTAACAAAGGCATTTTAGATTTGGTGTATTTTGATTTGCTAAAAATTATAAGTACCTTCATTGATAACATGCCATTTCTATAGCTAAATTCCAGCATTCCCAGTACATTAATTTGTAAAAATTTAAAATTTATGAAATGAAAAAAAATAATACTCTTTAATGTTAAATGCTTTGTAGAAATTGAGATAGATATTGAATAAATTCAGTTTGAATTGAAAATAAATTGCACTTTTATAAACTACGGCGGTTTTCATCAACAGACATCATCACAAAAATCATAATTTGGACAATAAAAATAGTATTGATTTTATAAAGAAAATGAAAGAGGAAATAAAAGCAAAAATGGAAGTGGCACCAAGAGCCATTGGTTAGTGTTAAAAATATTGATTATTAAATTGTTTTCAACCGTTCGGTAATTACGGGCTCCGAGCGGTAGCGTGTAGTTTTGGGGCTTAAATGCCGTATAATACTGTCGCAGAAGATATCGCAAGCAGCTTTCAAATCATATTATTTTCTTATTTTTAGATCTTTTAAGTAAACTTGCCCCCCAAAATTTTGTTATGGAAATATTCACGGCAGAACATCAGAATCCTTGAGATTTCTGTCATGAGCCAATAAGTAAAACAAACCTAATCATATTGTCCTTAATAACCTTTCAATTAGAATTGCTCTTTTAGTAACATTTAATTTTCCTTTTGGAAGAAATTCGTATTAATAGCATTTAATACATTTTGGCAAGTTTCGGTACTGTCAAGTTAGCAAAATGTTTTTTAGGATACCTTCTTAAATAAACTTTAATTAAATCCAATATACTGCCTTTAGATACACATGTTATTTCTATTAGTTTTTTAACAATTCTTTAAATCGATTTAAATCTAATGTAATTCTACTTTCAGATACATTTCGCTTTAGACGCTCGTCGATATCCCGTTTTGGGTCCATGGGCAAAAATGAACCATTAATCGTAGTGGATGAGTCCCAAATAGTGGAGGAAGATGATCAAGAAAGCTCAGAGACACCGTCTTATAAAGCCAGCTTGGATATAGACTCTCCGGTCAACCCATATCTATTGTCACCATGGCGTGATCCTCGAGAATCACGAAAACATTCTCTACCATCGCAACAGGTAACTGAGGGAATAACAGCCAGCCAGGTAAGACGTCTTTCCGAACGTGGTGGTGAGGGCTCTGGACCATCACCTAAAGAAGCCGCTTTTCTGGCTACACTTTCACAAGCTCCAGCTCCGTCGGGTCGACGACATTCTGTTGTTACCATTTCAAAGGTACCGGCAAATATATTTGGACGTATGCGAAGAGAGTCCGTGGCAGCATTTCCTACAAACAAGTGAGTTGGGGAAGGGGGTTGGTTGGTTTTTATTTGGCTTTATTACCAATTTTTATATATGTCAACCTTTTTTCCATCTCACCAGTCGTATTCTGGGCTCCAGGCGGGAGAGTAATACTTCAACTGGCCCACCATCTACGGATCCAATAGGTAGCATCCATAATTTGCAGCTGGACATCATGGATGATATTGTGCAATCACGCAAAGCGCGCATGAAACTTTGGACGACAAGCAATGAAAAGGTTTGTGAAGTTGAAGCTCTCACTGAAGGAGGCACAACACCCCAGCGTTACACCAATCGACGTTACTCTGAATGTGTGTCAGCACAAGCCACACCATCGCCCAACTATCGTAGAGCCTCCGAACTTCCCGCCAGCATCTCGCCATGTGTAACACAACCCACAAGTAATCGTTCATCCATCAAACGCAAGAAGAGTACCGGCTTATTAGGCAGCAGAACAGATATTACTTCTATTTTCAGTTCCCTTACATCGTCGGCCATAGAAATACACAAATGTGACGACACGCCTCCGTCGTCGGCGACAGGAGGCGTTAAGCCAAAAAATAACTTAACAACTACTAAACCATCAATAAGTAGTTCGAATCTCCTAGATCCCAATGCAGGGCGCTCCACACGTTCCAATAGTTTCGATGTCTCCATACTCAATAACGCTAAGCAAATGGTAAGTGATGCTCAAGATAATAGTTCAACGGCTATTTCAGGATGGTTTGCTCAACGTCATGAACCTATGGCCCGCAAAAAGAGTATAAGAAGCAAAAGCACTGCGATGGCATTATCTAAAGAAATGCTCGAAAAACTACAATCCAAAGATCCGCTGCATGAGAGTAAGCCAAAGCTAAAACCACGCAGTAAACAGAAAACCTGGACAGATCACACCAAAGGAACCATAGTGGATACAACCGCTATTGGTTCAGCAATTGAGGGCTTCTTACGTAAGGGCTCTACATCCGGTCCATCAGGTAGCGATGCTGCCTCAAGTTCCCGTTCAAGATCAACTAAAGCAAAGGAAAAAAGTTCTTCGTCACGGCGAACACGCACTCCTCAGGCACACGCTGCCAATGCGGTACGTTCCACCTTAAACTGGTTTGGCAAAGGAGATGAAGATGACTCTAAGGACAGCTGTGATGCTTCACTTTGTTCGACTTTAAAAGACTTGTTTGTTAAATAATTGCCGGGGAGTTCCTTATTTCGATTAAAATAATTTTCATAATTTCTCATCGCACACATTCTATCAAATTGTTTTCCATCTAATTCTTTGGTAATTCGACTACGACTACATATATCATTTTTCTAATTTCGATATTAAGAAAATATTGTATGTTACATGTAAATGATTGAAAGCTTTAGGGTATTTATACTTAAATACATACAAACATACCAAATGATGTAGTAAATTAAAATAAATCCAAACATAGAGTTTAACACTAAATGTAATTACACAAAGTTTTTGTTAGTAACATTTAAATATGATTCAGTTTTCGAAAATCTTCAATAATGTATTAATAACATTGACAATTGTTGATTGTATGTCTGTAGTTTATTTGTTTGGAAAATTAAAACTTGTTATCGTATTATGCAGAGAATTGCACAGCAGGTCTGCAGGAGAGTTTACCAAAACGAAATTCTAATTTTTACATAAAAGATTTTTATAAAGATTAATTAAAGAAAAATAAAAAAAAAATAGGATATATATAAAGGAATATACCCGAAACCGTTGTGCTTGCAAACAAAATTTTGGGTGGGGTGCCTGAGAACTATTCAAACGAACCCCATAAAATAAAAATAACATAATTTTTCGGTTTGGTGTTTGAATTGTCAATTGTGTAAAAATAAATAGCGATATGTATTTTTTAAATAGAAATCTGTTTGTTTTTAACTTGGCTTGTCAAGTAATTTTTCTAGGATACTAATTGCTGTTTCTTCCATTCTTCCAGAGAGGTGGAGTAAAATAAATAAAAATTAATAGAAATTTTTCCCTTAGACAATTTGTACGGCTTTGTGTTGCTCATGACTGCTTTCTTTTAAATACATTTTCAGTTTTAGCTTGTATGCAATTTTTCGTTTGTTTTAACGTTCGAAAAAATAATTAAGAAGTTGGGACTTGTTGTTGCGGACATTCTCTTTAGTCTTCAATATTTTGTTCTACAATAATGAAAAAGTTTAGTATCTCCAATCTAGTATAAAATGTTGAACTTGGGGCTAAAGTGAAAAATCGTTCTTTGGAAATAAATCCATTTAAGTGAGGGTGCTAAGAATCCGAGAATACCGAGTTCAAGGCCGCGCTCAGTCATTTATATGGCGTTGAATTTATTGGTCAGCATTAGTGCATGGTTGTGTAAGTTGAGTAATAACACCCTCCCACAAAAACTCTACATCATCTTATCTTCACATACTATCCTCTCTTTTTTAGTTCCGGCGTAAGACACTGCACACTTAGGGGCATACCATAGGTGTTGATGAGAAGTATAGTGTACTTCACTTCGCATCATATATTTTAATATTTTTAAGAGAACATTTACAGAAATATACAAAAATAATTATTTTAAAATATACAAAATAAAGTTACATACAAATGCAATACAATTTTAAGGAGTTCACACGATTAGAAATTAAATTTCAAATTTTGTAAATTAATCAGCCATTTTCATTGTCAATAATTAAATAGTACTGACTCACTGCTGACATTGTCACCAGTGCCATTCACTTAAAGTGCCCAATGAGTTGTACTATAGACACTTGACACGCGCGTGTCATTGAGAATACACGTATGTAAACACTGTAACCAAACATTTACCATAGACGCCGCAACTACTGAGTAGGTACTGCACTTATGGCAGATAATGGCTTATGGATGTATATTTAAATAAATATTTAAGTAAAGAAGGTAGAAATAATTACCTTGTATTCTAATTAAACATTGTACTTTGGTTTATAAAAGGCTTAAATAAGTATGTCTTCAAAGCAAGCTAAGAGTCCATATAATTAAGTGAAATTAGTTTGAAGTCTTTTAATAATTTGATGTATGAGCCAATAAAATGTAGGCATATAGACATAATTAAACCGCAACAAATAAAGCAATTGGAAAGTTTTTACTCAATATTAGTACATGTCTTTTCTAATCGTTATAGTGTTTACTACAGTAAATCTTTGAGAGCTAAATTCCAGTAAAGATTTTCCATTATTTGATCGACTAATGTGCCTTATTCTGTAACTATTTATCAACGTCACGAAAATATCAAAACCATGGCAGTGAGATGCTGGTTGTGGGCAGCAATTGAATTCTGCTGACGGCTTCTGACTATTCTCTAAGGCCTACAACATAAAAAAGAGGTTGTTGAAGTAATTAAGTGAACAGGAAAAAGAATATGTGAACATCTAAGTTTTGATATCCTCTCGACGTGACGTTGAAAAATAGTTACAGAATAAGGGGGAATGAAAATACTTCATCTTAACGAATAACTTAAACAATTACTTTCAATTAATCGCGTAAAAAGAATTTCTTAGTAAATTTGCTTTTATTTTCAACAGAAAAATATACATATTTTTTTGGATTTGAAACTGATTAAATCTCTTACCACAACAACAAACGTAACATTAATTGTGTTGTATGGAATAATAAAGTCCTAAACACTCTGTGATTGGCGTGGTAGTCTAACAGACACCAACAAATATAAAATATAGTTTTGTCCCGCTTTATATATATATATATATATATATATATATATATATATATATATATATATATATATCGACTCAAAAAATTCTCTAATGTAACTTCATTCTAAAAACAAAAATTAATAAATAGAATTCTATGTCATTAAACTATAATATAAGCCGACAAAATAGTGTCTAATATACTACCACGTCAGTAGATTTGCAACAACAAAGTCACGTCAGTCGCAGAGGGTTAATCAACAAGTTAGAAAAGTTTGGCTATTTACTTGCATTCCTTAAGGCCAGAATAAATGAGAGGAAAATTAAAGTACTTAGTACCCGTACTCGTTATCTTAATTCCGGAAGGTTCCCCAATAATAAGCTCGAAAGGTGCAACAAAAAAATTTGCAATCAAATTGTATAATCGCTTGTTTTACTTTGAATTTGATTGAGGTGAAATTGTATAAAATAAAATTATATTGGGTTATAGGCAGAAGTTATTTTAAAAATTATTATTTAAGAAATACCTATTTAATTGGGATTTCAAAAAACAAAAATTTCAATTTTTTCATTTATATATATATAATTTTTCAATATCCATGATGTATTTCCAAGTTTAATTTTTCATAATTGAAAGTAAAATAATTATTGAGTATGAAATTAGGATGTGTGTAGAGGATGCATGATTATCTGTTGGCTGAAGTAGTAGAACACGAGACTATGAAGCGGAGGGTCGTGAGTTCGCGCCCGCGCTGAGTTATGAAATATTGTGTTGAATTCTTCTGAACAGCATTAGTGCGTGGTTGTGTTAGTTGTTGCCAGGCTGTTTCAATGATGAAGGCATAGTCACTGGTCACTGAACATAATTGGCAGCGACTGACACTATCATGTACTAAAAGCAGAGTAACAGCACCCACCTTCGTCGGCCCTGTAGCAAAAACTAGCCGGCGAAGCAAAAGGTTGAAATAGCTACAAAAACAACTGTTTATCTTCTCATCTTTCCTAATCTGTTCCCTCATACTATCCCCTCGTTTTCAGTTCCGGCGCAATGCATTGCATATATAGGGATAATCCCCTAAATGCTAGTCCAAGATAAAAAAAAAAAATTGTTCAAATTTTTACTAAGCAGACTTCAGAAAGTTGTATCCGAGTACTTACTAATAAGTACAGATTATTTTTATAACCAGAAAAGTAATGATGAAGTAGTGCAATTACCCAAATTCTTAAACTTTTCGCTGCTGTATTTAAACTTAAATTCATATATGTACCATTGATCTCATTGATCTACATTATTTCACTGATTACATCCTTTATACATATATAAGAGAAAGCAAAGAAATATTGATATAAACCGCAAAAAATTTATATTTCGATTAATCGTTTAACTGGTTAATTGAGACAAATTGACCGATTTAACTTACATACTTATAAAATATAAAAATGCAACAATAATAATTAAATAAAAAAACTAAAACATTTTACATCTCAATGTTTGCTAGAAAAAAATTATCAAAAAATCAATAAAAGTGTTGTATGTCTACAGTTGTTAATTTTTTTTTCTTTTTCCTAGAAAAAATCAATATCTCGATGTGAATGTTTGTTAACGATATAAAAAAAAACAAAAAGGCTAAAAACATATTTGTTAATATTTCTAAAGAAATGCTGTTTGAAGCAACGATCATGGAGAGATATAATGACTGCTAAGCAAAAATCCAACAAATATATATTTAAAAAAATTAAATTTTTTACAATATTCATTTCACTTGTTTTCAAAGTTTAAAAATTGAAACACACAAAGAGGCAAACATTGATAATATTTTCATTTTGTTTATTTATATTTTACAAATACAAAAGAATAAAAGTAACATAAAAACAAAATAAACAAAAAAAATCTATGATAAAATTAACAATTTAGAATCAATCAAATGTAATGTAAAGTTAACTAACATATTGAAAACTGTCAAACACACAAATATTAAATAACCACTTAAAAAATAAAAAAAAGTTTATTTAATTAAAAATTAAGTAAAATGTTGCCAAACTAAAAAGTTGTAGTTATACAAATATCTATCAGAAAATATATATAAATGTTGACAATTAACTTTAATCTGTTTGAAAAAAAAGAAACAAAAATGTGGATCGTGTATAGAATATAGCAAAATATTAAATGTTACAAATCCATTCAAGCAAACCCAAGACAATACCAACACTTTTTGTTATCCACTTTGTACTTTTAAAAAACTTCGTATATTGTCCTTAACTCTTATTAATATTGTTGAAAACTCTATATATTTTTCTAATATCTTACTTATTGATAATAATTCTTTAGCAAAAAATAAAAATTCAAAACATGATACTTTTACCATAAGTAGTATTAAAAAATAAATCTAATACAAATATTAAAATATTTTTGCGGATTGCAAGGAAAACTGTCAAATGTTTTAAACTAAAAAAGGAACGTATGCAGTTGCTATAAAAAAACATTTATGATCACGAACGAACTAGTAGTGCACTTTAAAATGCTTTTGTTTTTCACTGAATTGAATTGAAAATTTGAGCTCTAACATACCAACTTGCTGAAAACATTACAGCTGAAATTGATAAGTGAATTATACGATTGAAATTTATTTATAGTTGTTTTGTTGTCAAATCAATGGATTGTGTTGGAATTTATTCTACTTTTTGGACGGCTGCAAGATGTTGGGAATATAATTGATTTTTATACAAATTATTTATTCATACTTTACTAAATACTTCCTTCTTTTGAAATTTCTTTCCCTTATACTCACTTATTTTTCCATGCTCTGAACAATTTATTTATTTAAAGGCCTTGTACAGAAAATAATATTAGCAGGATTATTTATACAGGGAATTTCACAGTATTATACTAACGATATTTTAAATTCAATGAAAGACAAATCATGTTCAACTTTTCCTCAAGCAAAAATTGAAGTTTTCTAAACATGATAAGTCAGTCAAACTGAGAAAGATTATGCTTCAGTCATCTCTAATAAAAACAGGGTGGGCAAATTTAAGGTTAGAAAGTAAAACGACTGTCAAATGATAAAATAATAAGAAATAAGCTGTCATTATCTTACATTTATTTAGTAAAAAGTTGGGAAATTTTAACGGTAGAAATCCAACCAAGTATTGTCTGCGTCCAACGTTTCTGAATTGGCTGGAAAACAAGGAAAGTAACAGTTTTTTCAACAAAATCATTTTTAGTGATGAGGCCCATTTTCAATTAAACGGTTAAGTAAATAAACATAATTGCCATATATGGGTCTCAAAAAATCCACAAACAGTCCTCGAAAAACCATTACATCCAACGAAAGTAGCCAAATGTTGCAGTTTGTGGTCAGGAAACATCGTCACTGCGAGTTCTCTGTGCTACCAAACCATGACAACCGAGTTTTTTGTGGCCATAATTTTCTAACGTTAACATCAGTGACCTTTGGTTTCAGCAAAACGACGCCAATAGTCACACAGTCGGCCAAACAATTCAGTCGTGGCATGGGAAATTTCCCGGTCGCGTAATATTTCGATTTGACGATGTCATTAGGCAGGCTCGTTCTTATGATTTAGCGCCACTAGGTTATTTTCTCTGGCGCCATTTGAAAGACGAGGCTTACGTAAACAAACCACAAATAATTGACGCAAAAGCTTCTTCGCATTTGAAATGATTTTTCGGCAAAGATGAAATTCGTCGCCGCATTAACGAGATAAGAGAAAAATTTGGTTCAAAATTGTGTGAAAAGAGCGGTAGTCTGCTGACGTGTTAAAGGTAGACATTTGCCCGATTTCGTATGCCATTATTGATTCCCATATTTCTACTTTACATTGGTATCAATAAAACTGAATTTTCAAAAATAAGTAAGATCAAATTTGCACATCCTGTGAATACCTACATATCTGCCAGTTCTATAATTGTGATAATAAGTTAAAGTAATCAGTGATATCAGTTATAAATACGGATGTTGGAATTGCAACACAAATTAAATTTATTAACTAGCTGTGCGTTGAACACATATTTATTAACATAGAAACACGGCGTAGTATAACAACATTTTTCTATTGTATTTCTAATGCCTAGTTTATAAAGAAAACTTTCTGATTTATAACAGGTTAATAAAGCAAAATTTCATACAAAGATTTGTTTTATAAGCCTCTTCATCAAGCCTGAATCAACTTTTTTTGTATAAATCAGGCTGTTAATTTTAGTTTTAGTTTTTGTCTTATAACTCAGCATAATAGTGTGAAAGAACCTGATGTAATACAACTTTGCAAATAGGTTTATCAAATTTGGCAGAAACATTTTTTATTTCCACTTTTTGTCAACCAGCTGTTTTCATTTTTAACTTGTAGTTTTTTTGTCCGTTTGATTCTTGCTATCTTGAAAAATAAAACGCTAAGTATAATCCCGCACCGTTGTACTTTTTAGCATATATGTAAATATGCTAGAGCTACTTTCGGCTAACTTAAAGCTTTAATGGACATTACATTATCGGAAAATAGTAAAAGCACATAAAACTAATATATAAAAAATAAATAATAATAACAAAAAAATTAACGAAGAAGAAAAACATTGACCTTTAAATAAAATTTACCTCTTGAGCCCACTGTACCTTAATAAAAGCAAAAAGTATTAATATACAAAATACATATATAACTATTATAAATGTTTAAAAATCAACATGTGTATTATTTCTTACTGTTCGAATTAAAATTAAAACATGAATATAATCGAAATATATATTTTTGGTTGGTTACAACTCCTTTTGTATAAATAATCACCCAAAAAGAATGTTTGAGAATTATAATAAAAAAGGGGGAAAAGGGAAAATACGCATATTACCATTTAACTAAGAAAAATAAGAAATATAATTCGCCATCAATACATTAGATTATGTTATATGTATGTATATTACAAAATAAAGATATTTAATTTAAAACATATTTACAAAAAGACAAAAAAAAATAAATTGTTAGATGATATATAAGTAAAATTAAGATAATTAATAAAGAAAGAAAGATTCATTGTATAATAAATAATTTAAGCGTTAGAAACCTCATAAAAATGTAAAAATTTAAATAAATAATTAAAGAAATTTAGAAATTCATGTTGGAAAATTAAACGAGATACATATTAACAAAATAAAATACAAAAAGATTCTCTAATATCTTTCTCTCTATTATATGTGTAAATAAAATAAAGTGTGTTTCATTTCATGTTTTTGCTAATTCCCAGGTAAGTGAAGAAATACAAATTCATAATGCATTTTAAACAGTCCGGAGGATTTTATTGATTGCAACTGCTTTACTCCTTGTTAACACGGTTCAAAAGGTTTTTAATTTAGAAGAGTAATTCCGGATAAAAAGGAGGATATTTAAGGAAATTTTAAAGAAATTCAAATAAATGAGATATCAATCTGACCGTATTTTTAACATTATTGATGACATTAGGTTTTTTTTTGAGCACACCATTTATTTAAACTTTTTTTTAAATATCGCATCGCAATTATGAAAACCAGGTTTATGATAGCGAATAACCATACAAAATTTTCACAGTGTTAAAAAATAAAACTATGTCGCAATTTTTTAAATCATACATGCGATAACAAAATACATAATCTCGAAAAATAAACACATGAAATTTATTTACTTTTACGACAAAAATTGTATTTGAGAAGATTCAAAATTATTGACGATCATTAGTGATATATCAAGAGTGATCATATAATTTTGACCACTTTTTCATATTCAATACATGTTACCCTGTCCGGTAAAAAGCAATTTCAATTAGCAAAGTATACAATTAAATAGCTATAACATTTTTTCTAATTTCTCATATTTTTTAATCCTGTCCTCTCTAACACTAACCACTTCTTTTATAGTTCAGACACATTCCATTGCATGAGTAGAGATCACACCCTGCATGTCTGTCCAATTAAAAATATTCAAATAGTATAATGCTCAGACATGCATTTTTAATTGAGTCAATATTCAACAATTACATTCCTATTCACATATCCAAAATTTAGTCAATTCAATTAACGTGTAACTACTAAAAGCAAAACTCTTTCATATTCATTAGGACCTCAAGTTCAAATCTGCGATCTTTCTTCTTGTTTTTTTCAATTTTCTAGTTAATAAATTTAATGTCAACAATTCAGCATGGCCCGACATATTTTGTCTATGGTCTTTTTTACTTTTCCCCCTTGTAGGTGCTCAGTGTCGACTAACTTTATTCAGTGAGTTGCGTTTTGCTCACTAAACACACTTGCTAGCAGTGCTGCATTTGTAATTGTATTCGATTTTATAGCAATTAAATGTTAACAGAGGAATCACGTAATTAAAATTTTGTATAATTACTTGAACTCAATAATGGCATTAATTGCGATAAGATCAATTAAGGTGTATGTCTGAACCAAATAACATTATCTATGATAACAGAATATTATGTGAAAATAGTAAACTTTTGTAATATAGGCCATGACATATTATTTAAAAAATTTTTGCTATGCAAAAATTTCTTCAAATTGGAATTAATTTTGTATCTGCGTTTTGGTATTCTCCTTTAATAATTTTTTGTTTGTTTTTGCAATCTTAGCAAAAGGTTCCATTTTAGCTTATTTTCTTAACATATCACACTTACTGCTCTAAAGAAAATTGGCAACTTTCTCCCTTTGCTAGAAAACATTTTACCTCACTTTCTCTACTGATTCCCGCCAAAAAAATATACGAATATGGATATCACTGTTTGTAAGACGAATATGGATATCACTGTTTGTAAGACAGAGTTGTATTAAAAACAGTAATTTGTCGAAAAAATTAAAACTTTTCAATTTTGAATTGTTTTTCTTTACAAAAACAAATGCGATTTATCAAACTGATAAAATCTTTTTTTCCAGTATTTCTTCTATCTGATGTTCTTCAAAATATTACTGTGTAAATATTTTTTATATAAAAGAATTTTTAAAATTTGTAAACTTTGTAGACATTTTTGTAAATATTTGATTTCATTTGTCATTTCAAAAACAATTTTGTTAGTTTTCGTTACTCGTATTATCAAAATAAATGTTGTTTAGGACTGTAAAGGCAATTTCACACTTTTCAAATATTTGCCCTAAAAAGTGCAACTACTAAATACTAATCAAAAAATGTTTATTTCAGCCAAGTGTTTATTGAGTTACATAATTTTCAATAATATTGATTGGATTTTATGACACTGTCCATTTATATAGAAACTATTATTGCTAATAAATCCGTACCGGAATGAAAATATTTTTAATTAATATTTAATGGTTATAATTTCCTGGACGCATATTTGCCAAGTTTGCACGTACCTACCTTAAGAGTTTTAAAAATTATGTTTTACAATTTTAAATTTTTTTTTTGCAAGTGATCTGAAAAATTTAGGAGATATTTAAATAATTTAGATAAATAAATATCTTCCAGTTTTAAAGATTTGGAAAAAAGTTCAAAAGCTCTTTGAATTTTGTAATGCTATGACTAGTATATAAAGTGTTCAAAGTTTTTTAATTAATATCAAAGGACATTTCTAATTCTAAAAATTTTGCATATAAATATATATATTTCACTCAGATTCACAGTTTTTCATATTTGGACAACCTTAAATAATTGGAAACTTCCAACCTTTTTGTGCTTAGTATGAATTTGTGAAAATCTCTGGCATGTTGTTATACACAAAGCAAAAATTTTTCGCAATCTATCGTCCGATAGAATAAACAGGATTTAAAAGTACAATTTTTAAAATCTGGACCTAAATTACTGCATTCGATTTCGAGCGAAATTTGTATACAATTTAAATACAAAATTTCGATTAATATCGAAAACCGTAATTTGCCCCCTAGGGGCTGACTGCGTAATTCGATTCGAATAGAAAACTGTTCGAAACTGTATGCCATTAAATTCAAAGCATTTTTTTCGAATCGAATTACGCAGTAGACCAAGGGGTTTTTATTTTAAATGTTATTCATTCAATTGAAAGAAAGCTTGGGACATCGCCAAACATGTTGTTACTGTTCATTACAGCAACATACAAGTATACGATTATATGACATATTTTATTGCATTATTGACTGCTTGAAAATTTTATGCTATTATGACAATATAACATATCATGTGTGATTCTTTAAATCCTTTGGTGAAACTAAGGCCTTTATTTTGCCAAAAGGCATGGCTTAATGTTGATAAATTTTGCATAAAAAATTTAAGTTACAAAAACAAGATCCTGGAGGTGCGCTTTACAAAATAAGGCCATAAATTATATAAGCCAACCGAACTTAATAAAAATATCATAAATTTTCATGTGGTTATAAAATATGATTGAACCAAATGAAACATCAAACTATATTATAGTTACATAACAAATAAATTTATATAAATTGCAGCATTTACGCTTATTTCAACAATTTTTATTATTTTCAAATATCGTCCATAAACTTTTGACTACAAATTGAGCGCAACTCGTGCCGTTAATATTTTCAATCGTGGCATATATTTTCCACCAAAACATCAATTGCACTGCATTCTATTTTGTGTTATTAGGAAATCTTTAAAAGAATAATATTTTTTTCAAATATTTCACATCCATTAACATCTAATCACGTCAGAAAGCTATATCTTCAGTCTGTCAGTCATTCCACAGAGTTCAGTTCCGTTAGGAAACGGAATTGGTACCCTATTTTGTTTCCACAGAAAATGATAAACGACGCTGTTTCTCGAAATTAAATAATTTTGAATATCATAAACGGAATTAGATAATGATATTAAAAAGGATTTCATACCTTCTTTTCCTGGTTTAGAGATTCAAAATACGTTTCCGAAAGGTTTCGGATTCTGAAACATGTCTGTATATAATAATATTGCATAATAACGAAAATATAACTTTAAAAAATTAATTTAAATTATTTATGCACTTAAGTTTTACTGAAATAAATAAATTTTCTTAATCGAACTTTGGCTAACAATTGACTATAAATTGCACTTTAAGCGAATATATGACATATTCATCTTTCTCGTCGAGTTTTTCATAAACCAGAAAACCCTTGAGCCGTTTTATATCTTAATGCTGAATAATTTGGCTGATAATTGGGGCCACAGTAATTAGATGAAGCAAAAAATCCACAAGGTCCAGCTAATGTCTCATTTGGTGCACTGCTATTAGCTGTTGCAAATGTATTGTATGAAGAATTTACATAATTTTTTGTCGACGCATACATTCCCAACGAGGGAAAGCTTAATGAATATGCAGCTGCGGCGGCGGCAGCATGATGGTGTGGATGATGAGGGTGTGACAAATCCATTTGCTGTTGTAAAAATACGGCACTTTTATCGGGCGAAAATTTATGGGCAGTCGTTATTGGTGGTACGGGCTGCGGGGTGGTGGTAATTAGCGGTCGACCTGAGGTTGAACTGCGCTCATTACGTCTAAACTTGGCACGACGATTTTGAAACCACACTTGTACACGCGCCTCACTTAAACCCACTTTAGTGGCCAATTCCTCACGCACAAAAGCATCAGGATAGTGGGTGCGTTCAAATACCTTTTCTAATGCCGTCAATTGCCCTGAAGAGAATGTGGTGCGATTGCGACGTGGTTTTCGGCCAGAATGCGGTGAAGATGATGCACCATCAGCTATAACGGCATTCGCTGATGAGGCAAACTCATTTGAAAATGTGTCGTCTATAAGAAAACGAGAAAATATATATGAGTTATGTACATTCATGTATGTATATGTGCATACATACATACACATATCCCATTATGCTAAATATACATACATACATATATTTGTAAGTGTATAGAATATCTGCTTCTTTTCGTATGCTTACTACTGCTATTTATTTAACACGTGTGTTTAACTATAGGAGTATTATATGAAATATTTCCGAATATATATGAATTACAGATCATTTGACTACTAAAATATTTTTATCTCTTAAAACAGAAATATTCAAGTTATTACTACGCGCAATTTCGGCAAGTTGGGAACAAATTCATGGCAATACATCCGTCTATAAAATTTACGGCATAAATTGCAAAATTGTTTGTACATTCGTCTTATGCCTCTGGAGAGAAAAAGTCATAAAACTAAATCCATGGTTTTTATAGTTTAGCGTAAAATTATTTTAGTTTTATTGGAGCACATACTTACATATACATAAGTATGTGTTTGTAATTATTTACATACATGAATGTTTCGAAATACACATTCTAGCAACAAAGAAACAACCACACTAAGTAGCCAAATTAACCTCTTAAACCCCAATGGGCATAAACATACTGCTTTACAATAGGATTTTTAAAAATCATAAATTCCTTTTCAGTGTTGATGGCCCGACCATTTAGAGTATAAAATAAGTATACAATATACCGAATTTATTGAACTGGTCCTTTTACATTGAAGTCAAGTTTTCACTGAAAGCCATCGCTTTGAATATATGTCATTTATATATATGTATGTATGTATGTATATTTATATGCATGTATGTATGTATTACATGTCGTTATGTACATTTCCCAAGCTTATTCTTAATGTGTATCATTTGTTATATATCCGGGTCCTCATATTCTTTCCACATTAACAGTAAGATATAAATATCAAACACAAATTTCTTGAACATTGGCGTTGCGTTGGTTTGATGTCGTTTCACTTTTTTTCAAAATGAATGGAAATTATTCCACAACTCCTATATTCCTCAGTTGTAGTATGAATACGAACGGTACAATTCATACAACCTGCACGAAAACGAGTTGTTTTTTTAGTTCTAAACTACTTCTGAAACTTTATTAAATTAACGCTCCCATTGGAAATTTTTGAGAATACATACCGATTCTTATTTTCTATTGATAAAAAACTATACTCTGTATTATATTTTTACTTTATATTATTGTTACGTATTATTGTATATGCGACTATTTAACCAGCACAACAACAACACTCTATGTGACGCTAAATTAGTGCCACGTCCAACTTCATTCATAATCTTCTGTAATTTCAACACACAAGAGAGAATTTTTGCTGGAATCCAAAAGTCACTTAACGTGCATTTTCTTAGTAGACACAACTATCAATGTTCAAAGTTAAATTTTTTGTAAATTTCTTTTATCAAACAATTTATATTCTTCGTACTGCCATAAAAATAGAATTGTTTTCCGAAAGTCACATTGATCGCCAATTACTGATTGCATATACAGCAGGGCTTTGAGACAACATCAAAAAATGCACGGGAAAATTTTATTAGTGTCGTGTTCAATCATATAATAAGAGAAGAAAATCGTTCCTATTTTCAATAACAAAGGAAAGAGCCATGGCAACATCGAACTGTAAATCCAAATAATCATAAAAAACTTTTATATGTACTAATACGTAAAACTAAAAGTATAGCCTTTTATCCAATACTCAAGAGATACTAAATAATAAAAATATCACAACATTTGATCAATACCATAACCACATATGTGACCTTTTCCGAGAAAACGGGTTTGGACTTAAGAGTGGATTCTGGTAGTTAATAGGGTGTAGAATAAGATGAAAGAGTTAGATTTCTGATAAAAATTTATTTCCCCCATAAAAACGTACAAAACGAACTTGGAAAAATCGATAAAACTGAGAATAACATTAAAATTTTATTTGTTTTTTTTTTTTAATTTTAGTTGCCGGATCAGAATTTTTCAGAGTTTGTATTTCGAAAATTTCTTTGCCATCGTGTCGAAAATTTAGGGCATAGGTTAAGTTGAAGAGAGGGGCGTAAGCAAGAGCTGTCCCAATCCGTTCAGGATTACACTTAGGCCTCATAGGACTGTTGTGCGCTCTATTATAAGGAGTTCCCATCCCATTATAGGGAGCCTCCATTAAAACCATAGAAGCCTCTGAATTTGATTACGTTAAGAACCTGGTTTCTTCAATGTCTCTCCAATTGGAACTCCTAAGAAATTCCATATCTTATATAACTTCCTGATTAAATGTTTGTCTCCTAACTTGACTAAAACTGCACAGTAGCACAAATAATGCTAAGTGTTTCGTCATCCTCCTGACCGGCTCTGCATGTTATATCGTCAACGATACCCATGCGTGCCAGGTGATTCCTTAACTATGTATGTCCTGTTATATATTAACCAATCAATCTCCATAGTGGTGGCCTACTTAATCTTAGGATTTCCTTTGTCTTGCTACCAATTGGGTTTGCCCATAGAAGTGCAGCCAATCTCTTGTATGCAATTCTATAGCCCAATGCTTTAGCTCGTTTTTAAGAACTGCAAATGGCTTAGGATTTCCTTGTGTGATGTTTGTCATTAATGCTCCCATCTTTGCTAGCTTATCTGCCTCTATATTTCGAGGTATTCCTTGATGTCCTGGAATCCATATTACTTCGATGCTTCCACAATGCGTGAATTAGGTTATCTCATCCTTGCATTGTAATACACAGCGAGATTGAACCGCATAATTTCTTAGGGCCTTGCTGACTTTCCTACTACCCGTGAACTGGTAGTCTGTTATCAATTTCCTTTAACCATTTGATCCCTTCCGTAATAGCCTCTATCTCAGTCTGAAATGCTGTGTTGTAATCTGGCAAGCGGAAGTATATACGAAAGTTACGACCTATGTCATAGAATCCTCCACCCGATCGTAACCGTGCGAGCGTTGTTCCTGGGTAAGGCATGTATTATAATTTAGTGTTTGGTTTAAATTTAGGGCATGGACGTTATTCGTGGGTTGTTTTAAATTTATTATTCATTAAGTGGTAGAAATAAGTTTTAATGACTTAGTCTGAATACAAATAATAAATCTCGAATATATCTTTTTCCAACTCAAAACTACTTTGTTTACTTAGCTTTTGATCTGGCTCTTATTTAGATTGAATCGTGCTATTTCTGTGACATTTTTCTTCAGTTACGAGGGCTGTTTGATAACTCCGTGACTTTTTGAGTTTTCTTCGCAATAACTTTGTATCGGCCATGCTGCCTTCATCTACATATCAATAGACTACTGCCAAATTTTGACAGCCATTAACCCTTAACTACGTTCGCTTTTTTAACTAATGTTACTACATCGGTGGGGTAATTTTCTACCCCAGTCAAAAATTCTTTCTGTTTTGCAGGGCATCACATAAAAAAAGGAAAGTATTAATGTTAAATATTACATTTGTGTATTTTTTATTAAAATAACATTTTTGCCATATTAAAAAAATGTCTGAGAATACACGGAGTTTTAAAGAATATGCTTCAGTACAAAGTAATTTATATAAAATAAAGAGTGCGGCGTGGGGTAAAAAATTACCTCACGAATGTTGTTAAGGATTAAAAGCAGTCAATCTCGTGAATTTTGCCAAGCATGGAAAAAAGTGAATTTTGTGAATTTCCATAAATTGGGGTACGAACTGCCACCTCATCTATCGTATTTTCAAGACAGTCCTCTGTTACTATTTGCTTTTTACAAACCTGAAGAAATGGCAGGGTGGTAAGAGATTTGGGTCGAGTGAAGAGGTTACAACCGAAACAAATGTTGATTTTGAGGGCCTTGAGAAAATTAAAAAAACGTAGATTAAAAGGAGCTTACGCTGAAAAATAAAACAGTTATTTGCCAAAATAAAAAAAGGGTATTCAAATAGTAACTCAGTTATTAAACAACCCTCGCACATATTTTAAGAAGACATTTTATTATGCACTGTGATATCCGGCGAGTTCTTCAAATCTTTAAAGTGTACCTTTTTTAATTATAAATTAATAATTTTTAATTAGAACAAGCTAATATCTGCTGATACACAAACGTAGATTAAAAGCAGCTTATGCTGAAAAATAAAACAGTTATTTGCCAAAAAAAAATGGTATTCAAATAGTAACTCAGTTATTAAACAACCCTGGCACATTTTTTAAGAAGATATTTCATTATGCACTGTGATATCCGGCGAGTTCTTCAAATCTTTAAAGTGTACCTTTTTTAATTATAAATTAATAATTGTTAATTAGAACAAGGTAATATCTGCTGATACAAAAACGCAACCGTAAATAGTTCAATTTTATTAATGCGATTTTCTTTTCAACCCCAGATTCCCTTTTTAGAGTTAACACATGTTTTATATTTCATTTCTCCAACAACGTATTAAAAAGCCATAAAATAGTGATTTATGGTTTGCATTATATGAGTGCCTGTTTGATATAAAACGTCAAAAAATTTATTATTGTACGAAGCATAACTGTCTGACTTTCTTCATCTCTCACTCTGTCGAAAATATTAAGAACGGATATTTTTATGTCATTGTTAATGGTTTAATAATATGAAACGAAATGTGAACAAACGCAAGTGTCTGTATCGGTTTTAAGTCATAAAATTTTCAATTTATTGTCGTCAATAGATTGTCAAATGTTGAAATAATGCTGAGGATGGATGTTCTTATAACATTAATGCCTATTTAATTTAATTGTAAATTAATTTTTCATAATGCGAATACCGAACTTCAACTAATAGGAAACAAACGTTTGTATTAGGAATACATCAATATATATTAATAGATTAAAGAAATAGTTGCGTAGAAGATAGATGAATGGCTAATATTTACTATGTATTACTTACGGCGCCTATACATATTAATTTTTACGCATATTTCCCAGAACTATTAAATTTTCACGAAAGCAGCTCATAAAATCTCAACTTGTGCCATCAATCAATTAAGTAAAATGTATAAAAAAATTCCTTTATCAAGCCTATAAATGTGCATACATATTTATTCCCTTTTGAGACATTCCTCTTTTAATTGTAAACGGCTCATAAAATTATACATACAACATGCATAATACGAGTATAAGTGATGTGTACGATTACGTACAAGTTGGTTTCTAATAAAGAAACAAAAAAAGTCTAGCAAATAATTTATAATTAGGTGTAAATTTACAGCCTCTTTAAAATATAATTATTCATATAAGTGGCTGCTAATGTTACCGCAACGACAAGGGTAACGACAACAACTCACACAAAAACAGACAGACGACACCAACTACTTACAACTACTGATTCCATGTACATAAATACTAGTTTCGTGTTGTGTAAATTTTGCTTTGCTTCCTCCCTTGTGTTGTGAGCACTCGCTTTCATAGATACTTACAACATGTTAAATGCAAAGTTAGAGGAAAGAAAGAATCATTATTATAAATTGAAACACACTTCTGCGCCATATGTGGGCAATTTGTGTCCCAGTATGTGTTGACTCTTTCGGTATCTCCCCCCTATACATGAGTAACTGACTGACTGAAACTACAGAAGCGGCATTTTTTTGTAGTTTGCAAGCAAAAATTCAATGAATTATATCTAGATTTTTTGACATAAAGAATGACTATGACTGACAATATAAAGCAAACATGAAATCATGCAAAAAAAAACAAATCATGGAAGTGCAGTGGAAGATTGGGTTTAAAAAACGAATAGTAGATGGTATTGCAATGAATAAAAGTTAACTAATAGAAGAATTTTATAAATAAATTTGAAAAATCTGTTATATAAATTAACAGATATTGAATTCTTAATTAGAAGGTTATATGAGTGCCAAATTACGGAAAAAAACAAAGAGGACGACTACTTTGAACTAAAAAATTCTACAATAATTTAGAATACACTAGTAGAATTTAACCATATGGGCAAATTATGCATGACGAATGAATGATTTATTCGTATTCATTTTCCGATAAAAATGCAACAATTCCTTTCCTGGTCTTCCTGGTATTTCGAATCAGGAACTTCAACTTATACATTCATATGTATTGTTTATTGGGATTTACACATATATTCGAATGGTGTCTGTAAAACATAATTTTTAACAAGTGTTTGTTGCGAAGTAGTTTGTCACAATCAAAAGCAACAATGGAAGTGTATTTTTTTGAGTTTCGCATAATATATCGCACAAAATCTAATACCTAAACATGAGCTGGTTATAAGGGGATGCCAAAATAACTTCTATGCAGGCAGACATATTGGTTGGCTTTAATTAAAAATTAGTAAACCATTTTGTGACGCACGTTACATTTGCCCCAATTCAACAATGAAATGTTTCATTATTGGTTTGTATCACTAAGCACCAAACGTTTATGAACTACTTTCGAATGGTTACATTCCGTAAGTTCTTGAAGTTGATTAATGCAAATTAAAGGGACACCATTAAAACACTTGTTGCAGTCACTCGTCATACAAACTTCATTAGCTGCCGCACAGCGCACTTTTTAAAAAAAAGTTGCCAAGGGTAGAATGTGAAAAATGCTTCTAATAACAATTAACAATATTTGTAGAAGCTTACTATATAATTATATGTACGTATTACATTGGTCGGCTGTTTGCAATTTTTAAAGCTCTCATGGAAATTTGTTTGTCAGATTGTTTTTATTTTTTATCTTGGACCAGCACTCAGGGGATGTCTCTTACATATGCAGTGCATTTCGCCGGAACTAGAAAGGAGGGGATAGTATTGAGGGGACGGATGAAGAAAGATGAGAATATAGATTTTTTGTAGCTATTTTTTTGCTACAGGTTCAACGATGAAGGGTGCGGATGCTCCTCTACATAACATTATTAATCATTGCCAGTTATGTTCAGTGATCAGTGTTATGCATTCATCACTGAAACAGGCTGATAACCACTAACACAACAATGCAGTAATGCTGATCAGATACAGTCACACTGCGCCACCATAATATCAGAACGTATGGAATGGGAGGATGCAATTACAACGAATGCCATAACTATCCTATACAGAGACGGGTTGAAGATTGGTAACCGATCGGATGGAGGATTCTATGGCATAGGTCGCAACTTTTGTAAATACTTCCTCTTGCCAGATCCCAACACAGCATTTCAGACTGAGATCGAGGCTATTACGGAAGGGATAAAATGGTTAAAGGAAATTGATAACAGACTACCAGTTCGTATATTCACGGATAGTAGGAAATTCATCAAGGCCCTAAGAAATTATGCGGTTCAATCTCGCTGTGTATTACAATGCAAGGATGAGATAAACTCATACACGCCTTATGGAAGCATCGAGATAATATGGATTCCAGGACATCAAGGAATACCTAGCCTATCTTTGGAGATAGGCTGGGTATACCTGTAGCCTCTGGGCATCAGCGAAGTAAAAGTTCCGACGAAATGCACTGTATATTAAAAGAAATAGAACACAAAAAACTTAGGCCATAATTTGACGATGCAACTTAGTTTTAATATATCATACTCCAGACAAACCGCTTCGTTTCCATGTGCCATACACATGACTGATTTCAATTCAAAATATTTTGACTTCTTTCCCCATACATCCACAACTTTCAAATTAAAAACTTAAGTTAGGTTTTATATCTACTATAAAAAATTTTAATAAAATCCGACGCAATGTTTGGAGAATGTACTTTATACGTCTTATTATCTCAACCAAGAACATTTAAAACACCGACAGAAATCCTACAACCAATTGCAACAAGAAACCCCGAAATATATTGGAATCTTTCTAAGTTTATATGTATAAACTTCCATGAATAAAATATTGCTTGTTAATATCATTACAAGCGTCTGAAGTATATACATACAGACATACATAAATAATCATTTTCGTATTTATTATAATGTAATTTTAAAGGGAACGTCTTCAATTATTTGTTATTAACTGCGACCTTGAAATATTATCAAAGCAATTTCTTTATATTTTCGTTCCCCCTTCACCCATTATTTATTCTTCACGTATGCTGATGATGAGATGAGCTCTAAAAATTCATTTCCCAAAATATATACAAATACGAGGAAAGTACACCATCAAAATATATCAATCACAAAACTTCAAATAAGACGAAAGATTTAGTAAAAAAAAAATAAATAAATAAAAAGCAGTCGTAATACATACGTCGAGCAATTGCGGTTTTCATGACAATCCCGACAGCGGTAACATGACATTATGTTAATTTGTGTTGACAGTGGCGGCCGCACACAGGAACACGAATTGGAAAAGATGCAGAAAAAAAAACATATTATTTTACACTAAAACAACGACGGTAATCTGAAAATGATCAAATATGTACATGCAACATACTTGTGCATGAGTGTGTTTATACATAACATGTTCACATATTAAAAAAAAGAATCCATGCAACAGAAATGTTGAAAGTAAAAACTTCATAAAAACTCAGCAACGCACAAATTTAGGAAAATCGTGGACGGGGAAACAACTCACATGTACGAGTTCGTACACTAAAAAACTAAACTCTTGCACGCACACTACAGAACAGACAGACACTAAATGAAAACCATTTTCGTGTTTTTTTATAGTCGTGGCTGCCACAGCCCCATGAGGGTTGTTAAAATCTTGTTGCATTTTCGGTGTCTATCTTAATTTAGTTGAACCAAGCAGAGCATGTGCAATCATGCAACTCATGGTGTATCCTTTTCAAAATAAAACTTTTTTGATATCTTTTCCATGTTTTCAAGATGAAATGAAAGTATTTTCGCTAAAGATGTGCGCTAGTAATATATTTCTTTTTAGTTGCTGCTTTTTATTTCGTATTAAATCAAAGAGTTCACTTTCTGTTTTGTGTAGCCCAAAAAAAAAATTTTATTGTTCTTTTTTCATGAAATCTCCAGAGACATTTTTTTAAGTTTATTCAATACGTGTGAGATTTTTTTTATTAGGTTGTTTATTGGGAGGGTTGGCAATTGATGATTGTTGACAAATTGCCTTCAGTTATAGTGTGACAGATTTATTTCATTGGCAATCATGTAAACTACGTGGCATTCTTATTCAGAATATTTATTTTTAAATAACATTTATGCAAACTTAGATGTATGTACGTATGTATAAGTATTTGTACTTGAAACATTGAGGCATATCACACAATGGGGAAAAATATCTTTAGTTGCGTACTTACGCTTCTTTTTTTTTTTTTTTTTGTTGACGATTTTACAGCGTCAAGCATAAATTTTTGAGATTAAGATTAGCATTTAACTATGATTAACTAATTTTATAAAATGTGTTAATCCGTTTGCTGGTTTTAAGTTAAAGGTTAAGCCTCGTAGAATTGCAACAACTCAAACTTGGAAAAGTTTTGGTAAGTGTCCAAGGTTGTTAGAAAGTGAGTGAAGTTATTTTTATTTGTGTAATTATATTTCGTTTATTGGTTCAACAGGTGTCAATTTTATAAATGTATATACTGGGAGGATTAAGCTGTCAACGTTGACCGCTTAAGCTCTCAACAAACAGTAGTTAATTATGCATTTAAAAAATGAAAACACAGATTAAGGATGCTTAAATCTCTAATTTCATTTCTAAAAACTCGCCCTGAATAGTTTACCTTAAGGTGGTACTATTCACATTTTTACGCATGCATACCTCAATAACTTTTAAGAAATACCTCAATAACTTTATATCCGAGTACCTTTAATTTTTAAGCTTTTTTATGTAGTAGATACTTCTATAACACACATAAGAATTCTCGTATCTCTGTTACTTTCGCATATACATATCTATTTATTACAGTTCATCATCATCTAGGAGTCATCTAGATTCTATTTAAAGAGGGTAGCCACGTAAACTAACCGTTCACGAGAAATAATGAATGAATCTAACAAAAACGAAAGCACAAAAAGCTTTAATTTGCAATAAACACCAGCACGTACACAAAATAAAGTGGCATTTACACAGGAAGTTACTTTCTTGAAACTTTTGTATACGAATTGTAAACAGAAATCTCATTGAAGGAGATGATGTTTCTGAAAAGTTCATGTTCGCTTAAATAGAGAAGTGAAAGTTCATTTTAAAACTATTGTTAAAGCGAAAAGTTGGTATGATGTATAATGATGAGTTAATTTTTCCTGCAATAATCAGAATTCTTTACTAGCCATTAGAATTACAAATAATATCGTACATACATACAATATGTGGCAATAATTTTTATTATAAATTGTTTATTGAGAATGTTCCCATAAAAAGACAGCAATTATCTTTAACGTATTTACTGAATACTATATCATTTTACTTTCAGAAAGTATCAAAATGTTTTGGGGTAAACTGCAGCAATCGTTATAGATCGAAATTAGTATTTAACTTGTATTGACATTTCATTACCATACACACTCGCCAAATATGCGGCATGAGTGCTAAAAATGTGTGATTGTGTTGACTACAAATGCAATTGTTTTGCAGAATTTTTTGCGATCTAGAAAAATTTATGAAAATTGTCCTTAAATGGAAGTTTCCATAGTATGAGTAGGATTTGTTGTCAATCAGTTGAAAATTTCAGAGGCGCCATTTGTCTTCCTTACAGCTTCTGGATTCTGCTTTATGCCACATAAAGCCAAGAAAAGACATGATCTTTAGTTAACATAAATAAAAGTAAAATTTAAAGAAAGACCAAAGAAAAATCAACATCAACTTAATTATCCAAGTTACATAGCAGAACAGCTGTTTTCAGAAACAGTTATACTTCCATCATCAGTACCCAAGTGCATATCTGTTTATCATCCTCTACTAAGTGACATAGGTTTTATATTAAGCAGATGCTAACATAAGCGTTGTTACATCGTACTTTGAATTTTTGTTCTATTTTACGTCTCTACGAGTATTATTAACAAAAATATTTGACTGTTATAGCTCAGTCATCAGTAAAACGATCTTAAAATTTTATTATTAAGATAAACATTTTTTATTCAGACTAAAGTTCAAATCTGCAGTCAACGTATTATTATTAGTTTCTTGGCTACGCCATCTCATTAGCGTTCCTAATGACTAGTATCACCATGGAAAGTGGAAAAAGTTGGACAAAGAACACTGATGAGATGGCGTAGCGGCCTCGAAATCAGTACTGATCCGTTCTGCTGGTTTGATGATTATGAAATATGTTCTTAATATTCCACTCTCAATATAAAATAAATAAAATTCTTACTACATACAAATTTAAGCTATGGCTTGAGCTACCAATAATAAAATATTGGAAAAACGTTCACATGTACTTAAGTATAAAATTCAAACCAAAAAAGTTTGACTTAGGTATGATGGAACAAAAAATTCAGAAAAATGGGACATGAAGAAAAATAATCAAACGGTAACACGGGTATTATAACAATAACATGTTAACATCAGGTTGATACAGTTCTCGTATTCTTTTTCACAATAAAATTTGTGTAAATAGGAACTGTTATCACATTCAAATAAGCCACCTAATAAGTGGTGACAAACACAATACACATGAGCACTGATGATGAAAGGGTTGCGTCTTTCGAAAACAGCTGTTCTGCTCTGCTGTGTAAGTTGAATAAAACTGATTTTGAATTTCCTTTTTGCCTTGGAATATTTATCATGTCTTTCTGAGATTTAAAAACAAATTTCGAACAATTAGCCTATGAATCTTAATTCAATTTAATATAAAATAAATAGAATTTGAACAAATTCCTTTATTAAATAATTATAAAAAATAATTTGCAGTTTCGCAGATTTGATCTTGAGCCCGTTGAAAAAATTAACATCCTGTAATATAATTTCTATTAATACAAATATTTAAACTTACGAATGGTCCAGTCACTTTATCTATAATTTAAAAAATACATTTGAAAATGGGTATTAAAAAGTTATGCGTCCATTTCTCACAAATTAATATTGTAGAAATTTCAAACGAAGATAAACTACAAAATGCTACTAGTCCTATGAAGACTAAAAGTTCTTTGAAGTACACAAGTCAGATGAATTTTCAAATTGATCGAACTACGAACATTCTATTAGCATTTTTATGTTATTACACTCGTCTCGAACATATAGTTATATGTTTTTTTTTTTTGAGGTGATAAAACTCGGAAGTGATTCGTCGTATTCTTCGATTTTCTGTCGTCGCAAAAATGGATTAAAGAATTACATCGAATATTTTGTGTAAAAAAGTAATTAACTGCTCAAAATTACTTGAAATGTTGGCACTTACACACGTTGATTGTGCTCAACTGCTACAAGCTCGTTTTGGACAATCTGACATACAAATAACCGATGGGATTGTTATAAAGAATCGTCGATTCACAATTATCGGTTGGCTCATGGTATGCAATATTTTCGAAAATTTTAGGCATAAAACGTGTAGCAGCAAAGTTCATTCTAAAATTGCAGAGATTTCACCAGAAAAAAAACGTCAAATAAGAATCGGCCAAGAATGGCTCAATGGCGACAACGGCGATCCCGAGAGAAAAGAAGGCATTCGATATCGATCGAAATTTCCATTTCAATTTTTTTTAAATTTCGAACGATATCGAGTGTGGTAATTCGGCCACAGATTTGCTTCAAGGGGTTATAACAGATAACGAATTATGGATTCATTAACATGATATCGACACACAAAATTATTTCTTTGGGCAGAAAATCACCCAAAATACTCCTAACTTTTATGACACTCACAAACACATTACAAAATGATAAATAGAAGAATCCGTGAACATAATCGTATGTTCGAGCCAACTGAACAGCATAAAAAAACACAAACGAAATGTAAAAAATTCACATGATTTTTTTAACATACCTCGTATTTATTGTACACCTTAATTGGATCAACTTTACAAAAGTGTAAAAATAATTTGTTAAACAAAACCGTAAACGGAAACTATTCAGAGATCAACTTTCAAATTATTATCATACCCTCCGCAATTATTGTTTGAATAAAAATTTTGAAAATCATGCATGTACATTTTTATTTTTTCTAATTTATTAGTTTTATTATTAAGATAAGAATGTTTTATTCGGACTAAAGTTCAACTCTGCAGTCAACGTATTATCATTATTATCTTAACAATAATTTTGAGAATCACTAAATATGGAAGTTAGGACAAATACTGTAATATGCAAAGAAAAATATTCCGAAAGAATTATATATTTTTGCAATGAAAATTACTGAGATCCTTGATAAATGAAAACATTCTCTTGCAATATATTATTTTACTACGCAAACAAATCATAGATTTCTATTAAGCGTTCACAGAAAAAACTAAATTGTCTTAAATGCATGTACATTCTCTTGGCAGAAGTCTGGTTTCAAAATCCAAGTGAGAATAATATATTGTGTCTGAAAAAAAAACTCAATTCCTGAATTCATATTCAAGAGCCAAGTCACTTTATGTAAATAATTAATTGCATTCTGGCGCCGTTATTTTAAACATTCAAATGTTTGAGATAATAACGTTTTTTTTTCATAATACGCAAGCAATAAATTGTGAAAACTAAATTCACCATAATAAATATTAAAATTAATATTTAAGTACGTATTCGGGTACCAAGTTAGAAGCCGTAAAAGAAAGTCGCTACACATGAGATATTTCTCTCCCCAGCCTGAAGCAATTTTCCGGTCCGAATTAAAAAGAGTAAAACGCAAACCAACTTCCAATGAAATAAATCAGTGTTACGCTTTGTTACGCGGTTTCCGTATAAACACTAATTCCTCTTCGAATTCATTATCCGACGGCAATTTGAATTCCGTTATGATATTTAACAATTTTCATAACATTTCAACAAACAATTCACTATTTAACGTCGAAGAAGACCAGCAAAGCAAATTAAATTGCGCATTTGTGTATTTTAGGAATTAACACTTGGACTTACTTAAATTATCCCCATTTGAACCAACTGACTGTTGGTGTTGCTGTTGCTGTTGCTGTTCCTGTTGAAGTTGATGATGCATTTGTAATTTATTTGTGAAGCGTTGATGGTGGTGATGATTATGATGATGGGGATACTGGATTTGAGTTTGAGTGTGCGACTGTGAATTGTGTTGCTGGTGATAATCTTGTTGTGCCGCTGCCAGTTCTAATAAATTATTAACGGAAAAACGTTTAACATTTTCAGAACCTTTTTCAAATAGAAATGTCTGCCCAATCGGCACTGAAGTGGTAGCGATGTTAGTGGATGCTGTGACAGCAAGATTTGGTGAAATTTTTGTTGTGTGCGATAATGAAGTTGTTGACGAATCCGAAGCAGCAGTTGGCGATGATAATTTTGTGCATATTTGATTTTGATACAATAGAGAGGACGATGTTGGTAATGAAATTGAAGATTTGTTCAAAGTTGACGCTGGTGACGATGAGGTCAAAATATAATTGTTATTGTTTGTTAATGTATGCAAATGTTGCAACGACGAGCAGGTGACATTAATGCTGTTGCCAGCCATTACAGGTGATAGGTGATGGTGTTGCTGGTGATTATTGTTAAGGCTATCATCATGTTGGGAAGTAGAGTAAAAATTTAATGGCATTGTATTGTTTTCCGCAGGTGATGAAAGTGCAGCGGATGTTGAGTTGTTCGACGCTGACGTCGTTGTTGTTGCTGTTGATGTTGTGGTCATATTTACTGTCATTTTCTCCTGGTGCAGATGTGGATGATGATAATTTAACATTTTGATTTTTTATTTCACCTTTTCTCTTTTCATTTAACAACTTTTCGCTTAAATACTCGTACACATAAAGCGAAGGCATCCATCCACTGTGCTGAATGTGGCTCGTTGTTGACTTTAATTTTTCAAATTAACAAATTAGTGTAAATTTTTTCATAAATAACTTAATTATGTAGCAATTAATTAAAGAAATTGCCACTGTGATATTTGTTCATTTCTATTGGCAACGACGGACAATACCAGAGTCTTACGACTGATTATACAAATAAATAAATTTATTTTTGTCTTCGAAATCACCAGCGTCAACACCTCTTTAATTTAAAGCATTTATCATTCAGTCGTGAATAAACATATTCACAAACATATGAAAGTATTTGCGATTAAATAAATTTTTTAGGAATAAAAACTTTTTTACCAGGTTGTATGGTTTCAAAAGGCCTTTTGTTGCCTTTTCTTTTGTCTATAAGTATTTTGACTCTCCACCAAAGCTAATTGAATTAGCAATTAGCAAAATACACAATTAAGTTAATTAAGTTAATTGCTAACGCAATACTAAACTATACTAAAGTCAACTGACTACTGAAATTATTTTCAAAAATACTGAAAAAATACAAGAACAAAAAAAATCACTATCAACTCTTAGAAGAAAAAGATGCATCCTCTTTTTTCTTTCTCCTCACAGATTATTTATCTGTTGTTGTTCTTAATGATTTTTTTCTTCTGTTTCTTCTTGTTCATATTCAGAGACATTCAGTATAAATAATCCCAAGTATTTGTATTTTTAAGATGTGACAACGAACTCCTTGCCGCATGCCTTAATAAAGATCCGCATATTTCTTGCTTATAAACAAACATTCTGTGGTGCTCTTCTCTCTTTCTTCGATTTCATAGAAAATAAGTATTATGTTTAAGTGTTCATGGTTTTCTTTTCTCATGAATTCATACAGATCAAATTGTTTCAAAACAATTTTAGGTTGATTGGTGGATGATCCCCAATTTGAATGAAAATGGGTGGGGTTTCTTCGTAAACGCCATTCTATTTTTTTTCTAGAGCAAAAACTGTTCATATAAACTGAAAAGTTTGAGAACTTAAGACAGAATTTAATTTCTCTTCGAAGAAGGAAGACCTACTTCATATTTATTTAAAATTTTGTGGAATAAAATAATTATTTCTCTTTTTGAAATAGATACATTAATTGTAATAATCAATGAGCTATTATCAACGTGTACTTCAATTTTTTTTGTGTGATTTTTACACGTTCATGAAATTCAGATGCAATTAAAAGACTCCGACGAATATTAAAAAATTAATTAGCTTTCACTTAATTACGAAATTGGTAGTATTAAATCATATGAATAGAAAATCAAAATTTTATTGACCTTTTATACCCTCGAAAAAAAAATTGTATATATACATACATATACATACATATATACATATGTATGTATATATATGTATATATATATACATATATATATATATATATATATATATATATATATAGATATATATATATATATATATATATATATATATATATATATATATATTCTTGTGTCAGTGATGAAATGCAAGACGATCTAGCCATGTCCGCGCGTCCGTCCACGATCAGTTTAAACGAAAAGAGCCAAACCCATTGAAATCTGGAATAAATATATTTTGAAGGATAGTACAGGCCAAGTTCGTAAATGGGCTGAATCGGGCCAGAGGGGAAAAAAGTTCCCCTAAGAAGAACTAAACCAACCTCTAAAAAAACAAAATAATTTTTAAATTTTTTTTGTAACTTGGTTAAGCAAAATATATATTTTTACTTCAAAGAAGGTCCAACGCGTTAAGCTTGGAGCCATAAAATTAAAAAAATAATTATTTTTGCAATCCGCCCCCTTTAGTGGGCATTGACGTTAGATATTATATGCAAAAATTGTGTAAAATCTAACAAATTGTATTACTTAAGCCAAAATTTATTAAATATTACATTTTTAAGCTTTTATGATGAAACTGAGATGAAATCTGATCCACGTGCTCTGATCTTCTCCTGCCCTACCCTCCCACCCACCTGTCGTCCCTAAATGACCCTATCAGAAAAAAAAATTCTACACTTAATTACTCTAAAAATTCACTTTTTAAGTTTTTGCGACAAAGGTAAGATGTCTCCCCCACGGCCCTTCCCGGAGTGACCCTGTCAAAGTAGAGTTTTAAAATTGGGTACAGAAATGTTATCTCCGTCCCTTTTTGTTAACGTAAATTGCTTTTATGCTGATGCAAAGGTTTTTATTTGCTAAATATTTGGAGGATATTTAAGATTCGACCAGGTCGAATATAACGTTCTTACTTGCTTCAGTTTATTTTGTTATATTTATGCAACAATTTTGAACCAATCTTTGCTTCCATATGCTTCGTTTTCGAAAAAAAATGCATGACGAGACTCTCAGCAATTGCTATAACAGTGAGCAACGAGTCTCCATAACAATTTTAGTAATTTTATTAACTTTTTTCTTCGGTTGTTGATATACCAGGGTGTCCAGCACATTGTTTTTATCTTCTCGTTTTTCTTTGAAAATCTGATAATACTTGCAAACATGTTTCTGACTAAGAGAACACAATCATCGTATGCCACTATTAATATTTAAAGTACTTTTGAGAACTCCATTTTTTACACCAAATTGTATGTAAATTCTTTAAATTATTTTTTCCGACAGCAGGAACTCTTCGAAAGCGCAATATTTTAAAAATTTACTTGTTTTTTTGTTCACTATATTATTCCTCATAACTAGTTGCACTTTTTACACAAACATTTATTTTTAGATTTCTTTTTTTTTTTTACAAATATTAATACAACTACATACTCGTATAATTACTTCCTTGCCAGCTAATCAAAATCACATGTTTGTAATATCATCATTCTCCACCGCCATAACTTAAATCATTTCGTAATAATCGTGTTAAAATTATTGATTTACGATAAGATATGAGGTGAAAATTGTTAACAAGATCCTTGAATTTTAAGTAGCAATAAATACCAATTAAACTGTCAACACTATGGATACACCCATATCAAAATAGCTTTTAGAAATACTGTTTCAACTCCTACAACCATTACACACACTACATGTACATATTTACAAACATGTATAATATATACCCACTTACACACCGGCAGGCACACCCTTAAATAAAAAAGGACTTGTTGCGTATAGCTTGTGAAGCATGTAAATAGAAATTTACATCAACGCAACAATTTTTTTTAGCATGATGCACTAAAATCCATAACAAACAGCAGATAAATCAAAATTTTGTGTATGAAATACGAAACTCCGTTTTCTTCACTAATTATCATCATCATTATCATGCCATGGCATGCACAGTTTAAGTAAAAATACTATATATTTAGTCTTTGGTTTAACGCATGCCATATGAAACTAAAATAGCTGTTGTACACAGCCGTGCCACCAGAAATACAAAAAAAAATCTACAGAATTATCGAAGAAGTTCTACAAAACCCTGTGAAATAATACAAGTTGTCAAAAAAAGGGGTCACAATTAAGTTGACTAGGATCTCCCAGTGGTCAAAATTCAGACAGTTGATACATACAGTTAAATTAAAAACTCATGTAATCATGTACATAATAGAGTTATAAAGCGATTAAGAATAATTTAATTAATCGATCAAGCAAAACAAAATTTTTCTTCGAATAATTTGAAAATGATAATTTTCGAATAACGAATAAATCCATTAATTAATTGTCAATTAATCGAACAATTATAATATTTTTTTTTGTATTATATTTGCAAAAAAATTAAAAATGTTTAATAGGGATGCTATTGGCTGAAGTACTTAAGACGAGACTGTGAGCCAGAAAGCCCGGTCCGCGTTCTGTCATGAATATGTTGTCGAATTGTTCTGATCAGCATTAGCGAGCGCATGGTTCTGTTACTTGTTGTCGGCCTGCTTCAAGAGCCCACTTCGTCGGCTCTGTACCAAAAATTACCCGGCGAAGTAAAGATTAAAATAGCTACAAACAATTTCTCTATCTTATCATCTTTCTTCAACTGCATTTTCAATACTATCGTGTTCTTTCTAGTTCCGTCGCAGTACACTCAAGCCAATTTTAAAAGACTGTAAATGTTCTTAAAGAATTTTCAACATTTAATTTTATTGAAATCAGTTTACTACTTCAGAAGTAACATAACTTTAAAATTATTACGCTCAGTAATAACAAAATTAAACATATTAAATTCAATTAAGATTTACAGGTTAATTGTTGGACTGTTTCTTTAAATTAAGATAAACATGATAAATATTCTCAGGCACAAAGGAAAGTCAACATCAGTTTTTAACTAATTAACTTACACAGCAGAGAAATTTTCGGAAGCCGCTACACTTTCAGCATCAGTACTCATGTGAATTATTTTTGTCACCATTTCTTAGGTTTTATTAGGAAATCGCATACGGCAGCTGTATCAAACCGATAGCAACACATTTTTATTTAATAGCCGTGTTTAATTTTGATTATTTTCTTTATGTCCCAGTTTTCTAAATTTCTGGTTTCCATGATACCTAAGCCAAACTTTTTTGCTTTGAATTTTATACTTAAGTGCATGTGATAGTTTTAATTTTTATTGTTAGATCAAGCCACGGCTTAAATTTGTATGCAAGTGTTTTTATCGAACATAAAAAGCTTACGAAGTCCCTATACTCGTATGCTCTCAGATATTATGCTTCGGTATGCAAAGAAATAATATTCGCGATGTCAAATTTTGGTTTTATATACTTTTAGTTTTCAAATAATTTTATATAGCACAGTTTTTATTAGAATTGATTTTACAAAGGCAAAGTGGCAACACCTGCTTGTCTACTAGAAATTACTTTCCTAGATACTTATGGTTCTAGTAAATATGTATGTACATATTAATGAATGCTGCAGTTAGTTATACTGCCTCATATATGAGTTATACTACTTCATTATCTTTCCCTTTTTCATTTTTTTTTGTTTGTTGCATATTGAATAAAATTCACCGGAACAAAGTAGATGATGCATGGAACTTAAGGCGTTTATTAAAAAGTTAGATGATGGCGCTTCATATTCGTCCCCACATTTATTAAGTTTTCAAGGATGTATTACTTAAAAATGTTGTGCTAGGAAATTGCAGCATGTAAATTTAGGTGAATAAAAAGTTAATAGTTACTCTTTGGGAAAATATCTCATGCAATAGATGGAAATTTGTATGAGTATTGATTAAGATTGTTCAATCGAATTAATATGATATTGAAAAAAGGCAAAGATAAAATGGAATATTTGGAATAATAATAACCAAGAGATAGTTCACTTAAAAGTGAACATGAGATATATTAAATTCGTATATTCGAAACAGACAAGATTAATAGGCCGCCACAGTAATCAGTAGCCTAGCTAGGCACTTGTGACCTTCAAAAGTAGAAAAAAATGGCATACAGATAACTGCTCCATTTTGCTAATATGATGATCGAAAATGTTTTAAATATTCCACTCTTAATATAAATTTGAATTTAGCATAAAATCTTAAAATTAAAGGTATGCGATTTATAAATTTGCTCACTTCAACTTAGGCTGAGAACACACTATGGCATTTCTTGGCATCGCATATGTAACGCAGAAAAGTAGATATATGCCACTAGCACACATTATTTTGTTTTCTTGCGATGGCACAAAATACCATAGTATGCTCTCGGCCTTAGCACTGACTAATCATTTTCAACTTATTAATTTAATGTATATATTTCGCAGAAATAAAATATGTATCCCCGACTATTATAGATTATTGTAAAATAATGTAAAAACATAAAGACATAATATTTTTTCTAGGAATAGTGAAACCATTCAACTCAAAATTTAATCCCATGCAATTTGATGAAAAAAAAAAATCATGTTACTTAATTTTTTGTTGCTATTTTTAATAAATATAATAATGAAATTCATATAGCCAGACACAGCATGTCTAAGGAAAACTTAAAGAGAGATGGAGATGCAATCACTCGTTTCTGTTTAAAAACATTTTCAGTATATGACAAGTTATCATTTGTCTTGCTATACGATTGTAACTTAAAACATGTATTTAATTGTTAAAGTGCCACGTTATCACTTTTTGAGTTTTAACAATAATATCTTCGTTAAAAAAAAATAGCTTGACCTTGAAAATTGTTCTGTATAAAATTCCTTTACTTAACCAACAACATGCACAAAATAAAAAGTTCGTAAAAAATACACGAAACAACCAAGTTGGCAACAATTAATTTGTGTTATTTGTATTGATGAAAAATGTATTTCATTAACTTTCGATAAAAAAACAAGTAATGCATCTCTTTTCCATAACTCTGAATAAAATTGCCAAGTTTTTTTCTGTTATTATTAACTTTTTTGTTAAAGAATTTCACAAAAAAATCCATATGTGTACCCATTCTAAATTAAAAAAATAGAACACGACAAGCTAAGATTTGAGTCCAAAATGTTTGTTTTTTGAAAATGAAGTAAGAAATCTAAAAATCAAACTAAATTGGTCATATTGAATACAAATTAGAAATTTCTTGATATTATATCCATTAAATTTAATTACTTCACTATAAATTTTTATAAATTCACAATTACAAGTTTGGAAGCAATTTTCACAACAACACATAGATTTTGCTACTATCAGCCGGCCGAAGCCCAACCGTAAAGATCGGTCAACAGTCCTTATCTGACAAATCTTCCACCAATTGGTATTAACCACAAACCACCACGTGAACTCCCGAAGGAGACCTCACGAATATCCAGTCGCAGTAAACTGCTGGGCCAGTACGGATCCCGTGGTACCTATTTAGAATACTGGTGAAGCCTCGAAAGCCAAACCAGTGTAGGTTCTATAAACTTTCTATTGACTTCAGTTTCTGTTTTACCCAAACTCAGGTGTCTTTACACCTATTGTTTCTTACTCAGACTCATAGGCGAACCTACTTCTTTTACATTCTTATATACACATCCGTTCCACTGTTTTTAGAGATTGGGTAAATTCGAAGAACAATAGATTGTTTTCGGACTACATTTACTATTACTGATAATGTGCATCCCGTAAGACGCCGAACAGTGCACCCGGAAAAAGCTGTAGCCGCTGTACAAGAAAGCATTGAAGATCCTAATCAATCAATTTGTAGCTGTTCTCAGCAACTGTGGCTGTGTCCTTCCACTTTATGGAAGATTTTTTAGTTGTTGAAAATTGGTGTTCCAGATTGAGCCATCTACGCGCCAGCCGTGGCAGCCACATGGCAGAAATCATATTTAAACATTAATTTCATAAAATTTTCTTTCCAATAATATGGTGTTCACATATAAAGCAATGTTCAAATTATAACAATTAAGGATATTATTGAGACTAAATGTTCATATAAAAATTACAATTAACTTATTGGCAATTAAGAGATAATTTTTTTAATAATGAGTAAAATTTATAATGCAACTCTATCAGAATTGTGTTCGGTGAAAAGCTTTTACAACGAAAGTACTTGTTGAATACACTTCGTTCAAATTTGACGAATGCTGTTTGCTCAAGTAATAGAACTCGAGCCTATGAAGCGGAGGGTCGCTAGTTCAACACCGCGCTAATTCATGAATATTGAATATTTATGATAAAAATAAAATAAAAACAATAATTTTTTCAGTTGTCAAATGCTAATGCCCAGTTTTTAACTTCAAAATTAAGTACTATTTAAACTTAAGGTATATTTAAATACAACATTTTGTTTTTCACTTCAAAATAAAATAAGATTTAAATGGACCACATTGTACATTTAAATTCAATTTAAGTTTTTCATACAACCATTTTTTTTTCGTTGTTTGTTTACATTCAACAACTTGAAAATTGGTAAAGCACAGGGAACACTCATACAGGTAGGAGCAATAGCCCAGTTGATCATTTTGTTGTTGGAAGAAATTCTAGTACAAAGTCAAAATTTTTTAAATATTTACATACATACAAAACTTAGGAGCAAATGTAAAAACAAACATGTATATTTGTTTTGGTACTTTTTCGTTTTGTTCTGTTCTACACATTTAATTGTGACATTTGAATTAGATTTCACAAAAACAAAATACATGCTGGTTTTTATTTTTGGAGAACTGCTCCTATCTGTATCAGTGTGCCCTGGTAAAGCAGCTCTTCATTGAAACAAAATGTCTGTAAAAAGGTAGTTGTATTGGATAATTTTCAGTATTTTTCTTCCCAATGTGCTACCATACTTCTATCACAATTAAATACCAAAATAAATTTTAGACAGAAAAACTGAAGGTGTATTTAAACACAACTTAAGTTTATGGAAAAACTAACTAATTTTGTACCTAAATACGAAGTCAAAAACTGGGGTAATTGTCGTAGCAATATTGAGTATGTATGAGCACAAAAAAGATATTCGGCCCTGTTCTGTAAATCACGTCGGGTTGAAATCGCGTGAATTCAAAAATAAATCGTGGTCCTGAAAACGTTCTTAAAATTAGATACGGCAGTTTTCTTCTGGATATGATATTTGAAGCTATATATAACAGCAATATTGAAAAATGTCTGGAAAAATACTTCTATTAGTGGAGATAATTTTCTAAAATCACGCGATTTCAAACCGACGTGATTTACAGAACAGGCCTGATTGTCAATTAACTGAACATATGTGAACACAGTATAAAGCTCGTTTCATTGATACTAAAAATAAATTACCTTGCTTTATTATGATTTAAACTTGTGACACTCTATAAAAAACACCCTATACCTTGTTTTAAAAAAATATCTTATTGAGGTTTTCAAAGCATTGAGGCAATGGTTCTTATCTGCAATAATATGTAAATTCTAGCAGTCATTGGTGGTGAATGTATTGACTTATATAATAACTACAATAATATTTAGTTTTGCTTCTTACCAACTACCAGTTTAAAGACCTGTGCAAATGATTTAGTATGTTCCAGAACCTTCGTAGTAATGCCGTATAAAAGAAACGTTTACAGTCTGCTATTCTCACCATCTGTACTAAACACAAATGCAGGTACGGTAAAGAGTGATTGTAAAGACAATTTTACCTAGTCAACAATAGTTTACATCACTTTTCGGTAGTGAAAAATAAATTTCTATATATGTAACAATTAGTATTTGTTTTGCTTACAATTTGTCTGTTATAAGTTGGAATCTAACCTTTAATGATTTTGTGACCTTGACATAGTTTTTTTTGTTAAAGAAAATAAAAAATATTATTTTGCCTGAAACTGCTTCTGCCAAACAAGTTTTCTAAAATGGTAGTTACCATACATTATACATTGAATAAAGTTTATCAACAATTATTATTTTAAAAAAAATCCCAAATATATATTAGATAAACTGCAAATTTTCCAGCCGCCACGAAATCGATATCTATAGTAATACCTAGACATCATCTCCGATTGGCAATTTTATGTATGTACATGCCGCAAGCCTTTGGAATAATCCAAACATAACATTTACATTTTTACACCCATATTTATAAAAAAATAAACCAATAAATAAATTTAAAAGTTAAAAAACATAATTAAAAAAAGTTTTATTTACGTGAATTAACGTGGATGTTCGTAATAAAATTAGTGTCGTATATGAGTAGCTTTATTGCGGGCGTGAGTTTACGAGTATATGATCTTGAGATATTTTGTAAAAAAATTGCATTTTAAGCCGCATTTAGAATTTTTAAATTGAAAAGTACTAAACAAAATCAAACGTAAGAAACACTTTTAGTGCAACACTTTTTTATGGTTTAAAATTTTGGTTTATAAATTAAATTTGAGAAATTTTGTTTTAATATAAAACCACTAAAGTCACAAAATATTTTTTTTTTAAATGCCTGACTAATTTTTTTTCAATTCTTATGCCTGCAACTAATATGTATATCCCGTAACAAGTTTTATTGGAAACTATATTCCAGATATTTCATGCATTTAATATAAAAAATTCTTAGCATGGCTGAGCAGTAATTGAACAGTACTTTCTTTCAATTGGCTAGTTATCACAAAAAGCTCAAGAATCGAGATACATATAAAGATAATAGTTAGGCTGCAAAGGCTGCCGATCTCAATTGAAAAACAAAACTTGTACTTATTTATGTTAATAAACTAAAAATATTTATTTGGATTTCATATTGAAACAAACAGAGATTAAAGTTTTTGGTTATTGTTGTTTCAATATAAATATCTCGACCATAAATTTTATTTTATTTATAAAAAAGACAGGCAATTAAAGCCAAATACATTTAAACTGCTACAATGTTCACTAGTGGTGAGATATCACTATTTATATGTTTCGCAATGTTTTTATTTTCTTTGAAAAATAAATTCCATATTATTTATTCCCATTAAACATGTTTTAAACTGAAATGAATTTCTTTTTAACATTAAAATTTGGAGCATATTTTAGTACTCAATATATTTTGATAATAACAAATAGTCATGTTTGTGGCCTGTTTTCTTTAATTTTTTGCATACACCATGTTTTATATATATGTATGTATATACGAAAACACTGTACAAAAGGCACTTTTTTGCGTTTGTTATTTTTTCACTAATTAATTTTTGGCCGCCTAAATTTAAAAATCGAACATTGTGCTATGGTACAAAGCAAAAGTTCTAAGAATAAAAAAACAACAATTTCATTACCTATTTTGTTTTGATTTTGTATTGTGCTTTTTAATGTGTTATTGCTCTTGGTTATTATGCAAAAAAAAAAAAAAAATAAGCATGGAAAACAAAATTGTTTGTTCAAAAATATTTAAGCAGAAGGCAGTAATATGTACATCGCCGACACCGACATATCGACAAACTTGAAGTATCGCTGATAAATCGGCATCATGTTATCAGCTGTCACAAGTGTTGACAAAAATTATTAAAATAAACTAGAATACTCAGGAGCATTATGAGTTTCTTCCTAAACTTTATTCTTAGAAACACACATAATTTAATTTAATAATAAACAAGACAATAAATTTATATTGAAACCAAAACAAGACATTAAAAAATATTTCAACCTTAGAAAAAACATTTGAAAATAAAATTGAAAAAAAACCTTTATATGTTGTTTCTTATATTTAAATGAGAGAAAGAGATACATTTCGTGAATGACGAGAAGCAAAAGCAGGAATTTTGCCAGTATTGTTTCGGTTGTAGACCTTATCGGTTGTCGAATATTAAAAATATTATTGAAAAGTTACGTGTGTGTTTAGCTGCGCTAAAAGAAACTTAACAACAACATCTAACAAAAATAAAATATTAAAAAAAAAAACAGAAAATTTAAAGGTGTTTAAAATTCACATTTTTTTGTAGTTTGAAGCAAAAATGATCATTACCAATAGTTGAATTACAATGAGAACGTCAAGCGACAAAACACATGCAAGCCTGAGAGAGGCTCTTATTTGCATTTTCATCAGCTTTGCTTTGCTTATGATTATGTATGGTCAGTTGCGCATTAACAATTCACTATAACGAAAATTTACTTTCACTAAAGGCGCCATAAATGAACATTGTTGTTCGCTATACATAAATATACCAGCCTTAGAAAATACCAACACCATTTTCAAAGAAGCAGCAGTTAATGTAACAAATTAACTAGTAACATTTGAGAGAGTTTTGCTAATAATATTTGAGCTCTTCCTAATACTCGTAGTATTACAAAAGAAATATTTTTGTATACAAACTCGAAATCTAAGGTAAGGGGCTCACATCTATCGGTTTAAATTTGATCTACTGGTTATTTTGAATCTGGGAATACTTATGCTGCCGTTAAATTCAGTATATTAAGTCCAATGGAGGAAATGAATAAATTTAGGCTTGAGCAACGTTGGGATTTATTTCCAAAACAAAGACAATTCGTCGAAGTTGCACGAAAATGTCATACAAAATTTGGTCGCAGAGAAACATCAGCAGTGCCCGGTATATGCCAGATTATGGTTAAATTTCGTGAAACTGGTTTTATTATTGATGCGGGGAATCCTCGTAGAGGGCGTAAATACGAAATTATTGAAGCTGTGATTGAGAGTATTCGAACGTAAGAATTTCGTTGTAGCGATAGACACACTATTGTTATAATACACGAATCTGTTCATCAGCCAGACCATTATAATAAGTTTGCAGCTATATATTGCATTTCTTATTTTGATTTAACAGAAAATTGTTTAAAATGCATTTGAAGTTATTTTTAGCATCATATATATGTGAATAAGCCAGAACTTAATTATTGATTTAACGTGTATGTCTGCGAGTATAGAAATACTTGTCAATGAATATACATTTTTATTAATTAAAAAAAAATTTAAGCAGAAGTATAATAACTGCCGTAGAAATATTTACAATTCATTAGTAAAGAAAGTTATTTAAATAATTTAACTGCATCTAAAAGGAAAACAACTAATTTTATTAAGAAAGTGGCTATTTGGTGTTTCAGCTTCTACTGCTCTATTTGGCACCAGGAATTGCCTAATTCTTTTATTCGCATAAATAACTGAACAATAAACACACGCTGGCATCTGCCATCTTAAAAAACCGTTATGCTCCGTAATAATATTTGTTTCAATAAACAATTTCATACCGTGTTCAGACATACATCTTAGTTGAGTTTGTCGCAATAAATAGCCTAATAATTATTGTTTAATAAACATGAAATTGTTATAATATTGAGTAAAATTACAAATGCAACACTGCTAAAAAGGGTGTTTAGCGAAACTCGCTGAACAAACTTAGTAGACACTTAGCACCTAAATTGGGAAAAGTGAAAAAACCCTAAACAAAATATGTTTAGCCTTGTTGTAGTTAAATTATTGACATTAAATTTATTATTAATTAGAAAATTAAAAAAGAATAATTTGAAATTGCGGTCATAAGAATATGAAAAATTGTTACTTTTAGTTACGTTAATTGAATTGACTAAATTTTGTATATGTGAAAAGGAAGATAATTATGGCAATAAAGTGAATATTGACACAATCAAAAATGCATGTCTGAAGAGCGTATTTTGTTACCTGAATTTAATTAAATATTTAAAAAATCGTTAGAGAATTATATATTTTACACATATTTAGTTGAAGCATGTTCTTAAATCAGGCAAACTTTTCTTAATTTGTAAGAGAACAATCAAAATTCGGCCTGATTGTGTAAGACGTTGACGTTTACGCCAAAGGCGTTTTATGTACAAGATTAAAGAAACATACACGCAGTTTTCTTTAATCTACTACGAAATACGACTGGGGCGTAAACGCCAACGCCTTACAGAATCAGGGGGATTATTTAATATTGATGAAACACATTTTATTAATTGCTATTTAACACAAATGCTTCTTTTAATATAAAAAAAAAGTTTAAGCTACGCATCTCTCTCTATTCGTCAGGCCGCTCTCATTGTAATTTCATTTCGTATATAAAATTATTTACAAATGCCGAATTATTTAAACATTCTGCGATTGGTGCTTTTTCGACGCATGTGTTCAAATATGTTAAATATGTTTGCTTTAGTTTGTTCAACTGTAGTGTGTTTTACTTGGCAACATATTCTACATCAACACCTTATGGGCTATACCAGAGCCAAAACCAGAACAAGTCAGAAACTTTAGCCTTATCTGTAGCTGGCTGAGTCACAATTTATAAGCGAACATCAGCAGCCAGCAAGACTCTGATGCATAAAATAAATCTCTCAACATTTTGGCTCTAAAACGTAATTTTATTATATACGCATGTATATATGTATGAACTTACAAGCCTGAACTTATTTACAAACCACAATCGAAGAATTTTTATTGTTAAAAGTCATACTGAATTATTACCGGTAAGTAGATATTATTTGTTATTTATAAAAGAACAATTATTTAAAGGCAATTTGTATACAAAGCTATTCATTTTGATTAGAATTATCTTGTATTGACACATATGCGTGTATGTAAGTATGTATGTACATGCACACACTAACGTTTTAAATCTACCCACAAATAATTTCTATACAGATACTAGCTGTGTGGAGCATGAACTAAGAATGTGCTGAGCTTAAAATACAAAATTACGCATGTTGATTCTAAGACTATAATCAGAAAGTCTTCGTTTTGTGCTAAATTATCTTAAGTGCCAAAAATTAAACTGTTCCCAAGAACTTAAATTTCATTTTGTTTTGCTTTCTGAAATACTTTTTTTATTTACCAACTGGAAACTAATAGCAGAAAAATAAAATAGATTGGTATCGTTTAACATTTGTTCATTGTGTTTTCTAAAAATTCCAAGGTCCACTATGATTTTTCTTATTTAATTCTCAATTGGTTTTTGAAGGTTTGTACAAAAACTAAAGGGCTTTCCTGTTTTGAAATCAAGTTCAAGCCTTGTCATGATTTGTTGTAAGAGTACATAAAATGGCTATGGGAAAATGTCACTAATATTGAATCACCCTTTATTAAAAAAATATTTAATTGTTTTCAATGTTAATAAGCGTGTAAATTACTATTTGTATAAACAGTAATTTAGTTTATGTTTGCATACTGCAAATTTTTAATGCCAACGAAAAATGTTAGTAAATCTTTTTAAATACGAATAATACGAGTGGATGAGAAAGTATTTCTTGTTATTATTTTCTCAATATATCACATTGTTCATTACAAAATAGTTGACTGAAAGATTGATGTTGAACACACCAACAAATAACTTTTATTTAGAAAATCTCTCTATTCTCTTATGTCTGCTTTGAATACATTGTGGGTATTCACTCTCACGTATTTTCTTGAATTCGAAAAATAAGTAAAATATATTAAATAATATTTACATTAAATACCTCCATTACTATTATTATTTTATTTTTTATCCAACAATTATGCTTTTAATTCGACTCATACAGACATTTCGTCCGCAACTAACATGGCAGGATAGATCAGCTGTTTTTTGAAGTCGCTATAATTTCATCACCAGCTATAATTTCATTATATGTGTATTTTTATTTATCACTACTTATGAAGAGACTTTTATTTAAAAAAATTTTATGAAAAAGTTGCATACCATAACTCTATCAGTACTAAAATGAAAAATGGCTCGACGGCAAGATGTTTCGGTCTAATGAAGAGGACATATCCGAAGAAAAATCGCCTATTTGGATTACCTTGAGAAAACCTATTATGAGAAAGAAATAAAAAATTGGAAAAACGCTGGTTTACAAGAAGATTATGTTTACACATAAAACTTTTATTTTTTAAACAAAAAAAATTATTTTATTATTCATGATGTTACCAAACACCGCTGATATTTACGATGCTAATATGAAGTTTATAGGCTTATCGCTTACATGCGATTTTAACTACTACTGGCTTTAAACATCTCCAGCGTAAAACATTCCGATTGCAATTGGTTTTTTTCAGTGAATTCTTCGGAAAACGAATTGAATCAATTTTAATTTTTAAAAAGGTATTGACAGAAAATGTTCCTACTAGAAATGGACACCGTACCTGTGATTGCGGCAATTAGCTCACCTTGAGTTAGGCTGCATTGAAAAAAAATGTTGCTCCATTGTTTTTGACTAAAATGTTCAGATATATAATTTGAAATTTTAAACAATCACTCAGCACCCCATTACTGATAGTTTTATTTGGAAGTGTCTAAAGTGCACTAAATGTTTGTATAAAAAAAATTTGTTGACATAATTTATACCTCACGACGTAGACGGTTTTTAAAGAACATCTACAAAAAAAGAAATGAAATGCAAAATTTGAATAAAAAAGATGCTCAGAAGAATGTGTGACATGCCTACGTTTGCACTTCGATGATTTAAAAATTCTCATACAACTACTGTATACATTAGCACAGCTTTTACAGAGGTGATTGTCCGTACTAAACTATGTCATCCTAAAAGTACACTTCAGCTTTCGATACGATTTTCAATGAAAGTGTTATTTTATTTGTTGCTTCCGCTATCAAGAGAAGACCTTGTGACGTCATCTTCATGGAGATGGTTAAAAACAAAAACAAAGTTCATTGTAACAGAAACCTGTTGACTCACGCTATATGTACGTCACATATTTGCTCATCTCTGCATGGGAAATTTTTCCAAACAAAATTCAATGAATTTTTTTTGGAGATACAAGTTTTTTTCCCAACGATGCCAAACAATAAACGAGCAAAATAAAACGGAACAACGTGAGTTGTCACAAGGCGACAAATACTCATTGAATGAGTAATTAGTATATAGCAAAATGAAAAAGATACAAGCAGCATGTATTCATTCATTATTTAATATTTCTCTCGTACTCTACTTAGCTGAAAGTAGATTTGGAAGAAAAATTATTTGCGGGACCTAAATTCCTACTGAATGTATCACTGAAAAGAAAAAAATATGAATGAATTTAATTTGCTTATATACAAGTGGTTGATTGTTAATTGTTACAGGTGTTAAATATGTGTTGTGGCTTTAATTGATTTTTGATTACCTTGCAGAAAAATTTATATTTTTAATAAAAGCATTTTTTTGTTATAATATAAACTCAACCAGAGTAATGTGATTTAAATATTACGTTCATCACATGTAATTTTTTTGTGCAAATGTATAATGCTTTACTAAACAAATGGTCTTTGGTTTTATGGTAATGCTCGCACTCATAACACTGTACAACAATTTCAAACTTTTTGCACCATTACGGGGTTCAGTACTTTAATGTCAAACCTTCCTGTCAGCGATGGGGTGATCTACATTTTTGAACAATAACTAAATTAATCCTAAATGAGCAATCTTGAATTTGATTAGTTTTTGGTGTTTGCGTTAAGTTTTGGGCTTTGGTGTGTTCTGACATATATACTAAAATTTTATGGCCAACATTTTTGTAGAACATTTCATACCCGCCCTTCCCCTCTTTCGGGGTGTTTTTTGCGATTTGTTAGAATAAAGCCACAAAATGCCGTTATGGGGGGAGTTAGAGGGTTAATATGTTCTACAAAAATATTTGCCGTGACATTTTCTACAAAATTGCTAAACATACCATACAGCTCAGATGTAAGGAAAACATAGTTTTATATACCGATATGCTGCAAGAATTGGCCAGAGATGGAAAATTTTAACCGCCTCTAAACTAAAATTCTGACAAAACGCCGACACACATATATTTTTTTTGATTGCTCTACAAGAATCAATTGTCGGAACCCCGTAATTTTTTTCGTGTTGAACAGTGTAATATTCTGCTTTTTATTATATTTTTTTATTTATGAGCTCATATATTTTACAAATTTATATTCGCAATGCATTTTAGGAAAATGTTTATATGTACTTATAAAATATACAAAATTAAATGAAAATATTTTGTACAAGTTTTATTAAAGAAATATAAAATCATTTGGTTATTAGTAGAAGGGTCTTATCTCTCATTTTTACAAAATTTACCATCTTTTTGATGCCAATACATTTCACACCAATACACCTTATCATACAAAATTTAGTGCAATATTGTAAATTTGTAATAACGATTTTACCAGCAAATTATTACTACAGTTTCTATTATGATTCCTGTTATTGCCTTCTCCGTTAAAATTACATCTGTGGCCTTAAATGGAAAGGTGATGACGTTTGTATGCGTGCAGGCATATGAATAAATGTGCGATCTTATATACATACATACATATACCCAAATTATATGTATATACATACATACATATTTACGTATAAATATAATCAGACCTGTGCTTATGTAGCTTAGGTAATAATGAAACTTAAATAAAAGAATTAATTAAAAGGCAATTACAGAAAATATCCAAAATACCTAAGAAAAACCAAAAACATTTAAGCAAGTACCTACACATGAAGATCAGTCTCAAAGACGAGAAATTTAAGGGTTGATATAATAACTGCGTACGGGTTATTTCTGAGAAAAAGTAATTAAGATAATAAAAAAAGTGTAAATATCAACCTTTCAATTAAACTTTTGTTAACAACAAGTAAAATATATCAATTAATTTTTTGTTAATAATTTCTAGAAAATAATATAATCCAGTCTTTATTAACGACCTCATTTCCAGAGTAAAGAACAACATCAACCTTCGCGATCACATTTTGCAAATCATTATATAAAATTCATTTCAACGTGTTTTTTTTAAATTAATTGAAAATACGGGAGTCCATTGGTAGTTGCTTATGCCTATTAATTTATAAATCACACACTATATATTACCCTACGTCTCCACTAGACATCGACCTGAACATGACATGGGCATGAACATGACATGGACTATCATCTACATGTCCGTGTACGTCTGAAGTAATTTTCAGGTTATGCAAAAAAGAAATTTTAATTTTTGCGTTTTGTCTCCTTTGCTCTCCTTTGAAATTATATGTGAACGCGAACATCAAGACCGACATGGAAGGCAGGGCATTGGACTTTTTTATATCCGACTTGATGTCCGGACATATTTAAGACCTAATGGAGACGTAGCGTTACAAAATGCTAATACTCTGATCTTTGCTATCATTAGTTTAAACTTTTTTAAAATATCTGTGAATAAGCAATAATATTTTTGTTTTTATTTTCAGATAACAATTAAAACGGAATTTGAGGTAAGTTAAAAAATACTTTGAAATATATATGTATTTACATATAATTGTATGTATAGCAACTCTGAGAGATTGCTATATGGAAATATGATTTTTAGTTAATAATACAGAATTAAGTGAAATATCTATCGAACTTTAAATTATGTAAAAATTTCGTAGATACATATATTTTACATACTCATCTCTAAGGAAGAAGGTTATTAAGAAACGAGGAAAATTATGAAGGGAGTATTTGTAAAGGTACATTCACACTTATCATAAAAAAAACGTAATCACTAAATACGTATGAAGAACCTTTTGATTGAGACAAATTTTTATTGAGTTAAACAATATCAAATAATATTAGGCTCTATGGCACTGTCTCTTAATTATATATCAAGATGTTTTTCTTAATAAACCCGTATCTGAATCAAAATATTATTCATTACTATTTAGTGGTTACATTTTTGAACAAATATTTGACATATGTGAACGTTTCATAAGCGACGCGCTACGCAGTAAAATAATTAAAATGCCCTATGCTACAGCAAATGATGCACAAACACAAATGTTAAATGCGCGGTACAAAATTTTGTAATGCCAGAGCAAACTAAAGTTGATAGGTCTAATTCATAACATATATTTAATGCTTATGAACTTCTTAATTCACAATTTTCGTATAGAAATATTTCAAATGACGATGTTATACAAATAAAATATTTTTTATGAATTATATATAGTTATATATAGTGCACAGAAGAGATCATTTACGAACAGGTCTCAACAATTCTAAGACCGTCTTGCAGGAAGGGCTCGAGATAAGTATATCTAATCTACTATATAAATAATAAATGCTTAGAAAGATTAGTAACTATGCATTTACGTTGTATATGATCGTACTGATCACACGCGGTTGGGTTTGCCGCAATATCAGTATGTCGATTTAATTTCATGGCATGAACAGAAAAAATATTGCATAGCAATATAAACGAAGGAGTCATCCAATCAAAGTTATAAATAATAATAATAATAATTATTAACAAAGCTATACACAAAGTTACATTCCGGTTGCCTCACAATTAATAAAAAAAATTTTAATTAACAGTTAAACTTCTATTGGGAAAACTTTACCCATAGTGTTGTACCATCCAAAAAAAAAATTAATAAAATATTAATTACACATTCTTCCCCCACTGTACGTAAACAAACCTTTTTATTTGTCAATTATCTCTTCCTCTCAATTTTGCTGTCTAGCTCTTGTCATTGAAATGTTATACAGTTTGTTTTGTGGAAGATCTCTTATTTGTTTCATTTTTTTTATAAAATTTGTTTTCATATCACAAACTTCAAAATTTATTATTTTGATAAAACATTTTTTGATAAAAGAAAACGAGAATAAAATTATAAGTGCAATATTTGTTTTAATTGATTTGTTTGCAAATTTATATATGGATATATATTTGACGACGACTTAAACACAAGTTGAAATATTTACATATATTTTATGTATATAATTTCAAGTTCAGGATTTAAAAAGTTTTAATATCAAACAAATTAAAATAAATTTTTGAGTTTAATAGCATTAAAGTCTAATTTTTTTTCAAAAATCGAAAGAAAATTTTCAACAAGACGACAAAATTTCTATCCAACAATGGCAGCCCATGAAAAACCACGGACATGGGACAAGAAGTATAAGAAAAAAATTCCATTTATTACATTTAGCAAGTAAGTACACATTTACATATTGTATGCACGTATGTTCGAATCGAGAAATGTCAGTTGTCTCAGAAATCGCATTCTTTACATTGTAAAGTTTGCAATATACCCGAATATACATATGTACGAGTATATATGAATGTCCGTTGGCATGACGCAGAAATTGTTCAAGGGTGTACTTTCGCTGCAAAAAATCCCCGATTGTTTAAAGAAACCTTGTCCAAAAATATGAATATCATTGTTGTTAGTTTAAACAATTTGGACGGAAATTTTCTTATATTTTTAGCGTGACGTTTTGCGTCACTTGTTTTGTTTCATTTTTGTTCAAAATAAATTGTGAGGGAAACAAACAAACAACTAATATGTTCTCATTCACTATGCCAACAGAGAGTCCAAATATTTTATAGCATTTGATTAATCAGCTCTTGCAAAATGACCCAACTTACAGACGTAAGTGTGTTTTTATATTATGTGTTTAAATGCCGTAATTAAAAAGTGCTAAATAAAATTTATTGTTAACACTTCACCATATGTGATCATTTCTCTTAAATTTAATTTTATTCTATTACATTTTCAATATTTCAATATCCTCTGGATATCTTCTTCAGGATAACAATGAAATTGATACTAAAAAAACAATATTAACATATAGTGAAAAATTTTAATGTGTTTTTGTTATAAAAAAAACAGAACAATAAAACCAAGTAAGAACGTTGTATTCGATCGGGTCGAATCTTAAATAAAATCTCTATATTTATTCTTATTAAAATTTAAATTTTTATGGTCTTTGGCTTAAGTAAAGAAAAAAAAATTTTTTTAATACGGTCGCTTCTAATGTGTTAGATGGAACATGAATGAGGCACCTTTCCACTAGCATAAAACCAAAAGGATGATTAGATGACGTCTCAGCTTCATCATAAAACCTTAAAAATTAAATTTTTAAGGAGTCTAAGCTTAAGTAGTGAAATTTGTTAAATACGCCCTCAAAAAGGGGTCGGGATCCAATAATTGCTTTTTATGATTTTATGACTCGCAAGTTCAACGCTTTGAACCTTCTTTGGCCTAAATATATATCGTTTACTTAAAAAAATTTAAAAAAAATTAAGATTATGTTGCCTTTTAGAAGTGGACTTAGTTGTTTTTAGGGGAACTTTTTTCCTCTGGCCCGATTCTGCCAGATTATTACATTATTATTTAATTTATGTATGAATTTTTATTAGTCGAACTTTCTTATGTAAATTGTTGATTTTTTCAACGGGCTTAAGTTCGAATCTGCATGACTGCAAATGATTTTTTATTATTTTATTAATAAATGAATTTGTTCAAATTCTATTTATTATTTTTTATATTAAGATTGGAATATTAAGAATATTTTCAATAATCATTAAACCAGCATAACGGATCAGTACTGGAAAAATTGAACAAAGAACGCTGATGAGATGGCGTAGCGGCCTCGAAATCAGTACTGATCCGTTATGCTGGTTTAATGATTATTGAAAATATTCTTAATATTCCAATCTTAATATAAAAAATAATAAATAGAATTTGAACAAATTCATTTATTAATAAAATAATAAAAAATCATTTGCAGTCATGCAGATTCGAACTTAAGCCCGTTGAAAAAATCAACAATTATTATTTAATATTTATTATAATAAATGTTGATTTATTTTTGTTGACCTTATCAGTTTATTGTAATATTTATCAAGCTTGTGGTCGTTTTTTATAATATATTATTTCTTATAATTTTTATTCAATATTTCGTTAACAACTTGTTAACATCTTCAGAAAATAAAAGTTATTAAAATTTTTATAGAAAAAAAAAATTTTTCTATAAAAATTTTAATAATTTTTATTTCCTGAAGATGTTAAGAAGCTGTTAACGAAATTTCGAATAAAAATTATAAGAAATAATATATTATAAAAAAACGACCATAAGCTTGATAAATATTACAATATTATAATAAATTTTAAATGAAATTTATTTGTTGGTGGTCTATATGCATTTCATTGGTGCTTTACCAAATCATCAGTAGATTTTAACCACAGTTTTGAAAAGTTAAAAATGATGATTTGGTAAAGCACCAATGAAATGCATATAGACATTGCTTGACCACCAACAAATAAATTTAATTTAAAATTGTATTATGACAACAAAATGTCAAATAAAAATTTCACAACAGATTTATTATAATAAAACAATTTGTAAATTTTTTTCTACATCATTTTGAAGATGTTAATAAAACCCCAACTGAAGGTGTTTAAATAAATATAAGACATTCGTATTCACGAATACTGTTTGGGGAATATTAAAAATTGACATTCGTCACATCAATAGTATATAATAATATGATGTTAATACTAGCAATAGATGTGTATATGGTGATGCATGAATATTAAAAACACTTACTTGATAAATTTGGTGCTGGAAACCGTAAAGAAGGGCGACATTATTCAGCTGCCTGCAAATATAATAATATTTGTTGGTCGTTAGTCAGAAGTATTTAATTGATATATTGTAATATTCTATTGATTATTTTAATTACTCACGCAAATGATGGATATGTCGATAAATGAGTAACACATTTCTATATAGAACATGTCAAATAAATATTTTCTTTAACAAGTAAGGCTATGCTAATTTTTAATTCCGTGAAATAATTTTTCAAAAAGGAAATATTTTTTTACGAAGTTTTGACACTTTCTAAATTGAGTGAAATACAAGGAAAGCAGCCCGTGAGTGTACTTTTATATTAAACTAATGAGCAGCTCTACTATAGAACATTAACAACCTTTGACAGGTCGTGTTGCAATAAAAAATAATTAATTGAAAATATTCTATCAATTAACTTTTTGGTTGACAAAAAAATTAAAACACAAATTTATTTTTGACCCAGGCGAATTAGTAATAAACATACAAAAACATTAGGCATTTTTAGTGTACCATTAGATTTGATATCCGGTATAATAAATTAGCCATGTGCGGTTGGAAATTTATTTTATAGTAGGTGAATTTATTTCGTTCCTGCTGCCAACTTGAAAAATTAATTCGTTTTTCAATTGTATTAAGATTTATAGGCTAATTGTTCGAAATTTTTGTTCTAAATTCAGAAAGACATGATAAATATTCCAAGGCACAAAGGAAAGTCAACATCAGTTTTTAGTTATTCAACTTACACAGCAGAGCAGAATAGCTGTTTTCGAAAGTCGCATCAGCGCTCATGAGTATTGTGTTTGTCACCACTTATTAAGAGGTAACGAACACACCTAATAAGATAACAGTTCTTATTTAAAAAAATTTTATTAGGAATTATTTAAATATTTTTTCATTAAATAGTTTCGAAATTCAGCGGGTATTGAAAAATTTTTTGTCATATTTAAATACAACTCTTCTATTCACAAAAGGGACGTTCGAGCTGAAATTCTAAAACAAGTGTTTAACTTGCAATATATTGAAAAGAAACTGTATTTGATCAATAAATTATTAATAAATAATAATATACGTATAAAAGTACGATCACATTTATCATGTCTTTCTGAGATTTAAAAAACAAATTTCGAACAATTAGCCTATGAATCTTAATTCAATTTAATATAGCAATATAAATGTTCGTTAAAATTCTTACTAGAACACATGATTGTTTTTTTTTAATTATTTAAGTTGAATAACTAAAAACTCATGCTGACTTTCCTTTGTGCCTTGGAATATTTATCATGGTTTTCTAAATTTAAAACAAATTTTCGAACAATTAGCCTATCACTGCGACAGTGGCTTTAGAAATGTTATGAGAATAAAATTTATTCGAATATTATACCGAACGGGTATTATTTTACCATTTAAAATTAACAACAATTTACTCGAATAATTTGGCAATAATTATTTTACCTTCATCCCACCTTTTTTTTTTAAACTTTCCAGTTTTTAATTTACTCAAGGGAAGAAGAGAAATTATATTTAACTTTCGTTCGAATATAAGTGACACTTTTAGTCTGATTACTTATGAACCAATTACAAAATATTTATAAAACACCATTTTCTATGATCATTATAAAACGTTAATTTGTGTTACTGGCACTCGAAGGTAGCAATTTAATTAATACCGAATTAAGCTTTATAAGAAGTAAACAGAAGTTATGTATGTATATTTAGGTGGGTGTCCACATTCCTTAACATAAATTGTTTTGTCATCGTTTTCATAGATGTGAACAGAGAATATCGTTAATTTACTCACAATTCGCTAATAGGAATATTATATATACATTACTATAATATTAATTATCATGTGATATTAAAGTAAAATGCTTTGGGTCTATTTATAAAATTTTTCCTAATTTTCCACATATACATACATACATTGGTATTTGCTCTAAGCAATAATTTCATTGAAAAATACATAAAAATATTTATAGAATCTACATAATGAGACATTAGTATTTTCACAAAATTTAACATAATAAAAGTGATTAATTTATTGCTGGCAAAATTTGGGTGGCGTACATTCGTATTTGAAAATATTGAGTTTGGTCGGAATTTTAGAGCAAACTAATCATTTTTAAAAGAAATAATTTATATAGATAAAAAATATATAATAATTCTTGCCTTAGTCCAATTTCTAAGCAACCAGATAAATAAAGCTTCTGTAACGATAACAGTCTGTGTTGGAGTTCAGAGGGAAAAAACATTGAAAACACATAAAAACTGAAAATCTTCTGGTTTTTATGGTACCCATTATGAGCAATTTCTTCAAAACTTTATGATACAACGTTTTCGTGTAAATTAGTTTCATGATCCTCTTATAAAATTCCATGCCTGTAACTTCCCATCAATTTTTACTGCTAAAAATGGTATTATTTTAATTTTAAAACTGCCATAACTTTCGAATGGATCAACCGATTCCCACGTGGTAAGCAGGAAACACTAATTGATCACATATACATATAATTTCGGAGTGTTTTAAAAAATTCACTTTTTCGTTCACTATAACTCACAAACGCGTGAACCGATTTTGACCCGGTTGATAGCGCTCTACGTGATTTTTTATTGAATCGTTCGCAAAGCCGTTCAATTTTTTCAAATTTGTTCATTTACGAAACCTCACGAACGCGTGAAACAATTTTGATTCGGATCTAATTCACAGGTAATCTAAGTTTGAAGGAAACGCGACTAGTCCAGTTGGATTCGATTCAGTCATTTAAAAGTTTTAATTGGGCCACATAAACACATACATAGTGACGGCTTCTCAGGAGTAGCCAGGAAAGCTCCCTAGAAACTCATACCGTCGGGATCTGGTGAAAACTCCGTTTTTTTTTCAAAACGGTTTCACATTAGCTTTCCGTTTTTTTGAATATTTTCAATTTTCTTAGCGGCAAGTTAAAACTGTATATTCAGAGAATTTACTACTGGATGCTGAACTCTCGTCTTTATAAATATTATGATACAATAGTAATACACGAATTGATAAACTGAATATACCCGTTTTTGATCTGAATTATTTTATAGCGACTATTGTTTATTCAAGTTGTATCCATTAGTAGGTGGCACTTCCTTCCTTTTCAAAATATAAACAATAATGGGTGACATCTACATATTAAGACCGTTTGGTAATCTGTTGATCGCAATTTATTATAAAATATTCGACCATAAGTTATGACGATATAAAACACTTAGTGGTAATTCTTTTGATAATATATACATATGTGCGTGTGCATGGTATGGAACATATGAACACAAATATATAGATAATATATGACTAAGTGACAAATAGAATGGGCAGGAATCACCAAAAACTAAGTAAACAACATACTATAGTGTAAACAATAGAATTTTAGACCAGTGTCTATAAATAGATCTCTAAAAATAATACAACTTGTGGGATGAAATTTTAATAATAAAACATTTTGCTTTGCCCATTTATTTCTCCTAACAAGAATTGTTTATATTAAATTGATGTACTCAAAGAAAGACACTGATTTAAGTTTAGACATGTTCTCTTCCATGAATAATATTTAGTTTGTAATAAAGTTATAAAAAATTTTTTCCAAAGGCGTTTACTATTCGCAAACATTTGTAATATCGTGGATAAGATTTATAATTCTGGGAACGTTTTAGTCGGTAGAGATTATACACAAAAAGAACACATTTTCATAAAACAATACAACGTCAGACATTTAATTGTGTTTCAACAATATGACGAATTCAGGGGAAAAATTACAACGTCATAAACTATATTTTCAAGTTAAAATAATGTAATAATCAGGGGGTGTTTTTTTTTGTGCAACACATGACCTACACCCATATACGATTGGATTTTTAAGGTGAAACTCATGACAATATGTTGTAATAAAAGAAGTGTCATGCTTAAGGTGGAAATTCTGAAAATATTGTGAAATTTGAATGATAATTTTAGTCTCACTTAAAATAGTTCTTGCTCATCGTTTTTGGAAATTAGAGAAGAAATATTACTGACCTATTCCAATTCATATTTATTTGCCACGTCTACATTAGAACAGAAACATTCATAAAACGGGAAGCATGTTCAGGTTATCACATTCGTTGAAATCTAATTGGATTGGAAAAATTCTAAGATAATTTTATACCCTCCACAAAAGAATAAGAGGCTATATTCACTTTGTCATTCCGTTTGCAACGCAGCGAAATATCCATCTGCGACCCCATAGAGTATATGTATATATTCTTGATCACTGATGAAATCTAACACGATCTGAGCATGTCCGTTCGTCCGTTCGTCCGTTCGTCCGTTCGTCCGTCCGTCTGTGGAAGTCACGATTCAGTCCAAACGAAAAGAGCCAGACTCTTTAAATTTGGTATAAATATATCTCGAAGGATAGCACATGTTAAGTTCGGAAATGGGCAAAATGTGGCGAAAGGGAAAAACGTTCCCCTAAGAAGAACTAAACCAACCTCTAAAAACAACATAATTGTTGAAGTTTTGTTCTTGTAATTTTGTTAAGCAAATGATATATTTTTATATTAAAGAAGGTCCAACGCGTTAAACTTTGAATCATAAAATAAAATAATTTTTTGACCCCTCCCCCTTTAGTGGGCGTTATTATTTACAAAACTAGTGTAAAAATTTAATAAATTGTTTTACTTAAGACCTCATTCCTTAACAATAAAATTTTTAAGCTTTAATGATGAAGCTGAACCGTAACCTGTTACTTCTCTGCCCTAACCGCTCCTCCCCCTTTGCCCCCTTAATGACCCTATCAAAAAAGAAATTTAAATTTTGTATATAATTATCCCAAAAATGTACATTTAGTTTTATGGCAAAGGTGAAATGTGTCCCCCACAGCCCTTACCAGAGCGACCCCTCCAAAATACAGTTTTAATAGCCTCCAAAGAGAATTGGACCCCATAAAGTATATATATTCTTGATCAGTGATGAAATCTAAGACGGTCTAGCAATCCGTTCGTCTGTGGAAAACATAATATTGTCTATTTTTGAACCCCGCCTCTTTAGTGGGCGTTGACGTACGATAATATATAAAGGAACTCTATCCCACCAAGTTAAACATTTTAAATTTACTTACTAAATATTTGGAGGGTATTTAAGATTCGACCCGGTCGAACATAACGTTTTTACTTGCTTTTTTTTTTCTAAATTTAGTTAAGCAAATGATATATTTTTATGTCTAAGAAGACTCAAGGCGTTGAACTTGAGGCCAGAAAATCAGAAAAATCCATTTTTGACTCCGCCTCCTTTAGTGGGCGCTGACATAGGATATTATATGGAAAAAATATTTAACAAATTGTATTAGATTCAATAAAAATTAAATTTTTACGCTTTTTTAACGAAACTCAGATGTTCTGTGATCTTTTTCTAATGGATGTAGTATTGGAATGATAGATAGTGAAAGTTGAGAAGAAAGCATTTGTGATAGCGATTTTATTTATAATTTTACCTCGACGGTGAATTTGCTAATATAATGTAAAGCTAAATGTTCGTATGCATTAATATGTTTGTGAATAGCACAATTAAACTTATCCTTACATTACCACCGATCTTCTCACAGATTATAATATTTCTCTACTCATCCGAAACTGGAAATATTTGTAAATACCATGCATTAGAGTTCATATGGTAACATTTCACACACTTAATTTGTACATGCAAATGTGTTTGTCAATAACCTTGTGCACAAATTTACAGTGAAACACAAATATGTGTTTACGCTAAACAACTTAACAAGTGATTACGTAGTTTTCGCAAAAAGCTTTTAAAATTTTTGATGGTGTTACTACTCGAATAAACATTATTCGAATAGGAGACTAATCAAATTTATTATAATAAATTTATTAAAGAGTATTGAACAATAGTTACATTCAAAATCATAATACTCGTCTAATTCATGAGCTGACTATATGAATGTGTAAAATAATTAATGTGCTTAGGAATGTGTACTGGCTGCTTGCTCTGTACGTCAGTTCGGAAAGAAAACTGTTTGAAATTGTATGTGATTAACTTTGAAAATCGTAAGCATTTTTTTCGGAGTTAAATTGCTCAGCAGCCCAGTGTTTGCAAATAAAATTTATTTATTTAGATACTCGTATATGGTTGGGAAATTAAAAGCAGGGTTTTCCCGCAGACGCCTTACTAACTTAGCAATACTTGTTGAAATTTTTAACTTTTTAAAAGTGAAAAATTTTTTGAAAATATTTTTTTTTGTTTCGAAATAAATACTCCTGAAAGCGACTATTTTTCGGGAATAACTTTTTTGAAAAGATACCTTTTGAAAAAAGCACTTTTAGAAATAATATATTTTTTTGAGAAAAACTAAAAATTTTTTTAGAAAAATTAATTTTTGTAATACAGACTTTTTGAAAACTGTACTACTCGTCCTACGATGTCACTCGATATCGCTCGGTAGAAAAATTATATAGGAACGATGTCGAACGACATCGTGGACAGGCAGTTAATCGCCCTTATTCTGCAACTATTTGTCGACGTCAACAACAAAACAATATCAACAAAATTTTATACGCTTTTTCTTCACAAATTCTCTGTTTTTAAGAGACTCTTATTAGCAGAATTCAATTGTTCACCACAACGATTATCTAAGTATCCCATTTATTGTCTTGACGTTGACTTGTTACAGAATAAGGGGGAATATTTCCAACAAGATACTTTTAGAAAAAGATTTATATAAAATTTACGCTGGCTAGAAGAGGCATTACGGTCGATCTATTTTGTTGTCTGTTTTATATTGATATTCAAAATACTTGTGAGCAACTGTATCATAAAATTAAAATAAATAAGTTTGTTTATAAACAAAAAGCGCAAAGTCAAATAAAATAAATACAGGCAAAATATACAAATAAGTATAGACGAACACACACTCATGTATGTAAGTATGTATATACATACCAGTGATGTGTGATTATTCATATTCGAATTGGCGAATATTCGGTCGTTTTTAGATATTCCTATTTATAGGCGAAAAACAGTAAAAATAAATGTATAAAATTTAAAAAGAATGTTAAATATATGGCAAAGAAATTAGTTATAAAAATTAGAAAAGTTAATTTATTTCAATTCTAACAACAAATAATATTAAATGGTTGTAACATTGAGTTTTGATACATAAGATCAACCTGGCTAAAAATGTCATGCCATAAATAAAGTGCAACCTCATTGCACATAACCAGAACAACATCCTGTGCTTATTTTAGAAAATATTTATTATATTACATTGATTTGATAGTGAATCGGTTCTTAAGTCTAACCACAATTTGTCTCCATATTATTTGTTATAGTGTGGCATTCTACAAAAAATAAAAATATAAATTTTTCATGAGGCTGCAGTCCACTTGTTATAGATATTGGTGTTTTTATCGTTTAAGAATTTGGGAACTTCTTTATAAACTTTAATGTACGCAAAAATAATTATAAAGTTCTCTTTTATACAAAAAAGACTGTAATAGAACCTCAATTAAATGTCTATAAATATTACGTATTCGTATTTGTGAATATTGTTTCAGAAATAGTCATCACTAATACATACATATCACAAAATAAATGTTCGTATTAAATGTTCTGCCGCTAAACAGTTTATCTACAAACCAAACAGTTCAACGTCATCTGATTGCATTTGAAAAATAAATGTATTTAAAGCAAATTAAGTAATATGCATTCAAACGCGGCAGGGTGATAAATTAATGGAAACTAGTCGATGAATGAATGAATGAGTGACTGACCCGCTGATGATAAATTAAACAAAACCGCGTGTAATCATTTAAGTTATATTAATTAATATGTATTAAATGGTTTGTTTTAGACTCCTATCTGTCATATAGTTAAAAACAAATACAAAACACAATATTTCATATAAAATATGTGTATTTTAAAAGAAAGCTACAATGTTTCTTCAGAAATGATACTGAATAACAGCAATGATGTTTATGGTAGTTAATGGCTGGAAAGGTGTTGTTTTGATTTCTTGTTTTTATTGCTATCAACTAATCGCTTTAATTCTATAATTTAAATGTGGAATTTTTCATTCGGATAAATCTTATTAGCATTTCATAACATATAGCAATTGGAAATTTCGAAACCATGTTTTTTGTAGTTTACTTTTATACACTGACGTGGGTATTTAACCACAAAGTGCTATTTTAATAGGAATGGCGCGATTTTAAATACGAAATGTTCGTTTGTACTGAAACTGATTACATTTAAGTTTATTTAAGTTTATATGAAGATAAACTAAATTGTGTTACGTGGTATTAATGTACGTACTTTTACGAAATTTAAGATACCAAACCAAATGATATTTTATATATGAAATAGTTGAGATGTTAACTAAGAGACCGAATATCGTGGTTTCGCCTAAGCACTCAGCTGTAAATATTGTAGAAATTTCTTTTTGATATGAACTTTGTTTTCTAAAACAAAATAACCCAAAAATATTAGATAAATATAACAAAAACTTTTATTGTAAGTATTACGAAGAGGAAAGTTCGGTAATTATGAATGAAAAATGATATCTGGCTAATGTCCACCTCTACCACGATGGCATCAAAGTCAAATCCTTTTATGAAAAATTTGCCATGTGGTGATTTTGAATAACCCAATTGTTGAGTACGTCAAAGAATTAATAAATTTGAATCTGCTTCAAAATTCTAGCTCACGGCTGCTATGTTTTCAGTTGAACGACCCGGTCAAATACACGTTGGTGTTGGCACATTTTGTATCGAGCTTTGTCCGAAAATATTACGAATTTCACAAAATGTAAGTTTAATAGAACCACCATTTTCATAGTAGATTTTAATTATTTTAATGCGATAAATTCATTGTAATAATTGCCACTGCATCTACTACGGAAACGTCAAAAAAATATATGTCAATACTATCTATCATGTTGTTGGTGTTGCAACAATTGAAAAACAAAGTTCTTGTTGACAAATAGCACTGTCCATGCGACAGCGATGATAGTGATTGACGCAATCACGTATTAAGAATCACATTACAGAATTCTCCTTCACGACGTAAAATAATAAATTAAATGACTACCACGAATTCTGTCCTTTTAGCTTTCATCATCTGTTGCTTGAATATTACTCTCTCCCTTCTATAGATCCAGCACAATGACTGAATGAATAAAGGCTACTCCTAACTGCTAGTCTTACTAAAAAAAAATCGGGCCAAAAAATTTTTTCATTAAAAAAATATAATTTGTTTCTATTACAGAGACATGAGCTGAAATATTTTGTATCTCCTTTTTACAATTGGTATTAATGGTAGTAACGTACTAACAACCAAATGGTTTCAGGAACTCACAATTAGATCCAATTTTGATCCAATTTCCGTGGAATTCTGGTCTTGTGGGGAATCCCGAAAATTAAAAACTATCAAAAATTGTCGGTGTCTTTTGTAAAAATATAAACTGCATATATGCAAATGTTGAATTAAAAAATTATTGACTGTAAAAAGAATCAAATAAATTAAAGAGCAAAGGTTTTGACAAGATCAGATATCACGAAAAGATATATTTTAGTATAGGAAAATTAAATACTGCTATTAATCCTGATTCTTGGCTTGAAACATATTATCGAAATCAACAGTTTTCTAAATCCTTTTGAGGAATTATTCACCTTGAAATAATTATTGGGTTTATAATAAATAAAATAATTATTTGCATTATAATTAACCAAATGGTTGTAAATTAAAAAAGAAATTAGCATTCATTTAATTTTAAATATTTCAGTTAACAGCTTTTTTAACTGCCTATTTCACGATGTCGAAATAATTTTTTCTTTTGTTCAATTACATTTAAAAAAAAAAAACAAAATTTTAGAATTGTAATACTGTCGACATCGTGACATGGGCAGTAAATTAATAACAAATTTATAGAATAGGCTTTTATTTGAAACTATTAAATTTAAAAATGTATTTGACATTATTTACATAATGTCAAATACATTTTCTATTTAATAACTAATATCCCGAATAATTGGGAAATCCCGGCAATGATTAAAAAAGTCTCGATTCCCGGTACCTAGAAACAGTCTGGAAAATAAAAGCCACGTTCACAATCAATTGAAATATTAACGTTTGTTTTCCCCGATATGCGTTATTCGTGACAACCTAGTATTATTACCGCAGAGACAGCAGTCTTCTCTTTTCTTCCGGAATGTCAACAGTAAGTACGATAGCTTCCGTTCATTTTTAAGCCTACTTTCACCTCGTACTTGGTTATAGAAAAGCAGTTAGCAGTGCTATACGTTAATTGTGCTATCTGCGTGGTACCTTCTGTGCTTTGAAATTTTGAATAATTTAATTTTTGTTTCCCAAAAAATATTCTTGAGTTTGTTGATGCCGCATCTTGAATATATTCCCCCGGCATATATAAAACTGTTACTTTAATTAACCACATCTTGCTTTATATATATTTTTTCTATGTACTAACAACAGACTGAAGTTTTTTTTATTAATTTTCTTTTACACAAACACACATACATTCGTAATTGGTTTTCTTTTAATGTTGCATTCTTAAGTCTTTTGTTTTATTTGCATTTTTGTTTACTGCCAAACTGACATGTGCAAATCAATTATAAAAAATCATTCGATAGGTTTTATCATTTTTGTTTTTATACACTTCGAAATGAAAATGTGAATGAATGACTAAATGCACAAAACATTGAAGATAACAAATGCGTACATAAATTATAAAAAATTATACTAAAAAAAATTTTAAATTGAGATCCCACAATGGCTTTGGTAAGCACTACAATAAATGAGCATTCAAATTAAATAACTTCCTACTGTTATTATTATTATTATTTTGCAGTATTTGAACACCTGTCCAACAAACAGTAGGCACAACTTAAAATACCTGTTGTTTCTTGTATGTTGATTTGCATTACACATTTTCATTAGCATTTCTTGCAAAAATGTTTCGTTCCTATTATATGTGCGAGTGTACGTACATTCAACAATTTAATGAGGAAGAAGAATAAGTATTGGAAGGAAATGCAGAGTTGTCATTTGTAGCATGTTGTAGGTGCTTTAAAATGATTGTCATGGTACGGCGGTAGTTGAAGTGTTGTCCGGTGCTTAATTAAAGTTGCAAGTTCTTCAGCAATTTTAGTTTTACTTTGATGATCGTGTAAGAAAGGTGTTTAATAAAATTCCAATTAATGTTATCTTCAAATGTTACTGATATAATTAAAAAATATATAAATGTGTATAAAAAGCGGATTGTAACTTACAAATACGTTAAACTTACAAATACGTTAAAACAAAAAAAAAATATTAGCCAGTGCAATTAACAGATAATAATAATAACTTGGAAGTTCGCTAAAATCAAAGAGCAAAATACAAGAGAAATAAGTGTGAATATGTCATTTAGTTTGCCACTTTTCTTTGTTTAATGAATATTAATTCTGTTGTAGAAAACATCGATTAATCATGTTGTAAAGTTGTTGTAATTCTGTGCTTCTAATACCAAATATTTAACACTTTTCCCTTTCAACCTGTCTAACTATTTATCTTGTTTATGCCACACAAGAACTTGCAAATCATACTCATCGAAAATGAGCTTTAAAAGAATGCAATCAATGAATAACATTCTTCAGTTTAAAAGAGGAAATTTCTGAATAGATTTTTGCCGAATAATTGGCGGTATTTAGTGTTCGGTGCAAACGGTTGTTATGTATGTGTAAGATAAGATGTTTTTATATATTTTTAGACATTCAGGGTTTGAGGATACACGAAATATAACTGTTTGCAAAAGCTTCATTTACGAATGCAAGGATAAAATCAGACTTGCCATTCAATATTAATGTATTTGCCACAGTGTAATAAAAATTTAAAACAAATTATAAAACTATATCATCAGAAATCTCCCAAAATATTAACAATTGATTAGAATGCTACCCTATCAGTGAGTAGGTCGTGGATTCGATTCCTGCCTTAGATCCTGGACTGTTTTACTACAAAGAAGAAAGTCTGTATTACTATTCTCCTTATAGTTTTTAATAGTATTGTGACATTTAATAAAAAAATTAATTTCAACAATTAAACAAATTAATTTAAAAATTAATTTTAACAAGTTTTTAATCGAAATTTCAATTATCAAGTTCATACTCGTATATATTGAAAAAAAAATCCTTTTCAGCATGCAGCTAAAAAAATTTCAAATATATCTCTGTTCGAAAATTTCAAATATATTCGTAGAGTGCATTATTTATGAATATACTTCAAATTAGTGTGTCACAGCTACAATGAGAGTGTTGTTATGATAAATCTCATCACAACAATCTTATAATATGAACTGTCAAAACGCATGCTTATATGAAACGAATCAATGTGGGTGTGTGACTATTTAAATAAATAACAAATTTCCCATTTTAGATTGATGTCCATTTTATTATATGGCAGCGATACAAAAATATTTCATTCACATAATTTTTTTTCAAACTTTTTTATTCAGACTAAGAAAATAGATAAACATATAATTTATAAATAGAAAACGAAAATAGATTTTTCAAAGCATTAATTTTTATTTTTTGCAATTTGGGAAACTAAAATAATTTTTCAAAGAATTAATTTTTATTTAATCTATTTTTTAGAATTTGGAGATGAAATAATTCACACAAAACAATATCTGTTATTCTGTAACCATATGCCAATATCACGTCAATACTGTATCAACAATAGGACACTTATATAGTCATTGTGGACAACAATTAAATACTTCTGGCAGCCTGTAACTATAATCTATGCCCTTTAATATATAACAAGAATTTGTTAGAAATGGTCAATTACTTAAGAAAAGGAGCGCAGCAAAGTGATATTTTTGATATTGTCTTGACTTGACGTGATGTTGACAAATAGTTACAGTATAAGAGGGAATATATTTATTTTGAACTTTCAAATTTCTTATTTCCAGAGATGATTTTTTATTTAATACAATTTCATAGAATTTCCAATAAAAATAATTCAGATTACAGCTTTCTTAAGAAGCAATATGAAACCGGATATATTAAAGAGATTTTTTCTTTTATTTGGAAATACAGTAAAAACTTGACAATCCGGATAATTGATTGCAGACCATGATCCGTATTATCAAATTATCCGGATTACCCTGATATATTCTACCAAAACTTTACGCGGTCAGTATTCTAAGCTATAACACAAAATTAACATCAATTAATTTGCAGGCAACACGGTGTAACAAATATGAAGAATACGAGAATTAGTTTTTAATCAAACGGCAACACAGTGATTCAAAATGTGGTCGCATCAGTTTAATTTAGTTCTCTTATGCTACCTCCTAATAAAATTTGTGTAAATAAAGTTATATTCAACTAAGCCACCTAATAAGTGTTGACAAACAAAAATACACATTACTACTGATGATGAAAGTGTAGCGGCTTTCGAAAACAGCTGCTCTGCTTTGCTGTGTATGTGGGATAATAAAAACTGATGTTGACCTTTTCTTGTAGCTTGAAATATTTATCATGTCTTTCTGAAACACATTTTCGAACACTCTTAATTGGATTTAATAGAAAAATATATATTTTTCCTCTTAATAATAAATTTTTTAGTGTGTGCGACATAAAAATATATCTAACCTTAAAGTTCTTTCATAAAAGAAAGTTGTGGTCTTAAACAAAATTGTTATATGAACAAAACATTATATCAAAGTCTATGGAAGAAGTATTTATGAATGAATTGTTAAAGAAGGCATTAAAGAAATATTGAAGAAGAATAAAAAAACTATACTCATTGAGAAGTAAGATTGTAGATAATAAGTGTACACACTTATGTATTTATTTATGTAAATTTGTATGTATGTATAAGTATATACAGACGGTTGTCGTAGCCGCAAAGGCGGCGGAGTTACTTCCGTTTTGTGAGTCTACAATGTAGTATAAACAACAACCTGTTGCATGTACTAATGCAACATACTTACAAACATGCATATTGATATATACAATGCATACGTATAAATAAAAACAAAACAAAACAAAAATGTTCAAATCAAATTAATCAACACAAAAAGAAATACAATGAAAAGCAAACAGACAAATAAAAAACGCCAAATGAAAATAAACGAAGCCGCTGAAGGAGCTGATAATTAATGAGCGGAGAGAGTGAAATGAAAAAGCACCATACAAACAAAATTAATGTTAATTTCTGCAAAAACAAAACAAAAATAAATTATAATAATAATAATTGAAAATATGCTAAAAATCGGATTTAAAAACAACAAAGTGTGAGAAGAAGCGTGTGATCGAAATCAGCGTGCGTTCAACAGCACGCTTTATATGAAAACAACAACTTCATAACAAATAAATCGATGAACTTGATTAGTTGTTGATGTTTTTCTTTTTTTTTTTTATTAACATAAACTACGTCACCACACATTTGTTTTGAAGCCGGTTTACGTAAATTGAAATTTTTATAAAAAAAACTCTGCTAAATATTCTAAGTTGTTAGTTTAGTTTACGATAATTTCAGCTATTTGTGTACATGAATATGTTTATATGTATATCATTTCGAGTCTAGAGTCTAGACCAAATTATTCGCTTTAAAAATACCGAACAAAATAATGATTTGTAAAAATGTTGCTTTGCTTTGTTTTGAATAAATTTTTCTGGTTTGCAAGTATTTACCTCTTGTTGTTCTTTTTTTGCATGTTTGATCACGTTTAAATTTAATCGTTGTATCGTTTTTTTATAAAATTTTTTGCAGTTCCTTTTTTTCTTTATATAATTTGTTGATAATATTTTTGGAAATTCCCGACACATATTTATAAACGATTTTGTTTTTTTCTTGAGAGAGTTCCAAGGCTATTTCTGGCCGTATTGGTGTTAGTTGTGATTCATCATATTTTTATATTTGTTTACTAAAAAAACATCATAATGAGATAAAATATGTGCTATTTTTCCAATTGTCAAGGAAGGTGTATAACGCTTAAATAAGCTAATATATCTTTATATGAGAAAATAAAATAGATTGGAAACTTTTAATAAATAACTGCAAATCCAAAAAAAAAATTAATAAATACATATTTGTTTTCAAAACTTCTTTACAACCAGTATCTTTGCGGTATCACAGTGTTGTATTGTTCGGGATTTAATGCAATATTATTTTTCATTTATTCGTGGCCTTTCAGGATTATTTTAATAATGATCGTTTAAGATAGAGGTTTTCTTATATAAAATATATTGAAAATGAAAATAAGTATTTTGAATTGTTTATTTCAAAATATGTTCACTAAAATTAATGAAATATACCAAACAAATTAATTGCTTTGTTGCAACAAAAACAATATATTTTAATTTAATTTGATTTATACATATGTATGTATATGTACGTATATGGGGCACGCAATTTTAATTTTATTCTGTACGATCTACGAGGGTAGTGATTATTTGAAAGAAATTTTTTTTTATCAACAAATAAATATTTTATTAAAATTTGTTGTTTAACACTAAATTTTTAGTTTTGTTCATGCTGATTTTTTTTCAAATTTACAAAAAAAAAAGTTACAAATTGATTATTAGTTCCTGTGCGCATTTCAATAGGGCACCTTTTCCCAAAATTTCTTAGCATAACTAAAGATATTCAACCTTATTGTGTTTGGCGTTTTACGTCTTCACATTCGACAAATTGTAATAGCTTAAAGACAAAACGGTAAAATTTTCTTTAATCTATTACAAAATGTCAAATCTGAAGGCGAAAAACGCCAAACACAAGAAGGGTGATTATTTTAAAATTTTACTCAATTGACCAAAGAACTAAATAATCAGTTTTTCCTTTTTTATTTTCTTTAGTTCAGTGTTTGTCCAATTTTCTTTTTTTTTTCTTTCATATAATAAGTTTTCTCAAAGTGCTAAAAATTTTGGTTATGACCTCTTCAATTAACCAAAAAGTCTGGCCACCCAGCCGTAAATGGAAAAGGGAAATAGTGGCACTATTGCACTGCTTTAATGTTCATGAGGTTGTCTGTATGTAAAAAGTATCAAACATAAACTAAATAATGCACCTTACTCAAAATTATTAATACAGAGTATTAATAATGTATGTCGTCGCATTTAAACGTACTACGACAAAAATTTACGGAGTTATCAAACAGCCCTCGTGTATTAACCAAATAGTGTAACATAAAGAGAACCTTTAATTTTGATGACACTTGGAAATTTATCATTTTTATGGAAAGTAAAATTTTGCTCATTTGCCATTCATAAGACAGAAAATTTTTCAATTCCCAATACATGTCATTTATGTATTTAATTGTTCATTAAGATGTAAATATGTTACCATTCACTTCCGTTGCTATTCTTCCCATAAATATAGTTTTTTCACTCATTTAGTAAGAATGAGATAATTCCCTCTAATATGTTGTCACAAGTTCTCCATTAAACAAATCAATCGTCAGCCAGCCGGCCAGTTACCGGTAAAGCACGCGATCATCGGTGACACGCTTTTTGCTATTAACGACATCAATTGCTATTTAAATCTTATTCCATCTCTTGCACACATACAGCCATATATAGTGTAGTACATGTAGGCAAATATAAATGTGTGTGTGCACGAATGTAGATAGAGCCATAAGAGGCCAAGTACTCGTATGTGTTAAAGTCAATAAAAACAAACTAGTGCTCTTTATCGTAAAGTACGCCTAGCACGAGGATTGCTTGCAGTAATAATGACGACTAATTCAACTCTCTCCTACAGCTTGCATTGCAATTTTTAATTGCACCATATTATTAAACACAATCATCATCATCATTATGAAGTTAAAATGACCGTAAAAATAAAAAGAAACGAAAACCCCGAACACAATCTCTGAGAATGCGTGAGCACGGCGAAAATAAAACAGAGAAAAACACTTGATCTTTCTTCCATCTGTTTTGAGCGTATGTGTGCGTGTGTTAGTGAATGGCTTTCTTGGTATTCAGCTACACATTTTTATTTTAGTATAAGTGGGTAGAAAGCAAAAGCAATCCAATGATTGGTTGCTCAGTTAATGTTGTTGTAGTTTCTTAAACCCTACTAGTCCACGTGTGATGTGTATGTATTAGAATATTGTTGTCGTACTTTTAGCTTTCTTATATTATTAATTTATCTCACCAATTTATACGACACAATATTATTAATGTAGCCGAAGCACAAATAAATAACAACAGCAGAAATATATTTAAACGATTAGTTTTGCCAATAATACTCATTAGCCGAAGACTTTTATAAGACAGGGTTTAGTAACACTTTAGTATTAATATCAATTTGGTTGTCAAACAATAAACACTACCATTAAAAAAAAAGAAAACAAAAAGAAATAAAATAAATCAAAATAAAAGTAAACTGATATATAGAAGAAAATATTTCAAATGGGCAGACCAACTAAATAATCAATTTAAAGTTAAGAGAAGGAAACAAATTGTTTAAACAATGATATGAACTAAATTTTAAATGATATAAAAGAAAAGTTGTTTGAAACACATACGTAAAAAAGTGCTGAAAAATATTCCTTGCAGTATTACAAAAATTTTTAATTGTTAAATAAAAGTATTATAAACTATTATCATAAATATACATAAATAAATATGGAAGATAATTATCCTGAAATCGCATTAAAACAGCCAAAAGCTGATCCACGTACAGTGCTGTTACTTAAAAGAAATTTTATGGCATCCTCATCAGATCATATACAAGATTTTTATATAAATTCAATAATAAATTCAAAATCATCATCAACAACAACTCCAACAGCAAATTGTGATAAATCAAAATATATGTGTAAATGTACGAAAAATACTTCAGCAGCAAACTCTTGCAAATGTGCTGCAACAAAAACAGCATTAGTGTCAAAAATATCCATACAATCAGACTCTGTATCTTCAATATCCACATCATCGTCATCCATAGCGTCGTATTTATTACCAACAACGCCATCACTGTCGTCCTGGTCAGCGCCATTATTATCATCATCTACTTTAGTTAATTTTTCAAAATCCTGCCATTTTAACGCTAGTTTTATTAATAATTATTTATACAAAACACAAAAGACAAGTGAGTAAATTAAATTGCTTAATTTTATATATTTTTAATTTTATTTGCAAATTTAATATGTAGATTAAAAGTTCTTTTGTATTGAAACATTATAAAAAATATATGATTTTAAAACTTTTCTCTATAGTGTATAAGGAAAAATGTATCGATTTAAATGAATTTCTGTACAAAAAGGAGTTTTTAGAAAAAAAAACAGGATCAAAAATTTCTTTAACCAAAAATTTTAAAATCAAGAAATTAAGTACATAAAACATATTTTAAACTAATCTTTTTTTCATAAATTTTTTTAAATGAAAACATTAGTAACTAAATAGGATTATCACCTTCTAAATCAACAACAAATGTTTTCTAAACAGTAGTTTCCTCATCAATGCTAAATTTTAGATCACTTAAGATTTTTAATAAATTTATGCAAAAAAATTTCCTGATGTTGCATGGTACCTGTTGCTTCACTATTTTGATAGACATGCGATTCTAATTAATTGGAGAAATTGGGAAACTTAACTAAAGAGTCAAAAACTAAAGTAATAGTTCTTAAACGAAATCATTTTAATTATTCCTAATTTAGGTCAAACCTATTTCTGGCGCTTGACACAAAAATCCACAAGTTTTTTAAATTTGTCCTAATTTTTGAGATATAGAGTTATATGACTACATGTACAATCAAGGGTTTAACAATTTTTGAGATCAGTTTTTGAATAATATTTAACAAGTTTTGATAAACTATTTTTAATTTTTAATATAAAACCTAGAAAATGACAAAAAACACTGTTATTACTAATCACACATAAGTCTACATGTGTACAATTAAAATCGATTAATAAATTTCGGGTTCTAATGGCAATTAAGAAAAAGGAAACTCAATTAAGAGAATTTGTTATTTCTATCCTCCTCATGTATTTGTGCTTCTTACACATATTTGCTACCTCAAAATATCTTTCACTGCTATTGTACTTTTAAGGAAAATTTTTTAATTTTCGATTATATGAGAATTATTTTCTTCCACACACCCTTATTAATGTATTGTTTGTTTACACAACCCAAACGGTTAACAAGGATAAAAAATTTTAATCATGTTATTACAAGGGAATTTTTGCTTTAATTAAATCGGTCATTCAATCCGTTCAGCAATTAAGCAAAGGTACGTCAAGCAAATGCTTAATTTTTAATATATTTCCTTTAGAAACTCGAGCTAATAAAAATGTTCGAACTATATAAACCACTACATATGCATACATATGTACGTATGCGTATAAATTCAGTGCCAAAAACATAGAGAAACCCGTCAGTATGTGTTGTATAGTTGTGTTTTTTGGTCATATACTTAAAAAACTCTCGTATTAACGTTAAACCTGTCATCGATTTTATTTTTAATGTTTTTTAGATGATCCTACAAATCTTCGTAAAAGCTAATAAATATTTCATTTTTTACTACTTTAACTGACAAATTCATTCATAAATATCGCCACGATTTGCATAATTGTTGATTATGTTAAATACTTAAACAGAGATACTTTATTGGTTTTGTGTGATTTTGAATAGTTTCTGCTCAATTTTCGCTTTATAAAATCAAAATGTGTTGGCACATTAATGTTTTATGCTCACAAATTGGAATTTCATCACATAAAATTATTGCTGATAGTTGAGAGTTCTTTTCTTAATTTAATTATATCTTTTTTCTTCATTAAATTAATTATATAACGAAAACCAGAATTTAAATTTTAAGTCAATGAAATGATTTCAAAAATGTTTTTTGATACTATACAGGGACCTTGATATTTTTTTAAATTAAATATGTATTGACTTAAACAATTTTTTTGTCAATACAATTACATTTTTAATTGAAATTAATCCTATAACGATTTTTGTTCATACAATTATTAATATTACAACATGAAAGCGAAAATTTTTCGATTAAATTTGTTGTTGTATCAACAATTGTTAGCCTTGAAAAACATTTATTTTTACTTTTTCTTTTTTTTTTCATTGTCTCTTCTTTTATTACTCTTTTTACTTATTTTTAAAATCAGAGATAGTCTCGCGTTAACTACTTTAGCCCACAATAGCAAATGTATACACCAGAGATCTCAGAAATGTACAACAAAATTTAATGTACACCTTTAATACAATGTACACCTTGAATACACTATAGACATTGTCTTTCTTTCATCATGTACACCTTCTAGTTGTGTATAACTATGAGTGTTTTCGTGTACATCTCGTGTAAATGCTTTTTTAATTTGAAACTGGTGGGTATGTACAATATTTTCAGTGTTTGCTTTTACTGTGAAGTTAGAAAACAAATACAATGTAATACATAAAGTGAATTCAATGTAATACATAAAGTGAATTCAATGTTTTCAATGTATACACTTGCGATATGATGCACAGTCATGTACACTCAAGATTTATTTGTGTATAAAGTGAGGCATGCATACATTTTTCAATATCGTTGATGTAAACTTGTGTGTACAGAGGATAAAATATGTACACTATTTCGAACTCTGGTATACACATGTAGAAGTAAAAAATTAATGTTGAATTGAAAAAATATATCCACACTTGTGTATGAAAGTATTTGATGTTGAGCGTCGTATATAATACATAAAAGTATAAAAACAGTTTGTTGAAAAAATATGTCTTTATTCGTAATATGGACAACCAAAATTGTCATATTAATTATGTACATATATATTTGAATTTGAATTATATATTATTATTCGAATATATTAATGTAATTCTTAAGAAAAGAATTTTTTTATTCAGACTCAAGCTCAAGCTCTGGAAACTATATTTTTAAGTCTTATTAAATTCAAATTACTTTTTATTAAGTGTGGAATATTTAGAATAAGATTTGTATAATCATCTCCATCATTGTTTCTGCTAGTTGGGTAATTAAAAAAATATTGTAAATATTACACTGAAGCATACGACACTAAAATGGTCCACTTCTTAAAGCTTCATATTTCTCGAAGACTTCATTGTTCATAAGGTTCCTGATATCTAGTATCACAGTAAAATATGTAACTTATAAAAAAACAATTTTTTAAAAGGGTCATCAGCACTTGCCAATAAACCCTAGTGATTTTTATATAGAAAATATTTTTTTGTTGGAGCAATATATAAATTAAAATTTTTTTTTTACCTTTATTTTGGTAATTTATTTTATTATTTATTAAGCTGTTAACAAATTGTTAACGAAATATTGAATAATAAAATTAAATTGTAATCCGTTTATATAACAAATGACCTCGAGCTTAATGAATAATAAAATAAATTGTAAATTAAAAGTATATGTTTGTTGTTACTGATTTGAATAAAGTAATATTATAGACTATGATAATGTTATTTGAGTTATATAGCAAGGGTCTAACATATTGACGATTGTCGATGTTGGGAAAGTTTGCGAATGAAATTCATTTTATTGTGACTTAAAATTCCCCTATACACTTTTACAGATTGTCCTTCTAAAAAAAAGATTATGATAAATATGACAATTTTGACAATTTTTGAAATGTTTAACACTTTTCATATATAATAGTCGTTCACAGATCAAAAATGATTTATTTGTATATTTATTTAATAACATAATAATAATTAGTTATTAATTGATAAACTTACATTTTTAAACATAATTTAAATTCAAATTGTGCTATAAAAATTTATAGTTTTTAGCAAGATTGACAATTTTAAAAGAATATATTTTTATATTGCATTGAAAATTTCTTTCACCCAATTTCTCTTATTACATATTCTAATTAAATATCCTACTACTTAATATATGATACATTTTACTCGAATTTTTCTTTATGCACATATTCAAACGACTTTAATGAATTTTCATATAATTAATTTATAATAAAAAATTTTCGGCTAATGTGTTCTTAAAAATACCTGTCAATACAAACGTATATATTGGCCCTTAGCAGCATGGTGAAGTGCTCATAATAAAGTAAGTGCAATTTTGACACATCTATAGAATTCTAACAAATAAAATGTCATTCAACTGTAATTTAAATAATATACTTATTGAAAGAAAAAACAAAAAAGAAAACTCTTTCGCAATTGTATTAGATAGATAAGAAATAATATTATTTTTACTCCCAATCTATCGTTTCCATAGTAAAAAAAGGAAAGAGAAAACAATGGCAAACAAAAACAGGTCATACATTGGCAATTAAATAAAAATAGTAATAAAGAAACACTTGTTGTGTGCGTGCAAGATTTTTACTATTTTTAGTTGAGATAATTAGCAAACGAGATGACCATTGCCCGTGTTAGTTCTCGTAGGAAGAAATACACTAAGAAATATGAAAAACAGTTGTCACATATACATATATTTATATAATTTGAGAGGTAAATGCGTGTGCGTTCCTACATCTAGTTGCAAAAGTACTTTGCAGCTAATTAAAACTATTTTTAATATACACATCCATATATGCTACCCACCAAACGTAGCAACACTTTCAGTGTATTGAGCAAAGCATTGGTGAGCTTATTAATTCCCCTTATTCTGTAACTATTTGTCGACATTACGTCAAGGCAACATCAAAACTAAAACTTCTGCATTTCATTACTTTCAACAGCCTTTTATTATTTTTTTGGTCTTAGTCAGAGGCTGTCAGTTGTTGCTCCCAACAGGAATGTAACTGCCCTATTTCTGATCCCGTCCTGACATGACGTTGACAAATAATTACACAGAATAAGGAGGATTGACTTTTGGATTATAAAACGGATTTGAGATTTTTAAATTATAAGACAAGGACTGGAACTAAATTCGAAATTCATGTACCGTCAAATTATTAGAGCGACGAGGAGAATATGTTTTTGAAAAGTTTTAAAATTTCTTTCTTAAATTCTTAGTATATCTTATACAAAAATTTTAAAGATGGAGCAGAGGCATTTGGTTGATCTAATATTATCAATATATTTTCTGCCATAATTGTCATCTATGTGTGAGTGTATCCATCTATCATGTACAAGTACATATTATTGTATTAGAAATTCTTCAATAATCATACGCCTTGTTGTACTTTGCAGATATATAATCTTGTAAATAATTGTTCAATAGATGTAGTATATTTTTGTATCATTTATTATTATTATTATTTTGCTTTGGTATTTAATGAGATAGATATTATTTTCTTTTCTTGAGATTTTGCAGCAGTAATTAAATTTAATAAAACCTTTCTCTTCATGTACACATAGAAAGCAGCGTTTGTTATAGCCCACACGCATACACGTTTTATAAAAATTAACTTGTTAATTATTTATGTTTTTATATACGCATTTATGTGTGTGCATGTGTATGTGCCTGTACTCTCTTGGCTAGTCGGTACGCTTATTTATACGTAGGCATTGTATGTTGGCAATTAAGTGAATTTCTAATGCTTATCTGGTAAAATTTCATTTATGTAGACTTGAAGATATTTTCAATATCTGTATATAAATATTTATTTTCATTGGCCTGCAACGTTGCGGTAGGTTTGGTATGTATTGGACATGTAGTTTAGTAGTATTTAGTTGTTGTCAAAGATAATTGTTACATCTCTTTTAGTTTGCAAGGATATGGGTAATATCATAGTTTATGATTGCAAGGGAAAATACATTTTAAAATTATTTTCTTTGTATTTATATATGATTTTTAATTTTTTAATTTTACTTCTTTACCTGAAAGAAGTTCATCAGTTCTGATTTGAATGAAAAGAAATTGCAAAATTAGTCTTATGATAGAGAATGAGTGTAGATATTTGAAATGTGTTATTAGTTGGACTAAAAAGTAACTGCCTATTTCACAATATCGAATGAATGCTTTCTTTCGTTTAAATATATTTGAAACAAAAACAAAATTTTATAAATTGTTTATATTTCAAATGTATTTATACGAAAGAAATAACTCTGTTGACGTTGTGAAATCAGCCGTAAGACACTAAAAAAAAATTTAAAGAACAGTTTTAAATCAAGAACGATTAATATTAAAATAGAACTAAATTGGTTTTATAATTATTTTAAAAATTTTCATTATTATTTTTAAAATTAAAGCTACACAACAAACAAATTTTATTCGATATAAATCCATTTTGTTTTCCACCTTCATACAATTAGTCTGTCAACGGCTTGTTTTCTCAAATTTCAAATCCTATGGTTTTGCTTGTGTAATTCTCAATTCATTTTTGGGAGTTTATGTATAAGCTGAGAGGTGTTATTATTTTGGAATTAGGTTAAACTGACGATTTGGTGTAAGAACCAATGAAATGCAGGCATATAGATATACTTGATCACATAACAAACAAAAAGCACTAATTTAATTCAGACAATACGTCGAATAAACGATTTTAAAAACCAGCAATATACATTTTTTTGAATAATTAAAAATGTTCAATAATTCCAAAAACTTTTTAATGTACTTATTCTCTTCATATGCTCATTTTGTTATCTGATACAAATTTATACACATATAATATTTGTAGTGGAGTTACCCATATAAATGGATAAACTTGAAGAAAAATGTTCATATAAAAGTAGAAAATACACCTTGAACTTGTTTCACTGATTTCTATACAACTAACAGTCTTAAACAATTGAGGAAGCTGCTACAGCAAAAAAAGAAGAGTATCATAAAGCCGGCCGGTTACAAATAATAATAAGAAACAGATACAATACATGTGGCACAAGTGAACACTGTGAATACAAACAGTTTTTGCTAAAACATTCAACAGTCACAATTGAATGAAAAATTAAAACATTCTTAAAATAAGACATGTGCATTGAACGTTTTTGTACTAATTACCGCATTTCGCTTAATTAAAGCTGGGCAAAATGAAAAAGAAATAAGAAAATGATGTTGATCAGTTCATTGATGATTACGTGACATAAAGATTTCATTCAATGGCTGACAAAACGGACCACACATAACAAGTTTATCAGTGGGGTAGGACCTAAAGTACAAACTGGCAGCAAACTAGAAGGAACATATACATACATATATACTATTTTATATATGTACATACATACATACTATGTATTCATTCAATTTGTCTTCTAAAGACAGAAACAACTTTTTCAATTATTTGCTCACTGATAAATTTTGTTGTCAGCTTTTCCGATTTTCATCGGTAGCCTGAAATGCATTGAATTTGATATTTTGATTTACGAAAATCTTGCCAAAAATGGTAACGAAAATATAATGAAAATTAAACAAGTTTTATAGCAAGAATATTGCTGGAAACTAGTTTGCCAGCTACAAAGCTTCTAGCGCTTTCACATATTTTTATGTACATAAATATGAATTTTTTTAATAACATATAGTGTACGTACATACGAGTACATACACGCATGCACATCTACATATTTATTAACACAAACCATTTGTTTTATTTTCTTGCAGAATTAATATTTTTCATATTATTTATTTGGTGTGCCATATTTTTACAAACAACAGAAGCGGTGCCAGTGCATCGTGTTACGACATCAGGTCGAAAACTCATATTACATACAAATGCTTATAGAGAACGTTACCATCAAAAGTTGTTAGAAGAACAACACATTCAACATCAGCAGCTAATTCAACAACAGCTGCAAGAATCAGAAAGATACCAACAGCTGCAGCAGCAGCAGCAAGAACAACAAAAGTTGTCATTACCGCACTACCAAAAGCAAGTACAAAAAAATCATATATTCTCACCAATTCAAACAATAAGACGACATCGTCAGCCTCTCAACCACCATCGACATCATTTGCATCAACGTGCTGCTCCCCTAACATCACCCCACCATTATTTCCAACAGCATAAAATGAGTTACTGCAACGGAAATAAAATCTATCAAAATTTGTATCAACAAATGAATGCCTCGATGATGTACATCAAACAATTATGTGCAAATTATGTAAGTGAATATTTCAATTCTAGTTTATTACTAGTTGGAAAAAAATTCTTCATTCAATTGCTGTGAGGATTTTTAATCAGTTTGTTTCGTGGGGAATTTTTCATATAGATACTATCACTATTGTTAAGATTGTATGCGTTTTTACAAACTAATTAAATGGCACAATGACGGCAAGAAATGCTACACAAATACGAATATATAATTTATTATAGGTAAAAAGATAAAAAAAGATTCCGTTCTAAGATCAGGCTTCAATATATAGCAAGACTTAAAAAATAAATATTTAAAGATAAATAATAATTTCTAATGCCAAAAAAATTTCCAAACCATTTACTTGTTTTTTATACGTATTAGGGTGTTATTGAAAATCCAATGCTAGACGAATTATAGTAGCACTCAGTCTCAAAACTAAATAGTGAAAATTTGAGCTAATTGCATTATCCTAACAGGTGCCGCACTGGGATCAAATGTCAAATTTATCGAAATTCCCCAATTAACCTATACAGTTAGTCGGAGAATTTCCCTTGCCCATCAACTACATGTAATTTAATGAGTAACGATTTATCTCAGATTTTCACCATTTACGTTTTAGAGTAAAGTAGAGTTATCATTTGATAGCCAAATAGGCCCAAAAGCCGTAACCACTAAATAATACGAATGAAAAATATTTGCTTCAGACACATGATTTTTAAGTAAAGCAGTTCCATATAAAACACAGTGTTATAGAATTTAATATTATTGGAAATTGTTGAACTCAACAATCACTAGTATTAATTAAAAGTTTTGTCAGTCGAATTTAGTGGCTACCCTTTTTTCTTTTGAGGCAAATATTTGAAATGTGTGGCTAGAACTTAACTGTTACATCAATTCGCCTGCGATTTTAATATTAGAGTAATTCAGAAATACTAGCATAGCACTAGATTTCTCCTAGTACGTTCTTGAACACCAGGAGATGTGTGATAAAGTTCAGAAAATAGTAATAACAAATTACAATTATTGTCTAACGCTAGCACATGCAGAGGACGAACTTGTGAATTGATTTATTGAATATTAAAAATAGCATGATTATATATCTGCATACATATCAAGCTAGTGCTGCAATAGTCATAATTAAAAAAAAAACTAAAAGTGAAAAAAAATTAAAGATTTAAGGTTTAATTCATAAAAAATATTTCTTGCTTATAACATCATTATGTCAAATATTTCTATAAGAAAATTGTCATATTAGAAGGTTATAAGCATGAAATATTTTTTATGAATTAGATCTTAAAGATTTCAGCTTCCTTGAACTCAGTAAAATTTATATAGATTATTTTTGTTCATACAATTTGCAAACATAGAGAAAAATGCATATTTTTATTTTAGATCACAAGTATGTCTCTGGCGAACATTTTTCCATATCTTTCTATATAACTCTATTGCAGCAAAGGCTCGATATGTATACCAACAGGGGACAATTATCGGCATTCGATATCGTTAGGAATTCCCATTTTAATTATGTTGAAATTTCAATCGATATTGAATGCGGTAATTTGGGTCAACTTTTCAATGCTTATGTAAATGCATGATAATATAGAAAAACAAAAAATACTTATTCTAAATATCTTTTTTCCAGTTAAGAGATCGTGGCAATGAGACCTTTGAAGACATGTCAGAGACATGGAAACTAATTAGCTTGGAGACCAGAAATCCTAATCGCAAGGAAATTTCTATTGAAAATGTGGTAAGTTTACACTAGATATAAAAATATTTCAAAACTTTTTTTATAAAAGAAATTAGCAAAAAAAAAAAATTTGTCTCACTCTGTAACCCTAAACGAGTTCAGAAAATTCATTGTACCTACATTTTCTACTTCGTTTTTATTAAACGTAAAAACCAAGTCTTTTATTTAAATTTCAATCTTCATTGTAATGTAATTGTTAACAAGTATTAACGAGTGATCTTATCAATTGCTATGTATTGATGACCTACACCACTTTAAACTGAAGCTCAGACAAATTGCTTTAATAGTAATCGTTGTCGATTGGACAAAGAACAAGGGACTTATTTCTATTATTGGCATTGATAACTTATTGCTGTATAATATTATGATCACACACGCACCTTAATTGCGCAATTAAGAAATTTACTCAAATAAAGGCCTATTTGATGTATAATTTACTTAAATTGAGTAATTAGTAGTCAATTAGCGGTATTGACGAATTGTAATACAAAAACAATTAAAAGTATTTTTTTATTATGACAATTCATCGTAGTGTCAAACTCGACTTCAACATACATACATTGGTACATAGGTGAATTTTTTTTATTGAACCAAATTTAGTCCCGGTTCACACACTTCCGCTAATGTTGCTCAACTTTAGATTTTTCTGTGTGAAAGAAATGGATGGGTCGGCACTTACCAGGCAACTGTTTGTGAAGAACATTTACCGAGAACAAAAATTCTAAGAATATATAAATTAACAAGAAATGTCAGCATATTTCTAAGGTTTTGTAAATTTAATAAAGTTTTAAAGAAAAATTCGCGTTAAATAATTAATAATACATGCAGTTTGTGCTGTACCTGAGAAATCTGTTGAATATAGAATTTAACGTTAAATGTAAACCAAAAGGGTGATTTTATTAGTATATTGTGAAATGAACAAATAGACATTGACTATCTATTTTACAATGTCGAATGAATTCTTTTTTACGTACAAATACATTTAAAACAAAATATATTGGTTTTGTTTCAAATGTTTTTATAGGAAAGAAAGAAAGAAAGAAATCTATCGACATTGTGAAATATAGGCAGTAAAGCTAGAACATTTGTTTTAATTAAATATTTTCTTTAAAAATTGCTGTATTTTGCTGAAAATTACCATTTTTAGTTATAACTACTTTAATTTTATTTTTATCTTTTCTTTATTATTAAATACAAATTTTTGCTCACAATTTCAATGGTTTTTTCTTGCGAATATCGTTTAGTTTTAGAAACAGCTGATTTCTTGCACAGTAAAAGGAATTATAAAATATTTGCTAAAGACATGAACGACATAGAAGGGTAAGAGGGAGTAAAAAGGACTAAAGTTTAATTTGTAGTTTAATTGTTTCAATTAAGAATCATGTCTGAATATGCTATAACCCAGTAAAATTTAATCAATTATTAATAAAAATCTGTACACCAAGATTTTGTAACAATTTATTAGCGAACAGAAACTTGTTTATCGCAACTAAATTCATATTTAAAACATAAGAAGATAACACAAGTTTGTTTAAGACTAACTTACATTGCTTGCTACAACAACTTTATGTTCGCAATCATGATAAAGACCTTGTTTTTTTCTCAGGATGTTATTTGAAAATATGCAATCTAAATATACTTTCCCTTATTCAGTAGCTATTTGTCAACGTAACATCAAAACAATGTCAGAAATAGGACACTTATGCACTTTTTGCATCCAGCAATTAATTACCTTTAATAGCCTCTTGCTATTTTCTAGTTCTTAAGTAAAAGTTCGAGGCTGTCAAACAGTATTTAATTGTTGTTCAGAACGAATAGGTGTAAGTTTGCCATTTTTGGTGTTGTCTTGACGTGACGTTGAAAAATAGTCTAGATACATTTATATGCATTGAATTAAATTTGTTAATGATTATTCTTTATTCATTTTTCCATTTAAGCTTCACCAGAAGATTCACGATTTTTACCTGAATCTACATACATTCGATCAACTTATCGATTATGCTTCGCAGGATACCAATGATAATAAAACAAAAATCGAACATGGTGAAGAGATATCGATTGATAAAATTATAAAATTTCTGCAATCCGTCAAAGCTGAGATCAAATTCAATATGAAAGAGGCCGAAAATTTATTGGAAATTTTGGAAATAGAAAAACCTGACTTAGCTGATAATACAGTGGTATTCAATTCCAATATTGGTCGCAGAATTCGTGATTTTCTTATCATTAAAAATTTGATTGAAGAATTTGAGCATGTATTACATTTGGTGCAAAATTACTGTGAAAATAATGAGTCAGAATGAGTTTGAAAAAACCCGCAATTATTACGGAATGTCGAAAATATCTAAATAACGTAAACATACATACATATATGCAAAACAAGATAAAAAAATCTCATTAATTTTTAAGAATATTTGCTATTAAATTAAACACAAGACTAAAATATTTAAATACACATACACACTCACACAGCCATATACATACATGCATGTGTATAACATTTTCGCATACATTGATAGTTGTACTTAATAGACACTGTGGAAAATATTGTTATTATTTTCTTTATTGAAATATATTTATTAACCGATAAGCATTCAGTCTGTTTCACGACTTAAATAATTAATGCAAATGGACAAAATTTCTGTGTATTTTTAATAATGTAGCATGCTAGAAAATAAAAACTAAAAAAAAAAAATATTTCAGCAAGAAAAACTCGTGCTCTTTAACTTTTATTTTTATAAGTTATTTATTTATTTTTTATAATATTGAAAATCATCATCATTCGATGCCAAACATTTTCTGTTTTCATTCATTCACTTTCATTCACCGTTTATTCGTAATTTATTTAAACATATAGTTTTGTTGTTTGCAACTTCATTGATTTTACTTCTTCATATGATAACAAATATTCCCTCCTTCTATTCACGGCAAATAGTTAAATATGTTAGAATATGTTAATATTATATTTAAGTATATTTTTTATTTATTTATTTTACTTTAGTTTAATGCATATACATGTATTTTTAATTTAAAGAACATTAACAAATTGTGAGGCCTAGCGTATTGTGGCTCTGCAGTGAGACATAAAATCACGAATTTTATTTACAAAATTTATTATTTATATATTATAATCAACCTTCCGTTGCCTAAATTATTTTACTTATACATATGTATATTGTCTTACGCTTTTTTTTTGTATAATACAAGAAATTATATTTTGTAATTAATATTTTTCTCTATTTTAATATAGAGAAAATCACTGTCATTGTCTGTCTACTATAAATTATGTAATAAAAATTTAATAGATATTAAAGCAAAGTATTATAAATATATAAAAACTATAATACATTCTCAATTTGTTTTATTGCTAACAATGGAGTGACAATGCTAATTTTTATGGGATTCATATGAAGAGGAGTAATTGAAAATTATTTCTTTTGCCTGAAAATTGCTTTGGACTTATGCAGACTATCAGGCCGATAATATACTTTGGCATTTTGTGCTAGTGATAGCAAACAAAATAATGCGTCTAGTGGCAACGATTGTCATTTTCGTATAGTTAATTTTCTGGTAGTGCCTTTCAAAATGTAAATTCGAAAAAAATAAAAAAATCAAAGTCGTTAAGCCTGTAGAGAATGCCCAAAGGAAGAACAATTATTTCAGTGTCAGAAGATCGCAAAAAATTTCTTTAGAGCACCAAGAGGCTTAAATATGTATTTAAGCTGAATCTGTAGAAAAAAATATAATCCCCCTTATTCTATAACTTTTTGTAGACGTCAACGTCAAATGTAGCACAATTACTTTCACTTTTTCTTCACTAATTGTATGTTTTTAACAGCCTCTTGCTACGTTGTAGCCCTTAGGGAATAGTTTGAAGCCATCAGAGGAATTCGATTGTTCACCATAACGAGTATCTAAGTATCCCATTTTTGATATATTCGTAACATTGACGTCGACAAACAGTTACAGAATAAGGGGGAATTTATATTAAACGCATTATTATCTTTAAAATTAAAAGCATTCCACCTTATGGCTTAGAATCTGCACAGTGGGTCGAAATCCAAATATAATGATAAGAAATATAACTATGAATTTTCTATACTATTGATTCCACTGCAAAATGATGAAGAGATATGTCCCAGACTACATTGAGCTTCCCATAGAATACAATCAACTTCACTACACCATTTCCATACACAAGGAGTTACAGAATCCAAAAGTATACCTTAGAGTTTGTATTAACAATAATTGTTTTCTACCAAATACTAACACTTAATTTACACTGTACCGTTTCTGTTTGCTTTTAACCGATTTTTGAAGCTTTTTCATTAAAAACTGGTTAATGTAAGTTACAATTGCTGCTTGACGTTTTCTGCATTACAAATGGAAAAGTTGTAGTATTTCTCCACAGAACTTATTTATCGCAAACTATAATATACATATGTAGTTCGGTTTCAAAAATTAAAAAAAATTAGTACAAGTCGGCAATGGAAAGTTCAAACTACAAGTCAAATATTTTTAAAGTCATGATACTGAAATCAAATTTCACCTCAATTTCTTACAACATGACACTGAGGCACAAGTGTAACCACTAACGATGTTGTTGACCCTCTTTTTACCTTAACCTAAATCATAAAATAAAGTATATGAAAGTGGATTTAATATCATGGTGGACCACACATAATTGCAAAGTTAAACACACACACTGTCAGATTACTGCAATTTCTAACTCCTTGTTTTATCTTCACTGTAGTCGGTTAGAAATTTATTACTTAATATTTTTTAAAGATACCAAAAACAAAATACATTGTTCACAATACAGCACGAGCATGTCATAATGGCCTTTTTATTTTTAAGCGCCATTACTCAGTAAAAACCCAAAAACCGTTATGACACATGAGACATTGTTATCATTATTAAACCAGACACAAAACGCACTCTACAAAATGGTAGTCTTAAATTTCTCACCACAACTATAAAAAGCAACTGATAATAATATATAGAATTATTTAGTTAAAAACACTTGTTTGGCTTTAATATAAAGTACCTGTCTGATCTGAGGTGTTGGTCATGTTCAAATGCCAAAATTAATTAAACATTTTTGAGGCCAACTTGTTTTACACATCACCAAAAGACCACACAAACACATCTGCGTGTATTTTCCGATACATATAAATATATGTATGAATGTATAATGTGTGAGACATAAAAATTGAAATTGACAACAAATATCTACTTTTAGATTGTAAAAAAAAAATTTTTTTTTGGTCGTGCTACGGAAATGCCTGTGGATGCTGGCTATTTGGTAAAAACAAAATAACACAAATCTTTTAAATACTCAGTACCAGTTTAATAGTCATAAAGTCTTAATACAGCTAATGTAAAAGTATGTCAACATTCCATAAAAGCACATATTCATTGCTTTAACTAAACTTGAGCACTTCAGCCACTTATCACAAGGGAAAATTTTCAGTTAGAAATTTCCACGCAAAAGTTTCCTGTTGAATGTGAAACATTGTAGCTTGATAAATTTTTATATATATGTATCGGAATTGTACAACAGGTGCTCTTAAATTTTCTCTTAATAAGTTCCACGCACACGCCAACGTGGCCAGATATGAAGATTTTTTTTATTTATTTGTGTATTGGACATCGTACATATACACAATCGCGCGATGTGCCAAATGTTCCATGAGTGCTGAAAAAGAATTTCAACAATTCTGTTCAATTTGAAATAGTTTATGAAGATTTTTATTTAATGATCAGAATAGGATTTATTGACAGCCAGATGTTCTTGCGTCATTGCTATGTAATAGTATGTCATCTACATTTTTTAAGTCTGTCAGGCTTTTACAAGGTTGCGCCGTGAATTAATAGTGCGATTATGATACGATACCATCTTATATGATAAATATATGAACGTCTTTGAAATAAATTTGTTTTTTTGTTTTGTTTTCTGGACAATTTTTTGTTATACATACACATTTTCATGATTTCGTTTTGATTTAAACCTACCCACAGATGGCTTAGCGGACTCTGTCGAGGTAGAATTTCGAAGGCGTATTATCTAACTTGGATATCAGGTGAGACATAGATAAAGAAAACCTAATGTAGGCACGTTGCAAATAGAATCCCCAGCCGACAAGGGATGACTCAGCCGCAAGGTTATAAAAGCTTCTAAAAACATAAACCATTTTCTTCCAAATCGGTCCATATTACAGGCATAAAATGGCAATCGTGCCACATTCAGATATTTTCAACTGATATCATTCTATGGTGACTGAAATTTAAAACAACAAAACAAAACCAATATATTTTTAACTTATGCAACGTTCTGTTAACTAGCAGGGTCATTCCCGGTCAAAGCGGAGAATTACTTTTTAACAACAGAAAATATTGTTACCACTTCACGGAAATTCTCTGGGTGTTGGCAATTTTCACGTTATTTCACAACCTCCCGGAAAGCCAATAAGTGCTAGTATATAATAAAACGTACTTCATATATTACAAAGATTATTTAGGCTTTAAGCCAATCTATTAGAATAATGATATAAGACAATATTTACTTTTATCGACATGTTTCGACTTTATTCCAACTTGATCTGGCAACTGTGAAAACTGGGGAAGTAGTAAACTCTCTTACTAAATTCTGTATACAATTTACTTTACACTCTCTTATACGATTATTTATGATAGGGGAGAAAATTCAAGTGGATATTTTGTACAATTGGGAGAGTGTTCATTGTACATACTTGAGTGGTTTTTGTATATAACAGCCAACCAATCCAGTGAGTTTATTTTACCAACACACATCCATGCATACTCAGTACAAGTAACGCCTTATTTTTTGAATAACGTTTTGTTCTTTAAAAATGTTTACAAGAGAAAAATTGTCTAACTGGGAAATATTATAAAAATTTGGCCGCTTAATTATTATTTAATTTTTTTAAATTTTTAGTTATAATTCTCTTAATGAAAGATGATGTTATTTTTTGCAATAAGATGCAATATTTTCCGGTTTCTTATAGATACACGTGTACTTCCATATGTAGTATGTAGTATATATCTGCACACATACGATTCTGTATTCATATATTATGCAATTAGTCAATAACCCTGGTCGTCAGTGTCTAAAACCTTTGAGCCCGCCTGAAGCAAATCATTACTCAGCAAAGCTGATAGCCTTTACATAATTGGCCAGCGAATCTTCTTTTCGATATAATCCGCCTATATTGCCTATAGTATAACAGCTCTCTTTGTAAGTCTACTAACCTGAAGGCCAAACTGTTTCAATTAAGTCCTTTAAGCAAGTCGAAAATCGGGCTGCCACCAGCGTCCGTCCACCTTACTCCTTTGTATTGTCACTACATGCGTTTGATAAATGTATGTATATGGGACCAAAGCCGGATCCAGCTTAAAGTTTTGGAACAACAAGTGATAAACATTTTTTAAAATTGTCTATTAGAAACATCATAAAAATAATATATATTTTAATCAGTAGGAAGACTATCAAGTATGTGCTATGAATCGCACGATTGTCGAATCACATGCGACTTGAAAAACGCGAATTTCTTTTGAACGATTTTGAGCAATTGCGACCTACAGCACACCAATTTTGTGACTTCAAAACGAAAACGCTTTATTTCATGCGATAAGCGATTTCCATCACATGGCCGTATATTATTTTAGTCATTTCTAAATAAAAGTATTTGAAACTTGGTTACGTTAACTTAAAAATTTCAAAAGTTGCAGTACTCTATCAACTTGCTTATCGTTCTTTAGAGTATGTATTCACTATCTGATATGTTTTTATCACCAATCTGTTTACCTCCTCCACACCAAATCATACAGAACGTTAATGGGTAATTAATATAAAAGCGTTGACATTAAACATCTTTATAAGTGGTGACAAACAAAATACACATGACTACTGATGATGAAAGTGTGGCGGCTTTCTAAAACAGCTGTTCTGCTCTTCTGTATAAGTTAAATAATTAAAAACTGCTGTTGACTTTCCTTTTTGTTTTGGAATATTTATCATGTCTTTCTGAATTTAAACAAATATTCGAACAATTAGCCTATAAATCTTAATTCAATTAAACATCCCTGTGTTTTATGACCGAAATTGCCTGAAACTGTTTCGAAAGTTCACTACCTCTTCAAAACGCATACTTTGTTTTGCTTGTAAATTTGTTAAGAACTTGGGGATACCGATTTACTAAAATGTATATCTATATCGTCAAATAAATGCATATACTTTCTTTTGTTTCAGACGTCTTTAAGTTTACGATGCTTGTTAGTTTGCATGAGTTATCATGTGTCCAGCAAATCTTATGAAACCACTCCTAACATTCGGTTGACCCAGTTATACAGTTTCCTGTTTAAAACACCCATCATTAGCTTTGCAAGGCAGTTCATACTTCTATAGTTTGCTTCATGAAAAAAATTATAGAGGCATATCTTTCATGTATCATGTGCTTATTTATATATTGAGGATACAACTGTTTTCAAAAAACACTACATCTTCTTTACAACTCTTATACATTTTAGTACATGAATTTACTATCAGAACTCTAAATTGCTCTGAGGCGTTAATAAACATTTTATATGGATTCCATGTTCTTTATTTCATTTCCCTCTTTTTCAATACAACACTTAATTCAACTGAAGTAATATTTTTATCGAGTTGTTCATCTTTATCCAGCACAGCAAAATGCGGTTCATTTACATTTGGTATGCAGAGCAAAGAAAAATATTTGTAAAATCATGCAAATAAAGTAAATGAAATACGAGAAGTTCACAAGTGAGGCATAAGGACAGAACCACAAAATTGGAACCGAAAGATCAACTACTGTTCTTAAGTTGGATTTTTCAAACTTTTAAATGCACCGCATTTTGCAGTCCTGAATAAAGAAGAACAACTCAATAAAAATATTACTTCAGGGGAATTAAGTATCGTATTGACAAAAATGGAAATTAAATTATGTATGAATTTCTATTTTATTAGTCGAACTTTCTTTTACTGATCCGATCCGTTCTGCTGGTTTGATGATTATAGAAAATATTCTTAATATTCCACTCTTAGGGCCATTATTACAACTTAAAGTTAGTTAAAAATAAGATTTTATCAGACTATAAAAAGCTCTACATTATTGCAAATTGGATTTAACTTACCAGGTAGGATAAACTTAGCTGTAATTTATCGCTCAATTTAAGTTATGATTTTGCAAATCATAAAGTTTTTATACGTACGATAAAATCCTATTTTAAACTAACTTTAAGTTGTAATAATGGCCCTTAATATAAATAAATAGAATTTGAACAAATTCATTTATTAAATAAAAAGAATAAAATAATTTGCAGTTTCGCAGATTTGAGCTTGAGCCCGTTGAAAAAATTAACATCCTGTAACAAAAATGGAAATGAAATAATAAAGAACATGGAATACATATACATTTTTTTTAACGCCTCAGAGCAAGTCATTTTATTTGCTCAATTAAAAACAATTATTCTTGCCATACGAGAATTACATTTGTTATTACACAATTTATTTTTAGGTTTAAATTGTAATTTGCAGATAAATATGATAAAAAATGAGATATTTATATCATCACTATTTCCAATCTGCTCTTGTTCATTTAGCTTCTCTTATTAACGCACGAGTAGATTTTCTCTTTCACTTCACCCTTTTTCGGAAATAATTTTAAGATGCATTGAATTGTAGCTTTATCTTTATGGGTGCTGTTGGCTGAAGTAGTTAACACGAGACTATGAAGCGAAAGGACCAGAGTTCGACTGCACGCTCAGTCAGGAATATTGTGTCGAGTTCTTCAGATCAGCATTAGTGCATAGTTGTGTTAGTTGTCGTTCAGCCTGTTTCAGTGGTCACAGAACTTAATTGGCAGCGATTGACCCTATCCTGTACTAAAGAGCAGAGGAACAGCACCGCCGTTCCTTCCTTGGTCCTATAACAAAAAATTAGCTGGCGAACTAAATGGTTGAAATAGCTACAACAAATTCTTTATCTTGTCATATATCCTCTCAATACTATCCCCTTCTTTCTAGTGCCGGCGCAATGTATGTCCCTGAGTGCTGGCCCCAATTAAAAAAAAACGGTCTGACCCTATTTTTTATTTAAATGTTTTTAAAATTATCTATATCTACCGCACACATGTCGTTTAACTGGACGCAGATTACGGCATTCGATATCGATCGCAATTTTCATTTAAATTGTATTGAAATTTTGATTGATATCGAGTGCGGTAATTTGGCCCCAGTTTTGCTATAGAAATAAATAAAAGACTAGACATCTATCCGTAACAATTAAAGCAATTTGTCCACCGTCTATACCCTTTTTTTTGGAGAGTTCAGATTTAAAAAAGTGCTTCAAGAAAACATTTCTTATTTTTTCAAACTTTAGTGATTCATTACAACTATTTCCGTTTCAAGCACAATATACAAACTATACCAAAGATTCTTATTTATACATCATATATTGTCTTATTAACACATCGTAAAACAATATTATCAAATTAGAGACAACAACAAAAAAAACATATATATAAAAAACAACCGAACATGGAAAGAACATAGACCACATTCTGTGAGAAAAGCAAGAATGGCTGTAAACAAAGTCACAGCCGACAAGATTCAATGGCAGCCAAAGACATCTGAGTATAACAAACAAAAATCTATTTAGTGCAACCAACTGTTTGCGATGCGGACAATTGAAAATTAAAATGCTGAATGCAAACATTTTGCAATATTAACTAAACTAAACAATTACAAAAAGTAGATAATGAGTTCACATATTGTTTGATACAAAGCCCAGCAGGGCATGGCAACAAAAGATGTAAAATTTTTTTGCAATAAATAAAACAGATATTAGAAAAATTAAAATAAGAATCAAAATATTTGGGTGGTCTTGAAATTTTGGGCTATTGAAGCAACAGCAGGAGATTTAGTTGTTGAGAATATTGAAACTTTAAAACTGATTAATTCTTTAATTTTTTTTTATAACATAAGTGTGCATAGGTATTTGAGACTAGAAAAGAAATTACAGCTTGCTAAAATAGCAACAAATAAAACAATTTCCTAACGACAGACTTAACTTAATAATAATCATAATAATATCCTTACAACTCAAATACCTATTATACAACAACTAATATGTTTAAACATATTGAAGAGACTTAAAGTAAAATCCTTTAATTTATCTCTATTGTTCTGACCTAACAACATCTAGCAAACAGATCACAATAAGCTTATGATAAACGTTACGAAAATATTTTAGGGGATTTAAAAATTTTGATTTTGCTGCTCTTTTCGTTTATTGATTCTTGTTAATTTTGCATAAAACCTATTTAGTTTTCTAAATGTCTATTGTAGCCTGGCACAAAAAATAAAGGAATCTTAGTCAAACCAATATTTTGGTTTAGACTAGCTGACACTCGTGTTCGGCTGGCCATATTGACCAAAAACCAATAACAATCTTCAAAAAAGAAAGATGTGAACACGCACACACACACACACACATACAAACATCCATAGTTTTTCTTTTACTCATAAACAGCGGGATATTTTACTTGATATAGGCCGACCAAGTAAAAACTGAAAATATCACCCACCACATATACAAAATAAAAAGGACAACAATTGTTAGAACAATTACAAAAGCAAAGAAGGAAATAACGACATCAACAACAGTTACTACGAGTATAATAATATTAAGAAAAATATAATAAATTTTAATTTAGAGCCCTTTTTATGACTCTGCCAGACCCAAGAGATTTTGGAGGCTCACACGCACATTGAGATATAAAATTTCGCACCCAGTAAGCGAGATTAGATGAAAGCAAACAACTCTATTAAGACAGTGAAAGAAACAGTGATTCGGAAGGGTTTTCATTTCTATTAAAAATGTTGCACATAATCTAAGATATACTCTATGTGCGTCATACATGATAAACGGTGTATGCTTTGACCGGTTTTCAAAATAACTTTCATTTATTTTACAACCCATTGTTTATTTAATTTTACCTACAAATTATTTTGAGTGTATTTTTAAGCCAATACACTATCAGAAAAGAAACCCCTATTTTCGCATATTTCTGACTGCTTGAAAGTGCCTTTTCCCGGAAACCTTTAAAAAATTATCTTACTGGAGCTATAATACCGGAAAAGGTTATGCCAATTTTCAGTGAAATATATTCTTATATATATAACTGTTGATGCTTGCAATGATCAATATGATTTTTACGCTTAACAAGGATCTAAGAAACTGGCAAAATGTGGTCATGCTGATGCATGTCCGATAATGCTAATTCGTCTGTCACTGTGGAACGCGTATATATTGGGGAATCTGAAGCTCTTGATGTTCCTTGAATGAAAATTCCGTGCAATGTTCCAAGGAGGGCATTCAAGTAACTCGGCTTTTTAAGACGTGCTTAAAGCCTTTTGATATGCTCGCTATTTATAACAGTTAGTCCGACATAAAATGGAATGCTTATGTATCACCCGGTGCTGCAAAGTCTATTTTGAAGCTACTCGAACACGTACAGAAGGCAGCGAAGGTACTCATAGAATACAGTAGAGTAGCCAACTCCATTGACTAACCTGATCATCGCCGCAATGTTTTATCGTTATTATAATGGGATTTGCGCAATTGAAATCAGAGGTCGATCAGATAATGTCTCAGCTTCGTCATAAAAGCTTAAAAAATTTACCCCCTTATTCATAAAAATTATGAGAGTCTAATAACAGCGTAATAAAAGAAAATTTCATATGAATTTTGCTCTATTACACTCTTATAAGCCTCTCATTATTTTTATGAATAAGGGGGTTAATTTTTTAGGAATTTAGACAATTTGTTAAAATTTTTTTGACTAATGTCAACGTCCACTAAAGGTAGCGGCGTCCAAAAATATATTCTTTGGACGCGATTTAGGCCTTCTTTTACATAAAAATGTATCATTTGCTTAACAAAATTACAAAAAAACGTTAAAAATTATGCTGTTTTTAAGAGATTGGTTTACTTCTTCTTAGGGGAGCTTTTTTCCCTCTTTCCCGATTCAGCCCATTTACGAACTTGTCCTGTGAAATCCTTCAAGATATATTTATACCGAATTTCAAGAGTCTGGCTCTTTTCGTTTGGACTGAATTGTGATATACACAGACGGACGGGCGAACATGGCTAGATCGTCTTGGGTGTAATCACTGATCAAGAATATATATACTTTATGGGGTCTCAGAGAGATATATACGGAATGATAATGTGAATATACGCTGGAATTCTTTTTGGGAAGGTATAAAAAGGAGGAAAACTGCCCGTATGTGGAATAAACTCCCAACGTATGTCATTATTCTCGTACTCAATATGAAAAGTTCCAAATCGAATGTCCACAAAAACTACTTCCTTTATACCCCTTCGCACAACCTATTTTCCTAGTTCCACTACAATGCACCGCCTGAATAGGGGTCATCCCCCGAGTAAGAGCCTTCAAAAAAAATTTTTTTAACACGATTTTTTTAACTCGAACCACTGTAAAAAATATGAATTGTTGGTGCAACAACAACACCTACAATGTTGATTACTTGATTGAGCTCCTGCTGCTGTTGTCGGTATACAAAAGGTGCGCAAACTCCGCACGATCTTCGCCGTGCAGTACAAAGAAAATTTTACAGGCATACCCACACACATACGCCTAAAACAAATGATATTGAGCACAGGCTTTCTTATACATGTATATGCTCACGAACACACACAATATTGTTGTAATGTCCTTTCTTAACAATTCGCTATGGACAAAATATTTTGGTAAAACATAAAAACTTGAAAATAGAGTTGTCTGCAAGCATACGCTCACACACACGCACACACATCTAAATGAATGACAGGATTATATCCTTTAAAAATTTTGCGTTCTGCAGTTCATTATGTGAATGGCACTGTCATGATTTTCTCTTTTTCAATAAATAGTATTTATACTTCTTGACAGCAGCAACAGCAGCATTCGGCTATTTTCCTCCCAAAGGAATACCGTACGCATACGCATGAGCAAAGATTGTTTACTGATAAGCAATTGGCGTAACTGATCGAATTGATTCGCTTGTAACTAATACTCATTCGTTCTACCTTTGGTATCTATGTATATTGTTTTTAAATTTATATTTTGGTTCCTCCTCGTTCTTTTTATCGCTTCGGTATTTTGCCAAACTCATTCACATCTAAATAACATGTACCTGCAAAATGTATACGTTTTATGTTCATTGCGATCACACAAGTCCTTAGATTGTTCGACATAAAATAAAGTGCAACATACTGAAACCAAGATAAAAACGATTTCATTTAAAATGCATTTAAATTTTGAGGGCGTAAAGGTGTTAGATGTTGAGGTAAGTGGCAAATCTCTGATAAAAACAAATAAATTAGGAAAACATATTTCACGGTCCATTTAACTCCAAATATTAGTGAGTTTCCAATATTATATCGATACTGTATTTTATACGGAGATAATTTACTGGCTAATAAATAACTTATGTGAGCCATGGAATTAAGAATTTTCTCGCTATGCCTGAAATTTAGTTTCTAGTTACTAGACGCGCAGTATTCTTCCTATATTTTTTTTTTTTTTTTTTTAGGAGTAGGACCAGCACTCAGGGAATGACCCCTATATATGCAATGCATTGCGCCGAACGAGGGGATAGTATTGAGGGGACAGATTAGGAAAGATGAGAAGATAAACAGTTGTTTTTGTAGCTATTTCAACCTTTTGCTTCGCCGGCTAGTTTTTGCTACAGGGCCGACGAAGGTGGGTGCTGTTACTCTGGTTTTAGTATATGATAGTGTCAGTCGCTGCCAATTATGTTCAGTGATCAGTGACTATGCCTTCATCATTGAAACAGGCTGGCAACAACTAACACAACCACGCACTAATGCTGATCAGAAGAAATTCAACACAATATTTCATGACTCAGCGCGGGCTCGAACTCATGACCCTCCGCTTCATAGTCTATGTGTTCTACTACTATGCCTTTACGAAGTAAAATAAAATATGGTTATGGCAAGTTTAATATAACTATAATATTTTCCCTACAACATATTATACAGTTGCCCTTGAATCGAGTAGAAACTCAAAAAAAAAAAATCCCAAAGAGAGCCACTTATTTTAGTCTCCACTTTGTGGAGTAGACTGCTTACAGCTGTTTTGTATACATTTTTATATAATCAATACATGACTGATTAAGTGCTCTTATTTGTGACGAAGATGATTAGTAGTTTTTACTATTTTTTAATAACAAACACAGCCCGCGAAAACATTTGCTTGTGTGAGAAAAAGTCAAGGGTCTCCTGCGGGAATCAAACTCGTAGGCTAGCATTGCTACCCATCAGTCCCAACGGCACCTTTATTAAAAAAAAATTCGCAGAATCGCAGTAAAGGAAATTAGAGCTTAGCTTTACCATATTTCCACTTACTTCAAAAAAAAAAAAAGAAACAAGAAAAAAAGAAATCTTAAGTTCCGGAAAGTTAACTGTGGGTCTTAAAATTTGATTAACCTTTTCAAAAGTCTATTATATTTTAAAAGCGAAAGTATACAAGCTGTAGCAGTTAACAAAACCAACAACATTTGGTTCAAAATAGCACCCTCCTTCGTAGATGTTAAAGCAACAATTTGGGGATGATGTCAAATAATAAAAAAATAAGAATGGCTACCACATGCTCCGTCCATTTCTTGGCAAGTTTCATTGCACGAATAGTGGTTGAGTAAAGAAATGGTTGAGTTGAGAAAAAAGAAACATGTGCTGGTTGGCGCGTTGGTTCATATTCGCAATGAAACTTTTATTATTTTCCTTTGCACCACTTCTGACTGAATATTTCAAAGTGGTGTGTCACGTCCTAAACATACATATTAATAAAACAAACCCAGTTGTTTAAAACTAGATGCAGAGAGTCATCAATAAATTACTGGTATTTAAATTAAAATTATAAACAAGAAAGGATTTCCTCATCGATCCTTTTATAAAACAAGGAAATAGCATCAAAGGATTCATATCGGTAAACATATAGTGCATTTCTAAATAATAAAAAAAAATTTTATAGTAATAGCACTCGAGAGCCTGTATCTGGGGCATTCGTATATATGTAAATATATAAATATCTGTACTATGGTTTATTATAGTTTAAGAATATCGTAAGTTGAAAAATAAATAAACAAACTTATCAAAAAAAATTGAAGGCTCTATGAAGGATAAAGACAGGAAAGTGGCCGGAAATGCAATAGTGGAAAATACCTCCCTAAAACTAATCAACTGATTATGAATTTATAATCCAGATCATTATGCGGTATTTCAAAATATATATACATACTATATCATACATATATCTAATGTATAAATAGGCATGAGTGTAAGCTAAATAATGAATTTCCTATCTCTTCAAAAGCCGTTAAAACTATTACTTACAGCCACCAATGTAAAAAATAATCAAATGAATATCCATACTTCAGGTGCGTTCATTCAAACCTGTCAAATATTTGTCTAGAAAACGTAACCACTATATATTAATGAAAAATATTTTGATTCATATACGAAGTATAAACATTTCATGAGTTTGGTAGGCTTTCGGCAAAACCTATTATAAAATCCATAATCAAGTGAGTTAAAAAATATACGTGTAAATCAGGGTTGCAAAATGGCAACATCAAAATTGTACCAGCCAGCGTGTCAAATTGTACTTTGTCGATCGAAATTGTACTAACAAAAAATGTTGGTACATACAAAATCTGGTTAAGTGCATTTTTACATTTTAAAACCGACATATACTGGCGAAATTTAAATTCAGATTGTTTTAAATTATATACAATAAATTTTTTTCTAAATTAAATTATAAAAACGTTTAACTTTATTCGTGCTGATTCTTTTCCAAATCTTCAACAAGAAAAATTCAAAATTGATTATTGAGGGGTTTTAGCCACTTCCTATGCGCATTTCACTGGGGATTATCCGGATCATAAGGGAGCCCCTTTACTCAACATTTCTTAGAATAACTAAATATATTATTGTTAATTTTTTTAACGGGCTTAAGTTCAATTACTTGAACATAAATAACAAAGAAGCTTTAGCTATCAGAAGCCGATGGCTCTGGAAAAAGCGAAAGAGATACATGGAATATTGGGAATATTAATCGTCAGGGTTGGGGAATTTCGTACTAACCAAAAAGGTAATAACTTAAAAATATGAATGTGGGAACTTCTCATATTCAATTTTCGTTAAAATATTGGTTAAATAGTTGATATTCCTACTAACCAGCACCACTTGCAAAAGTGGAAAAATTGAACAAAGAACGCTGATGAGATGGCGTAGCGGCCTCGAAATCAGTACTGATCCGTTCTGCTGGTTTGATGATTATTGAAAATATTCTTAATATTCCAATCTTAATATAAAAAAAAAAAATAATAATAATAAATAGAATTTGAACAAATTCATTTATTAATAAAAAATAATAAAAAATCATTTGCAGTCATGCAGATTCGAACTTAAGCCCGTTAAAAAAATTAACAATTTACATAAGAAAGTTCGACTAATAAAAGTTCATACATAATTTAAATACATTATTTTAAAATCGTTTATTCGACATATTGTCTGAAAAACAAAATAGATTTATATCGAATAAAATTTTTTTGTTGCGTTTTCAAATCTTATGGTTTTGCATGTATAATTCTCAATTAATTTTTGGGAGTTAATGTATAAGCTGAGTGGTTTTATTATTTTTGAACTAGGTTAAAGTCTACTGATGATTTGGTGTAAGAACCAATGAAATGCAGGAATATAGACATACTTGACCACATAACAAATCAAAAACTCTATACTATTTTAAACTTCGACTCAGTTGAATCAGAATCTTAAACAAATAAGCCTATAATCTATTTTGAACTTTAATTTTTTAAATTGGGGAAAAGAATCCACAGGAATAAAATTAAAAATTTTCTGTTAAAAACAAATTCCCAAATATATACAATGCACTAAATTATACAAATTTCATATGATTCATCAATTTTCCATTGAGCACGTTATTATTAGAATTTTTGTAATTAAAGAAACTTACAAAAAAAAAATAATAAACAAAGTGAAGTTGGTTCTACTTGTTTAAAAATAATCAGGTGAATGCATAAACTAAATCACAAAGAAATGATAGCAAAACTCAGTTGCCACTGTACTTCAGTCGGAAGAAAAAGCTTTCATAAAAAGGCTAAAACTAAGCAGGTGCGTAAATCTTACCAAACGATTGACTGGTGTTGCATTGTACTTTAGAGTATTTGATACAAAATTTTATCTTCTCTCTTGAAATCACTGCGCAGTGGTTTATATCGTAAATCATATTTTAATAGCCAGCCAATAAAATAAACCATACAAAATCTGACATGTGTGCTAAAATAAGTATGGTAATGTGGAATAAATATGTAAGTGTGTGACAGATTTTACTGACACATCGTGCGATTTAAAAGATTTTATAAAAATTTTAATAACATGATCATATTTAGATATCATTCGATCAGAGTTATATTTATTGTCAGCCAGATCTTTTGCGTCATTGTTGTATAATAGTGTGTGGTGAGTCGAGCCCACGACCATTGGACTCACAGGCCAACATTGCTATCCATCGGTGGCAGATTTACTGAAAACAAAAATTTTTGTGTCACCTACAAAGACATTTTCTAGCGATTTTTTTTAAATCTGTCAGACTTATGCTAAATTTTCCGGTGGACGAATAGTGTCATTTGATATGATACTGAATAACAGCCTTCATATGTACATATATATGAAAATGTTTTGCATGTTAATAATACGGAAATAAATTCATATAAAATAAATTTCCCATATATTCAACAGAGCTACTAGTAATTAATCTCAATTTGCAAACATCCACATACCTACTACATCTTTTAAAATTATTAGTGATTATTGAAAACGGCAAATAAAATGTGTAAGCAATAATTTGCAATACCTAGGCATCATAAGGGACATTTGTAGTACGCATGTAGGCTATAATAGACATAAATATGTTTAATATTAAGACCCGTACTTTTTAAAAGTCTTATACACAATAACACCCACAATAAAACTTTTGGTCCTCGAGTACAAGATTTACACAGGTAAAATATAAGATGGTTCTTTTGGTAGCACAGCGATAAAGGTTGTTTCAAAAACAGGTAAAGAGGGATAAAACGGATAACAGCAAACAAAAATTTTTTTTGCATATAAAAATACTAATTAAGAGCTTAAAAACTTATTTTAACGACACAAAGAAAGAAAGAAAGAACAAGGAAAATGGGATTAAGTTTTATGAACATGACCCATAAAAAATTTTATATTGCAAAATCGAGCGAAGAGATCCACACAGGGGAAAAATGAGCAAAATACCAGCCATTGGTCGAGAGAGAATGAGTCGGAAATAAAGTTATACTCTCATAAGCACGAGTTAATAAATATATTGGCTGGTAAAACAAACACAAGGCAAGAAGTGACGTGTTAACAGTGACGATTGTATGTTGTTGTTAGTGGATTTCTGGTGTTTCTTCGATATGAGTTTTATTTGTGTTGTCTGCCTGTGCTGACTTCGAGTATGGTCGATGAGCAAGTATGAAGGTATGTGCATTCAGACATTGGATAAATAATTCATGCTGGTGTTGTTGATGGCGTTGACCATGCTAACGACGACGACAACAACAAAAACCGTATTGAAAACGGAAACAATAAGAGTAGTTTTTGTTGTTGCTGTTGAGTAGGCTATAAAAATGTTCGTGTTTTGCCTGATTGCTTGACTGGCTGGCTATAGGCATGCTAACTGTTGCAGTAGTGGTAGTGTCGTGTCAGCGCATGTAGAGGAGGAGAATTACACACAGGCAGCAGAAGCAGCAGTTTCAGATGGATAAAAGAAAAACAACAAACAATAAAAAGTCTCAACAAAGAAAGGTAGTCAAATTTAAAACAACATACAAATCAGTCTAGTTTTAAACTTTGACGCGCGCAGAACATTACTGTAACTTTATATAAATATTTTGCGAAAAAGAAATTTATAAATAAATATTTAGTTAATACTCAATAACATATTAGCGATTATTACAAGCTTTCCGAATAAAACAATTAAAGTGGCATTAATAAGAATATAAAATAATCAAAACTTGTTTTATTTAAAACTTAACTGACATCTAACTAATTTTCCACTCAAAAATTAGTTTAATCAAAAAGAGAAACACATGTTAACTGTCAACAGTGTACCGTGTGCATGCAAATTAATATAAAGTCATACCTATAATCGTTTAAAACTTATTTCTATTGCCAACAAATGTATTCCTTAAATTGCTTAATTACCATCATTAAATTGCTGGTGATAATGAGTGTAAATGTGACTCTCACTACTTCACTATCACATAGTGTAATTAATAGTGCTAAAGATATTAATCACGACTTAACGCAACAACATGCCGCTATCTTATCAACAATAACATCCTCAATATCAGCAATATCACCTCCGTCAGCAACATCAGCAAATATTTTTCGTTTGCGCAAGCGCCATCGTAAACGCCATAGCATTTGGTTTGACTATTATAATAACAATGAAAATTCCACCATGTTGGAATGGTCAAATCCTTGTGGCGGTGAATACCATCCAAATGCCAAACAGCCCAAAAGACCTACTAGAAAGGAGCAAAGAAGGGTAAGTTAACACTCGAAGTATTCTCATACATATTTGCTGCACATTTTAGAAGAATTTTTTTTTTAAATCCTGCAATCCCGATGTAGAGAATCTATAATATTTTTATCTAAAGCAAAATATTTTAATTTAAATTTTATGTCTAAGAAAGTCGGTTAGCCCTAAGAAAAATTTGCTAATTCATTTATTTTTGCCTTCAATATTATCCTGATATTAAAACCGGCCAAAAAGAACTTTTGTACCATTACGGGAAGTTTTTTCACATTTTAGCAAAATGCAGATGTAGGTTTCTTTTACCGAATCGTAATATAACTTTTAAGTAAAAAATATTTAATTTTAATTTAAAACTGGAGTCATACCCAAGCTAATCATGTTTAAACAAATCTAATTGTGATCTGTTCTTAATTAATCAGGAGTAAAGCAGGGATCAAATTACGGCATTCGCTAACGATCGAAATTTATATTGAAATTTCGATCGATATCGAACGCGGTAATTTGGCCCAAGAACTACTGTGAAATTTTATACTTTGGCATTTTAGTTCAGATTTCCGTGCCCTGAGATAAGTTGCTAAATTTGCAAGATCCGGAATATGTTTCCTTACATCAAATGGGAAGGGTTTGCTGCTCTGAGTGGCTGCAGCAAGCAAATATATTTTAAATTAATTTATAGCCTATATATAAAAAGAAGTTATATGTAAAATAAAAGAAATTTAAAAATAATTCCAATACCGCAAGATATATTGGCACCCATTGTAGCAATTTTTGGCAAATCCAAGTAGCAAAAGCCACTAATTTCGAAGGCCTTTTTAAGAAAAGTAAGTAAATTTAATATTCGTTAGGCCAGAAATTATTTAGTGTAGCTGGCACAAAATGTTCACGGCCTTCAAAAATATCATGCTGTTCGCTTCTGCTAATTAACCATGCCATTGTTCCATTTATATCCCACAACTTATCACATATTTATAAAATTCTTTTTTAAAATAAGATCAACAAACTAAAGGAAAATTTACCTTTAAAATATCGCTGCTTTAAAGCAACATAGTCATATCTTGAAAACTTAAAATTTTTAGTTGTTTAAACAAATGTGCTTTTTTATACCATCTCCATATGTAATAAAAATTTCTTCATTTCATCATCGTACAGCAAAAAATTCTCTATCTTCTCATACTTCTGCATCAGTCCCCTCAGTATTATCCCCTCCTTTTCTCTTCCGGCGCAATGCACTGCATATGTAGGGACATCCCCTGGGTAAACCAGCGGAAAAAAAATTTATTTTATGCAGTCAAATATCTGAAAGCGCACATTTTAAAAACTTTAATCGCGTTTTTCTCAGTTCGATCTTTTTTAAGATAAGGCTAGGTTGCAGTAAGGAAGCGATATGTTTAAAAGGTATTTTTTCGGGAAACTCTTATCCGAATTGTAGCAGTGAATCAAACTAAAGTTAGATACATAGCCAGTGATTGAAAATCATCTCACAATTAGACACTTAGAGCAGCCGGGAAAAATTAATTCTCAGACTGTTTAGCATCTATCGTCACCTTTTCCAGTTCTTGTGTTAAAACATCCATATACAAACAGGACATGCAGACAGGATTTACTTGGCGATATAAATAAAAGAAATATATATATATATATATATATATATATATATATATATATATATATATATATATTAATAAGCAAATAATCAACAAATTAAAAAATAGATGAATAGATAAACGATTATGATCATTGAGCTTTTTAAAGAAAACTTTTAACAATGTCCTGTATGAAATTTTTATAAACAAATCATAAGATAGCGATTAGTTTATTAAGAATCCCAAGGCAAAGCACTCGCATATATAAAAAAGATTAATTAAAAAAATTTATTTCAATTAAAAAATCTTAAAATTAAATTAATTTAAGGAATAATATAGATCTTGAGGCCTTTTTTCATAAAATAATTACTTTAAAAACTTTTATTTATTTATTTTTCAATATTTCGATATTTTTAAAATTATTATTTTATAACAAAATTACTCAAATTAAAAAAATTAAAGGTTAAAAAATTAGCAAAATATATTAAAATTAAATTATTATTTATACTGTTGAATAAATTCACTTAAAAATATTAAAAAGATGTTATTAATTTTTAATGATTAAAAAAAAATTTGTTTGCCGAACTTTTTTTTTTTTAATAGAAATAATGGGTTTCTGTAATTGAACAAATAATTTTCATCAATTAAACTTAAGCAGTTGGTTTGATAAAATAAACTCTTGAAGTATTTAAATCAAGAGGTATAGTTTTTCTTCTTGGAATAAAATTGTCCTTTGAACGCAAGAGTACTTGACTGGAGAACAATTATAGCTTAAGTTTTTGCTCAAACATTTTATTATGAACTTTAAATTTTATAACAGTTTACTTAATTTATAACAGTTAAAAGGAAAGAAGTGGTTTATCAAAAAACCCTTCTGTTCAGTGTTAGTTGTAGAACCAAACAAAAGAACAATTAATTCTGCGCCCATGTAGAGCATTTCATTTCAATTCAGCTTTAAATCTGTTAACTTAATTTTTTTAATAAAATAAATAATTAGTATTATAATATAATTAATCTCCAATATTTTATTTTTATTATTTTTTTTTCCAGATTTATAACAACTTGAGGCATACAGCTTTAAATGATTTTAATTATTTAAATGGCAGCTATCAGCAAGATATTGATATAAGCAATATTGAAATCTGGTGGCTACACAATGGAACTTATAAATTCTTGCCGAAATTAAAAATTAACTCAAGTGTAAGTAACTTAATTCATTTGGCATAAATATATCTTGCTCATAAAATGTATAATAGTTTAATTATAAACGGAAATGCCAACGAAGATTGTAATGACATGCAATGAATTAATGAAAAAATAAAATAAAATAGAAATAAAAATACTCCCGCAAGTGGACTTTGTAGCCGTGACAAATACGTCGGCTGTGTTAGGCATGGTCGAACAATGATAATAGCTAAGTTTTAGTAACACATTCCTTAACAATAACAAATGTCAACTAAACAAGCGATTAGTCATAAAGCTAGTGGAGATGCTACTAACGTTACAAAAAAAAAACTATATTAATTATAATTAATACCTGCTTAAACCACTGATACATTTGAGCTTTACTATTTTCTATTTTTTTGTTAAAGTGTTTAAAAAGCAGAGGGCGGGCGATCGATGGTTTACGTTTAAATTATCTTATCTTAACTTATGTATTTCCTGTCAATTACTATATTTAACACTTTCATATTTAAACTCAATTATCATGTTAATGAATCATAGTTAGACAGTACGTAATATTTTTTCAATATTTTTACTTTTAGATTGCCCTTAAACGTTGGTATCGCAACATGCAAACTTATGTGGCCTCGTTTGCCTACCTGCATCGTATACAATTTAAGTACGATCGCTCCAAGTCTCAAAGGGAATCCAACACTTCCCAAGAACTGAAAGAACTTCTCAAAAGCTCTAGAAATATGCTGTGTGAACTGGAGACGGCAGTCAATAAAACCTATCCGGCCAGGAATAGGCAAATACCTCATATAACACGTGTGGATATGAATAAACGTCTAAAGTTACGCACTAAACAGCGATTTAAGGACAATGCCAATATATTGGCTGAATCAGATTCCATAGATTTAAAATTTGTTAAATTTTATTATTTTGAATATTTGAAAAGTATGTGGCAACTGTTAAGGAAGTTCAACAAACGTCAGAGTCAGATGGCTTTACAAAAAACTGCCAAAAAGCAATATTCAGCTCAGCAGCATCCGCAACAACAACAACAACAGCTAATAAGCAATTCCACACAATTTAATGAAGTGAATAAATCCTTAAATAGAAATCAAATAAAACGTAACAAGAAGAGAAAAAATTCAAGAACTAAACATAAATTGGTGTAATTAAGCACTGAATTTGTCTTAAGTTACTTTTAGAAATTAGCTTTTAAGTCAATTTAAATTATTAACTATGCCTCTCAAATATATCCCACCCTCCACCCTGGCAGCTTTCGTACAAGATTCCGTACTTATTTTAATAAAAGAAAACATTCCAGGCTTTAAACATTTTATTGACTTTTCCCTACATTAAATTTTAATCCATTTTCAGCCCAACACACTTTTTATGAAATCTAGTCAATCCATTTTTTCTCAAAATCTCTGCCACTTTCTTCTCCTTTTTATCAAACACCCCCATTAATTTCACTTTCTTTTGCTGCTTAATAAATTTTGTATCCAAATAGTTGTGTCTTAAATAACTTATCAATTCAAATGTATTCAATTGATTATACGAAAAGTATTAAAATATGTATTATATATTTAATAAAAATAGTTTGTAATTATAGCCAGGTTCCTACATATAAATGTACTTTAGCATGTCTCCGTGTGTGTGTATTTGTGTTACTGTATTTAATCCATTTCCAATGACTGTGATATTAGTTTTAAGCCAAAATGCATTAGTGTTTCTAAGTGTTTTTATAATTAAGTAATTAAGATTAATATATTTTTGTAACAATTTTGCATAAAAAATGATCAGGATTTTGATGGCCTGTATTATATTGTGTTGTATCGATTTTCAGTTATTAATAAGAAGTGTGGCAAGTGTTGTTAAACAAAGCAAACCAATCAAAAGAAAGCCTTAAAAACAAAATTAAATAATAATTAAAAAAAAACTAAAATAACTGTGTTTTCATTTTCTATTTCTTGGTCACGATCTTGAACGTTTTTCACTGTTGCACAGTGTTACCAAAGGAAAATAAATTTTTTTTATATAATTACTTCAATATTCCAAAACAAGTTAAATTTTCCAGCTCTAGAGCTATCTTTTTGACTTTTTTGATTACTACTGACAATGAGTTTCTGTCAAAAACATCAACTATTCTTAATATTAAAGAAACACTTCCAGTTGGTTACTTTTATGTACCAGTGTGTCAGTTCTTCAACAGTGCCAAAGTTTTTTTGACTTTGTTTGATTTTCATACCGATTTAATTCGTCCTCAAAGATAAAACTAACAAAAATTTTAGCTAGTTACTGCACAATTTTTTGGAGTTTTAGGTGTATTTTTTAGATATTTATTGTATTCAGTTTTCTTTCCAATATTCCATTAAACTTAGGTTAACTTCTTCAGGGAATCTCATAAAAATAATTTTTTTTATTGAAAGCAAAAAGGAAAATATTAAAATACAAGATTTTCTAAAGAAGTTAAGCGAAGTTTAACGAAATATTGAATAGAAAACTGAATACAATATTTATATATAAAATATGAACCTAAAGCTAAAAGCATTGTTTAATTAGTAAAAAAAAGTTCGAAAAATTAAAAACACAAATTTACCTAGTAACTTTTATATAACAAAATATATTTCAATTTTCCAATTCTGAAACTGTATTTTGGATTTCGCTGATTTTCAATAGCTTCCAATACATCAATCCAAAACCGAACTCTATAGCCTTTTTGGGGGCTTTGGAAATGTGCTTGCATGCAGACACAAACGGATGGACTGACTTCGTTTATTCGATTTCCCTATTCATAATAATCTCGAATATAACATATACCTTTATGGAGTGACATATTATATTATACTTTAGAAATGATACATGAACTGAAAAACCTATTCCCTTTTAGCATTTTTGGTGAAGGGTATAAAAGGGTCTGTTGACAACTTACTTTTTGCCTTAAGCAAAACTAGCATGTGTGTCGTATCAAGGACTCTTGTTATTTGTCTTTAACATGCCTATTAATAAACTGATTAATGATTAAAAAGCTTCTCAAGGATAATGACTGTGATCTCGTATTATTTGGCTTTAACTGGTCTATTAATAAACTGATTAATTGAATTGTTTATTGTAAAAAGGGCGCAACCAACAATCTTCTAGTTTTGAGTAATTCAAAGAAAACTTCCTAGCGACCCCTAAAATTATTTTTAAAAATCTGATATTTTTCCTGTGAAAGTTATTACTATTTGGAATTTTTTTATATACATAAAATAATTTTTTATCTGTGCTAACATATATTTAAAAAATAATATTGAGTTCGCAGATACGCCCTTCTTCATAAAAAACCTTTTACTCAGATATCGCACAAATTAACTATATCAAATTATATAAAATCAAATTTTCAAAATTATATAAAAATTTTTAAAATTCTTATATTCTTTCTCAATCATTGCGGTTTGAAGTTTAAGCAAATAAAAGTCAAACACAGTCACTAATCGCCCAAAAACTCAATTTTACTTGTTGCTTGCGCCCTTTTTACACTAAAAAAGAAATTCTCGGCTTTGGTTCACCATCACCTGGGGAAAATTTTTCTCAATTTCTGTTTCCGTGCTGGTTACGCCCTTTTTACAATAAATGATTCAGTTATTAAAATACTTCTCAAGGATAATGACTGTGATCTACATTAATTTTGGAAAAATGTAAGACTGTCGTCATTCTATTAATTTTTTTTTAGATTTAATGCCACCAAACTTTTAATTTGTAGTATTTCTTCTGGCATTAAAACAATACAAACAATGTTTTGGACAAATGTTTGTCATGCATAAATGTTTTGAGTTCTTTTTCGTAATTTTATATTTTTATGGTTTAAGAAAAAATGTATCCAGTTTAATTAAAATTATATCATTTATGAAAACCCGACACCCATGTTTGTTCTTTTCCATGGCTCTTTTTATTAGTTTTTTTAAATTTTTTTTCAATTTTCCCACAGACACTTGCCAAAGAGGAATTCGTTTTTCGACTCATACATATAAGTGTCGTTGAACTACTGTTAATTTACCTATACGAGTACTAACAAGTTAGTGTTAACATCTAGTGTGGCAGTAAATCTCTTTATTACCGCACGCATACCAGTACATCGTGCAAAGCCGTTGTATGTATGTTTGGGTCTGTATATGAATTAAATTATACTCAAGTACCGGCAAATGTTTTAATGTGTTTAGATTTGCTTGTGGTAGACTCCTTAAGTGAAATCCACTAAATGTTCTGTAATTAAAACTAGTTGTGCGGCTAAAATTATTTTAATTACTCACAATGAACTTGAGATTCGTTTATAGTTTTCTTTGTGTAATACTTCTATTTTAGGTTGAATACAGGTCCGTCTATGTTCTTTTTCTAATATTATTTTTTATTTACAATAAAAATTATAAAATGTGCCATAAAAATAAAAGTTATAATTGAGATAACAATTTCAGTTAGTGAGTTTTAATTACGATCCAAAATTTAATTCGTATGTGTGTACACATCAGTACAACTAGTAGAGAATGTGGCTCAGAGATTTAATGAAAATGATTATACAATTTATTTCAATTATAGAATCAAATAACTTGGGCTGTGCATTATGGCATTAATTAAGAAAGGATAATATCTATATTATTTTCGATGTTTTTAAATGATAATATTTCTGATCTTCGTGAGAAAAGTTCGCAATACAATTTAAATGCAAATTTACTGTTAAAAATTGTTTTGCATTCAGCATAGCAAATATTTTAAAAATAATTTATTTTGTCTAATTCCAACTCATATGATTTCAATTTAATTGATGTTGTCTTATAAAGTCATGACATATATTTGTAACAATATATAATTAATTATTCATATAATTAATTATATATTGTTACAATTGGTGGCTGTTCTGGACACCGTAGCTTCGGGCAGCATTATGGATGTGACACATACATAATATGGAAGCTGCAATGATGAAGAATAGGATCAAACAGGGCTCCATCTTCTGTGTCAGCGCCCTGTCTTGACTAACGCAAGAGTAGCAGAGTTGAGCTCTAACTTTCTACCAGACTTCAACAGTTGGCAATCATAGAGGTTTTTAGGATATCAGCCAGCAGTATCACAAATTGTTTAGGACTAAACTACGAAAACCAAGTAAGAACGTTATATTCGACCGGGTCGAATCTTAAATACCCTCCAACTATTTAGTAAATACACACAAGATATCTCACCTTTGCCATAAAATATAAATTTTTGGGCTTATTAAGTGTAAACAAATTTGTTTTTCATAGGGCCAATTAGAGGGCAAAGGTTGCTGGAGGTATTGGGCAGGGAAACATCAGAGAACACCTTTCATTGTACAATTTGTTAAATATTTACACTATTTTTTAGTGTAATATGTTACTTGAAAGCCCACTAAAGTGGGCGGGGTCCAAAAACGGATTTTTCTGATTTTCTGGCTGCAAGTTCAACGCTTTGGACCTTCGTTGACATATAAATAAACGGAATTACAAAAAAGAACTTCAAAAAATATGTTATTTTTTAGAGGTTGGTTTAGGGAAACTTTGTTCTCTCTGGCCCGATTCAGCCCATTTACTTGACCTGTGCTATCATTCAAAATATCTTTATACCAAATTGCAAGGATCTGGCTCTTTTCGTTTGGACTGGATCGTGGTTTCCCCAGACGGACGGCCGGACGGACATGACCAGAGCGACTTAGATTTCATCACTGATCAAGAATATATATACCTTATGGGGACTTTCGCTCTGTTCCACACGGAATGACAAAGTAAATATTCTTTTACAATTCTTTTCAGCAGGGTATAGAAAACAACATTCATGAATGAAATGAATAGGGACTTACGATTAATCTTTTTGCTAATTGCCCGATGAAAGCGATTTTAAAGAGCTTAGCATAAACAGACGAATTGTCTGAGACCATAAGTTAGCAATTTTTTTTGCTAACAATTGTAATGATGCACTGCACAGCAAACAGGAAAATTTTTGTGTATTTAATTTACTTGTTACTTTACTATCGAGCCAAGCAAGTAGATTAAATTGCAGATGAAATGAAATAGAGAAAAGCTGTGATAATGCAGCAAAATCATGTACACAGACAAATTGTAGGATGCAAATAACAAAAGGGATTATAACGAATTTTTGCGACTACATGTTTCCTGGGCTACATGTTTTTAAAAACACACAGAAATGGTTTGAACAAAAACATATATTTAAGAAGTTTAAAGAGATTGTTGATGAAGAGTTAAAGCCGAGCTTAACGAGTGTTAAGTTGCCAAAAGAAGAGTTTAATTTTTTGATGTACGTGCTACTGCTGAACAAGAGATTTATCATTATGTGAAGATTATCTCGGCTTAATGTGTTATACGAACAAAACTTGGCACTAAAGTGTATTTGCTTAGAGTATATGAAATATTCAAAATGTGCAATTGCCAACGGTAAAAAGGATTATGTATACAAATCTTGGCAATCCATCCTTGGCTTCTTCCTTCTAGCCGAAATCTTCTAGTGTAGTTTTGCAGTTGCGATAAATATAAATTTAAAAGCCATTGTCATAAGCAGGTATTACAGGAAATGCTTCGGTTTGACAGTTAAGCCCTTTATTGATTACAATAGATAAATATCTTTGGGAATGGCACAAACCTTTTCTGCTACCCTGTAGCATTTAGTCAAACTACGAGTACGTTTTTGTCAAAACGTTATTTATTTTAAGATTTGACCAATTTTTCATAACAGCCTGTTTTGTTTTATTTATTTATTTATTTTTTCTAAATTTACCTGTTCGCCTTATCCCGAGTGTATGTACATTAAATGGCACTATAAGTGTCAAGTGTCAGTCAAATAAATATTTTTTTAAAAATAATTTATCTTGTGCTTCTTTGTTTTTTTGTGTCATCTCCGCAACTGTTTTCAAATATTTTTCTATGCACGTGAGTGTGTGTATGTACATCTAAGTATTAAATGTCTTAACCTTAAACAATTTGTATTGCAGTGTCCATTCATTCATTGACTGATCGGCATGAATTGTTTGATATTTGAATATGAAAAAATGGTAAATTTAAGAGATTAGCAATATGTTTTTTTTATAACAACTAATCTTTCGTCTATCACAATTATCATTTTACATGTCTACTTGAGGTGTCTTAATAATTAATATTTTACATTTGCTTGTATATTTGTTTGCTTTAAAGGTGTACAATTATATTTGAATCAATAGGTACGGGGCTGCTAAGTCCTTTCAGTAGAAAAATGACTTGAAGGAAATTTCATTTTTGTTAGACGGAAGGCTGACGATGTTGTAAATAAATAAAGTAAATGTTTAGAAAGGAAAGTTAGTAAAAAAGGAGTAGCTTTGCCTTCTCTAGTTTTGTTCAGTCTTCCACTTCGTTAGGAAGTCTGCTTACTTTAAGTTTGTCACTGGATAGCGAATGCCACAATGTTTCATTATTTCAAGCCTGTTTTATAATTATGGAATGTTTTTGAATACAATTATTTTTCCGCAAAAAAAATGTTTATTTCTTAGCATCAGGTCTGCTTTGAGGTCGATACAGTTACTCCATTATGTTTCTAGTATTTTAATTTAATAAAAATTTGTTTCAAATCTATTTGGAACCCTCACGCAGATATATTGTGAAGCACTGAGCACTTCAGGCACTTCATGTAAAGGGTTTCTCAGTAAGAATGCAGTTTAAAATAACTTTTTTCGAGAAAGTCATTAATTTTTATGGTATTGCAAAAAAGACATGTTCCGATTAAGTATGAGATAGTCCGGTAGGTAATGAAAAGCGATTTAGACCTGAAAACGATTCGGAAACCATAAAAGGCGTGATCTGTGTGCTACAATCGTTTTGTTTATAATTTTCAAAATAGTTTTTAATAAAGGGTGTTTTTTATAGAGTGACACAAGTTCAAATCGTAATAAAACAAGGAAATATACTTTTAATATCAATGAAACGGGCTTTATTGGAAACATGTTTTTTATGAAATTAATGTTTAAATAAGATTCTTGTCATGTGGGCGCCATGGCTGGCGCGTAAAAGGCTTAATTTGGAACAGCAATTTTCAATAAAAAAATTTTTTTTTTCATAAAATGAAGGAACACAACCGCAGTTGCTGAGAACGGCGACGAATTGATTGATCAAGATAATCTTCAATGTTTTTCGGTACAGCGCCTACAGCTTCTTCACTGCGCACTGTTCGGCGTCTCACGGGATGTATATAATCAGTAACGGTAAATGTGGTCCGAAAACGATCTATTGTCCTTCGAATTAGCTGCTCTGAAAAACGATTATGTACGCCATAAAATGGAAGAAGTGCACGATGAGTTTGACGAATACAACATTGTGCCGGAACGGAAGAGGAGGGGATAGTATTGAGTGAACAGGCGAAGAAAGGTGAGAAGATAGATATATTGAATTATATTGAATACATTTTATCTCCACATGTAATTTTTACAGCCCGTAATATAATATTGCATCAAAAATAGCTTCCAAAATTTATCCAAATTCATACACCTTTTCATAATAATTATTTTTAAATCGTTTTCCCTTACATGCCTTCATATCCCCGAAATGCCACCATGATCCCATGACAGGCCAATTCATCTTTCATGGAATTTACCATCATATTTTCACTGATATGTAACTGTATATCACCGATGACGTTTTGGATCTCGGATTTGAACTCAGGAGTGGTTCCTGGGTTTTTTGCATAAGCCCAAGATTTCGCAAACCTCCAAATTGCAAGAAGCCAATTGTTTCATGATCGCTGTGGCAGGTGGTGTCGTCTTGCTGAAGCTACAGTAGTCGGGATCCATACCGTCCAAGTTAAAATCACAAGAACTGCATCGCTTTGTTCATGTAACGAACAGCACTGTAATTTTGGACCAATATTGCCGCCTGACCAGAATCCGCATCACACAGATTTTCGTTAGCATAGCATTTGCATCTCATGAATTACATGTGGATTTTCTGAACCCCAAATCCGATGATTTTATTTATTCACAATGTGATTTAGATGGAAATGAGCTTAATTTTTTTCAAAAAAATAACATTGACTTTACTTTAATCCATTGCCTATTGAACTAATTGCAGCCACTTTACATGATCTGAGTAAAGGACCAGCACTCCCAGTACTGGAAGGGAGGAGATAGTCTTGAGAAGACAGAGGATGACAACGTAGTGCTCCGTGAAATATTGGAGCTGTTAAGAGAACGATGCCCATTTGATGTCTTCGAGTTTCCACAATTATAACGAGTAGTTCTTTCGTAAAGTGGTGTATTTTTAATAATCGAAATAACACAAAAAAAAGATAATCGAAATAACACAAAAAATATATAATAAAAAAAAATCAACACAAGTTTTAAAAAGTGCATTCTTACTAAGACACCCTTTACTTGCATTTATAGATTGTCCAGTGTCGTTCCATATGCTGCTATAATTCAGTATTTATTAAGAATATATTAAATTAGACCTGGACCTGTTCCATTGAGGATAACGATATGTCTGTCTATGAACTTTTATTATTAAGATAATGATTTTGTATTCAAATTTGCAATCTATCAGAAACTTACACTCTTTCTTAACAAAAGGAGAACAGGACACGCCTCCTGTTTACTTGTTCATTGTTAATTGTTTACTAAAGTAAAAATTTCAATTGCATGGACGTAAATAATAAAAAGCTCTGGAAAAACCAAAGAACAAATGGAATATTTGCAATAATAATCGTCCTAATGACTGGTACCACCGTAGAAAGTAGAAAAAGTTGAACAAAGAACGCTAATGAGATGACATAATATTCCACTCTTAACGAAATAACTTGAATTTTATAAAAATTCGTAAAAAAGATAATTTGCAGAGTGTAGATTTGAACTTGAGTCTGAATAAAAAATTCTTTTCTTCATAACTTTAACTTCATACACATGTTCTTAAACTTCGGTATTTTAAACTCAGTTATTGGCTATGCTGTCTAGACGTTTTCAAACTGTAGATAACATTAAACCAATACCGTCAACAATAGGAGTCCAAATTTGAATTTAAGAAAGACGCTTTAAATAATTTAAATGTGCTGAAATAATTTACTAATCAAATGCTATAAGATGTTAGATCCATACTGCCATAGTTTTAAGAATAAAACAATGTGGCGATCTTTTTTTCGAATTAATCTAAAATATTCTTTCAAATGCCACACAATAAGAATAATTTATGGTCTCATACCAAAATCAACATTTTAAAGGATTTCCGGTTTTTTAAATCTTTCATGTTGGCCTCTCTTTTCTCGCTTCAGTCACAGTATCTTCATATGCCGCATCATGATCAGTAAATCAGCAACGTTGGCCACATATTAAATAATACTCAGACGTGTCTTTTATCATTGTGGTCAACCATCAACGGCAACATTTCGCTATATTTAAGTAAATAATGGTTACGAATTTGTAAGATTAATTCACTACCACAATTTTTGCGCTCAATTAAAGTATCGATATCATTCGTTGCGTGTAATTAGTACGTAAATATTAACATTGTCCAGACTCATTAGCTGACAAGGAATAACTGCACGCACTTTGTCATACATTTTAATTTTTTCTTACATATAGAGTATATCCTACAATAAAAACAAATCGAGAAGAAAAAATTATATAAAGAAAAATAAAAGTTAAATAAATAACTACAGATGGAGTTTTACTTAAGATCAATAGTACTCGTCTCGTACGATAAAAACGTATGCGAGTGCATTAGCAATTATGTTCATTATATTTAATTATAGTACGTAGTGGCGTAGTAGTGGTAGTGGTGGAGAGAAAACTTGACTTGACTACGGTAAGTAGCAGGCAGCAGCCACAAACTAGGATCTTATAAGAAAAACATATTATTTTTCAACAGCAAAAAAAAAAGAAGAAAATTCCTTAACTGTGTCTGTAGCTGAGTGGAGTTGGGGCATTGATGCATGCATCAACATTTACAGATAGCCACGTAGATAAATGGATGAATAGATGAGTTGCTGACTGGCCGGAAAAATCAAAACTACGTTATAACGTTGCATGGTAATAAGTATCTATGTACATATATGATTTTGCTGGTATGAACAATTTGCTCTTAAATTTCCACCACCATCAACTCGGCTAAGCAATGATGAATTACAAGTAGTGGTTTTAGCCCGACCGAGGATTTTACAGCCATACAATGAATTATTATAGTCTCATTATGTGCGATGAGTTATGTGCCGAGCATTACTTTTCGTCATAGAGCGTGTGCTCTTCCCCAACAACAACAACAACAACTTGTGGCACTTGCTAGTACTCGTCGTATAGCCATTACAGTCAACAATTGTCGTATGTACGCATGCGCGCACGTACATTCTCTCTACTGACTGGGCTGTGTTGTTGCACTGTTTCGTAAACGTAAATACGGTCACCTAAATCGAGCACTTAAATAATGATTTACATTCCGAAAGACAGCAAATACACCGCTTTGTTGTACATATGTGATGTTATGCTTTGCTATGCGAGAAAACTTATCATCATCATGATTGTTTTTGTCGTCATCATGGGCTCACATCAGCCAGCCAACCATCACAAAAACAAAAAGAACAACTTTCAACCAACTAACAAATCAACTCGGCCATTCATGCCGCGAACGAGGCACTTGAACAATGAAACATCATCTTGTATCGCACACAAACGAGCACGTTTATCACTAAACAATTCAGATTGTTTTGATTAACCCTTATGGAAGCGAAAAAAAAAATCTTGGTGTTTTTTACAGAACTTAGGGGCAAGATGTTATTTCTTCTATTCCATTTCCTATGAACGCACAGCAACAAAGTTAATATTTTTAAGTTTCTGCAAAGAAAATTTAATATTTTCAAAAGATTGGAAAGTTATTTGTTTTCCAGTATCGAGTTTTCACAATATCACAACGTTTTTCCTTGACTACTTGACTACTTCAGAGAGGATATCACTATGTCTATGTGTATGTTTGTGTGTAAGTATGTGAACCTTTGAACTAGTGGCATTTCAATACATCAAGCTTAGATTTCCTGTAAATTGAAACCCGCAGATTTCGAGAAATCTCAAAAAAACGAATAAAGATTTCTTCTCTGTAAAATATTTTATCACTTTTTTTTACAAAACTACAAATTGGGGCAATTTTAAAATAAGGCACATTTTCTTAAGGGACAGTAGATCAATTTATAATTAATTCACCATTTTCAAATGCCATAATGTTATCATGTTCCATTGAAAAATGCAAAAAACGTGGCATTCTTTTTAGAAAAGAAAACAACGTAATGATAGAAACACAACTGGAACGAGCCACACATTTTGTTCAGTACGACGGAAAAATTCGCTCTATAAATTCGTCGTACGAAATACAATAACGACGACTAAATTTGTTTACTATTTGTGCAAAGATAAAAATTAAAATAATGAACAAAAAAATTATTGTAAATTTGGTAAAAATATTTGTAATCTTTTGATTCCGGATTGTACAGACATTAATTTTCTTTTATTTTCTGTTCATTTTATCACAACAAAGTCGTGTTTGTAATTATTTTTCGAAAAGTTTTTTATGTAAATAAAGTATTCTTTGCATTTAACAGCTGATGGGGTGACTATATCAAAAAGTAGGCAACAGGAAGAAATACTATATTAAATAAAATGTTAAAAATTAATAAAAACACATCCGGAAGATGGATTTTTTTTGCGTTGGAGAATGAATATTTAGTAGGTCTGAAAATTTCCGTGCTACATACAACAATACAATAATAAAATATGTTTTTCTACAATAACAAACCAGTTTGGGTATATAAAACCTGGTCACCTTACATTGAGTTGTTCGTCATTCGCCGGCGTAAGAAATAAACCTATGTATCGCAAAATTCGTTGTTCACGACGTATTTCGTCCAACGCACGTATTTTTGTGTATTTTCATTTACATGTGTGTATGTGTTCTATTTTCAACAACGAATATTCGTTACGAAAAATTTGTCGCTTGTACCCAATTGTGTTTATAGCATAAGACACATTTTTTTCAAATGACATTTCAAAAAATCTATTCCGCAGATTAATCAGTTCTTCACATTGAGAAACGAACTTGATTACCGCTAAACTGGTCGAAATTGGTTGACGCGGTATTGTGAACGAAATCAAATTCGAAAAGGCATGATGTCGTAATGTAAATCGGAGCATTGTACACTATTGTGGGTGCTGTTGGCTGAAGTAGTAGAACACGAGACTATGAAGCGGAGGGTCGTGAGTTCGAGCCCCCGCTGAGTCATGAAATATTGTGTTGATTTCTTCTGATCAGCATTAGTGCGTGATTGTGTTAGTTGTTGCCAGCCTGTTTCAATGATGAAGGCATAGTCACTGGTCACTGAACATAATTGGCAGCGACCGACACTATCATGTACTAAAAAGCAGAGTAACAGCTCCCACCTTCGTCGGCCCTGTAGCAAAAAATTAGCCGGCGAAGTAAAAGGTTGAAATAGCTACAAAAACAACTGCCTATCTTCTCATCTTTCCTAATCTGTCCCCCAATACTATCCCCTCGTTTTCAGTTCCGGCGCAATGCATTGCATATATAGGGGTCATCTCCTGAGTGCTGGTCCAAGATAAAAAAAAAAAAAAAAAAAAAAGTGGTTCATAAAAAAATTCCAAAATTATATATGTGAACAATTAATGTTTTCAATTCTTTTATGGTTCGATATCAATCAATGCTAATGAAGTGGTAAGCAGTTGATTCATCCAAGAGATATAGTAGTTTGAAAAATAAGTGATCAAATTATTAAAGGGTGGGCAAAATTTGAGGTTAGGAAGTAAATTGGCCTAAAAAAACTTTGATAGAAATGTAAAGTAGAAATATGGAAATTAATAATGGAGTATGACATCGCACAAATGTCTACCTCGAGTACGTCGGCAGACCTTCGCTTTTTTCACAAAATTTCTATCCACATTTTGCAACAAAGCTTCGTGTAAGTCTGGTCTTTCAAATGGCACCAGAGAAAATAATCCAGTGGCGTTATATCATCGAGATATTATGCGATCGGGAAATTTCTCATGCAATAATTGCGGCGCAGTCTTGCTGAAAGCAAAAGCTGCTGATGTCAACATTATGCAAAAATCGGTTATCGTTTTGGTAATGCAGAGGATTCACGGTGACCGCTTTTCCAAAACTATACGGACCAATGATGCCACCTGACCACAAACCGCATCATACAGTGACTTTCTTCGAATGTAATGGTTTTTCGAGGTCTGTTTGTGGATTTTGTCATATGGGAAAAATTTTGGCTGTTTACATAACCGGCTAATTGAAAATGGGCCTTATCAATAAAAACGATTGTTTTGAAAAATACGTTGTGTTCGTCCAGCCAATTCAAAAACTTCTGACGCAAACAATGATCATAGTTAAAATATCCCAACTGTTTACTAAATAAATGTCAAAGAATGACAGCTCAATTCTTGATATTTCATCACATGCAGCCAATTTACTTCCTAGCCTCTATTTTGACCACCCGTTATTACACTTTTGAGTTCGAATGTTGTCGAGTTATTATCATGTAAGGAAATTCTAATTTTTATGAGTAAAATAAATTGACAAACTAAAATTCCCTGGCCGTACGTGTAGCAACAGGTTAATCTTTACTTTCTGAAATGCATTTGTTGCATTTCTTATGTTGCATTATTTAATTTATTTCTGTAGTATGAAAATATACGTATTGACTGCTAAAACGCTTCCTCGCATAAATATCGGCAGCAATTACTCAGTCATAAGTTTTGCCGCTCACAAATGCTTACCAAGCCAACAACAGCAACAACAACAATTTAACAGCAGCAGCAACAACACCACATGTAGAAAGGAAGAAACTTAAATATTTCTTCTTGCAACATATGCATCCATAACTAAATATGCAACCGCCTGGCAACATGACATGGTTTGCTTAGTTTTGCATGGATAATGTTGTATTTCGTATGCGATTATTATTCTCTTTTCTTACTTACGTTTGCTTCTGCCAGCAAACACACGGTACGAAAGTGCATTTATATACAACGAGTATTTAAGCATGTACGGCATGTTGTATAAATGTATGTAGTAAGTGTCATGCCGTTGGGCAAATTGTAACCACACACTCTTGCAAACGTATAAGTAAATGTCTGACTATCTATTTCTTAGGCTTTTGGAGCAAAAACGGTCTTCTATACAGTATGTGTCTGGATGCGGTGGTTTTTCGCTGCACGAGTATATCTTAATGTTGTTGTGCGTTATGACGATAGTTAGATGTTTGACTGGCAAGATCAGCAGAACTGAAAATCTTTTACTTCTTACATTCATTAAGGCCGCCGGTCATATTTTTATCCAACATACAGACACACACACACATACACACAGATGCAAGGGGATGTGTAAACTTTTAAATATTTACAGCCAGCCATGTGCTAGCTGAGACATCCTCCGATGCCCCACTCACTGACTGGTGATGCGTCTGGGCGGTAATTTGTTAAAGCTTCTTTACTTTTCAACACTATACTTTAGCGGCAACCGTTTACTAACTTGTTACCTTATTTATCCCATAGCGGTTGCTCTTGCTGTTGTCAGTGATGTTTATTCTCATACTTAAACTCGTTATATATTGTTGTTGATACCAACTTAATTGTTGCCCTTACTGTGCGCCAGCAGTTGTTGGTTACACTCATGTTCAGGGCAACCGCAAATATTCAGTGCCATGTTTACTCCTTTAGTGAACACAGTGTTTATATGTTTCAGAGGTTTTAAAAAACTTTTGATATCAATTTGCTAGTGCATAAGTTTACAATCTTCTAATTTTGCTATTTAGTTATATAAATTTTATGTTACCTAAAATGTCAACGCCTTAACATATACAGCCCAATTATGAATATCCCTTCAGCCCCCTTCAGTGGATCTACAATTCTCAAAAATAAGATTTTAAACTTTTATGATGAATCTCAAACGTAACCTGACCTTCTTCTGCCCTACCCCCTCCTCCCCCTTTGCTTCCTAAATAACCCTATAAAAAAAAAGATATATGTTGATTTATTTTTATTGACCTTATCAGTTTATTCGATATTTCGATAACAGCTTGTTATTATATTATAAAATTTTTTTTTTAATCGAATAAAAATTATAAGAAATATTATATTATAAAAACCGACCACAAGCTTGATTAATATTACAATGAAATAAGATATATTTAAATACACCAAAAACTTATTTTTAGTGTTTTATGGCAAGGGTAAAATATTTTTGCCGCGATCCTTTCTAAAGCGACCCCGACGAAATACAGTTTTAATATTCTCCAAAAAGAATTGGGCCCCATAAAGTATATATTTATGTTCTTGATCAGTGATGAAGTGTAAGATGATGTAGCAGTGCCAATACGTCCGTCTATGGAAAATGTGAAATAGTTTATATTTGGAGCCCGCCCCCTTTCATGGTCTTTGATATAAGAATGGTGTAAATATTGTATTCCTTAGGCCGACATTCCTTAAAATTTTAATTTATAAGCTGTTACGACGATCTTCCCCTGCCCAACCCCTCCACACTCCTTTGCACCTAAATGACCTTCTAAAAAAAATTGTTTTCTACACTTAACTATCCCGAAAATTTTAGTTTCTATGTTTATACGATTTAGGTGAGATGTCTCCCCCACGGCCTTTCCCGGAAAGTTTCAAAGTTGGGTACAGAAACGTCTTAAAGGAACTGTAACCCAGCAGCTTAAACATTTTTAACTTATTTCAGTCCCTTTTTTGCACGTTGATATATAATATTAATACGTAAATTTTTATGGTGTTGGAAAGGTGTTTCAGTCATGCTCCTCTCAACACATTGGAAACGATCGTATTAACATATTTTTTATTTTTTTTTTGTTTACTTAAGCCAAATACCATAAAAATTTAATTTTGCGTTCGAATTTTCGAAATCAATTTGACATTTATATAACTCACTTATTTTTAAACAGAAGAATAAAGCAAAAATGTTATTTAACGTTAACTTGAAATGGCAGAATTAAAAGAAAGGCTATGAAAATGCAATATAAAATTTGGTTTTTTTGTAAATTATATTTAACAAATAAAATCAGCGCCATTTTATTCGCACTTAAATGTCACTTTTTTTTGAATTTATAACTCACCAGTAATGGATGCCCCAAGGTTGAATTTGTAAAGCGGCATGGCCACACATCAAACTGACGCTTCAAACTCTGTTTTTCTTTGATAGTGTTAGTGAAAAAAACTCACACGCATGGTTTGATGTGAGTGTGAAGAATATCAAAACAATTTAGATTTTCACTCTTAAACTTAATTTTACCAACACATACACAAGCTTGAAGCATCAGTTTGATGTGTGGCCATTCCGCTTAAGAACAGCAGTCGCGCAGTGTTGTACAGACAAACTTCGAAATAATTTGGAGTAAATTAAGTCATTCGAGATAATTTGCTCTTATGAAAAACATACGATGGAAGGGCTGCCCGCCATAAGCGAGAAAAACAACCGGTAGCCATAAAGGCCCATTGTGATGCCCAGAGGCCTACACTCTACACAATCCTTTTAAAACGAAGTAGAGGTTCCTGAGAACCACCCAGAACTTCTCACAAAGCCCGCCAGGGCAGCCAGCTGTGCATCCCTGAGGCAGTCCACAGGTCGCAGGAAACGTGAGCCTATATGTCTAAGCCTACGCTCCTGCAGGGCCGGACAGTCACAAAGGAAATACTGTATTGATAGAAACGTACTATAAGGGAAAAACTTCTCAAGTAATTAGTATTCATAATTGGGTTGATATTCATATAAGCAAATTTTTTTATTAAACTTATATATAACTTTTTTTTTAATTTGAAACAGCACTCAGGGGATGTTGCCTGCATATGCAGTGCATCGTAGTACTGAGCGAGAGATGAAGATAGATCAGAAGGTAGAGAATTGTTTGTAAATATTTCAAACTTTTACTTCGCAGCTAATTTTTTGCTATAGGACCGATGAAGGAGAGCGCTGTTTCTCTTCTCATTATTTACATATATATTGTTCAACGCTGAAACCGAAAGACAGCAACTAACACAACCATGCACTAATGCTGATCAGAAGAATTCGACAAACATTCATGACCAAGCACGGAGCCGAACTTGGGCCTCTCCGCTTCTTAGTTTTCTACTTCAGCCCACAGCACGCTTCAGGATTGTAATGTAATTTTAGGGAATATTATTTTAGTATTTCTTGCACATTTGATGCTCATATTTCTGCGATCCCTGCTTGTGAGTTTACGTATGACAAGTATACTTCCATGTACTCGCTGTGTTCATACATGCAGTAGTTTTGATCGTTACATATGTACTCATAGTATCCTGGCCGGTCTGTATGATATATATTCTACAGTCTCGTCACATTCACATACTTGTGATGATAAAATATGCTGTTTTACCAGATTCATTGAGTGCTTCATGTCGCATTTGCATTGAGTATTTTATTAAAGTATTTTCTTTAGCTTTATTTCTTTTTTATAAATCATTGTTGCTGCTGTGGGTCGTTATCAATAGCCTGCAGTCACTCATAATTTTTCACAATGTTGTTAAATTTTACTTGCTACTTTTTTTGTGGCCAGTGACAACGGAGATATTGCAAAATTAAAATCATTATTAAAACAAATCTTTGAAAATTTATTTTCATAGCAATTGAGACCATCTCATGTGTGTATCTAAGGCTGCATTTAATTTACTTTTTAAATATCTTATAAATTTTTAATTGTACCTGTTAATCCTTAAATACCATTATTATTTTTTTTACTATTTTTATATTGATTGTAATAGTATTTAAGGTTTCATTTCTTTTTAGGATATTTCGGTTTTTGAACCCTCCCAAAAAGAATCGGAGGGTATATTCACTTGGCATTCCGTGTGTAACGCAGCGAATTATTCCTCTAAGTCCCCATAAAGTATATATCGTATATTCTTAATCGGTGATGAAATTCTAGCCATGTCCATTCGTCCGTCTGTGGAAATTACTATTCAGTCCAAACGAAAAGAGCCAGACTATTGAAATTTTTATATAGACAAATTTTGAAGAATAACACAAATCAAGTTCGTTAGTGGTCTCAATCGGGCCAGAGTGAAAAACGTTCCCCCAAGAAGAACTAAACCAGCCGCTAAAGAGCAACATAAAGTTTTAAAAAACAACATTTCAAAGAAGATTCAAAGCGTTGAATATGGAGCCGGAAAATCAGAAAAATCGGTTTTTGGACCCCGCCGCCCTCTTTAGTGGGATATTGTACGTAAAAATAGTGTAAAAACTTAACAAATTGTGTTTCTTAAGCCTACATTCCTTAAAAATTTAATTTTAAAGATTTTATGACGAAGCTGAGATGTTTCCCTGACCTACTCCTCTATTCACCTTTGCCCTCTTAATGACCCTACTAAAAAAAATTTTTTTTTTGCACTCAATTTTTTTAAGTTTTTACGATAAAACTGAGATGTTTTCCCCAGATTTATCTTAAGCAAGCATGTGGCTGATAGATCCAGCAAAAAGGTTGTGACAAATTATTACAAATAATCGCAATTATCAGAAATGATCATAATATATGTATGCTTTAATTGAAAGCTAATTTAACCTAGCAACCGTTTTTCAAAAGTTATTAATGTCTTGTGGGTCAAGCCGATTTTTTATTACGCCTCTTAAACGCATGATAAAAAAATCTCTCTATAAAATTTTTTAAATTTGTATGCCAGAACAATGAAACATTTAAAAAGAAGTGAAAACTTTAAGAAAATGTCTTGGAAAAATATTTATGCATTAAGGACTGAAATTTATTATCATACGCCTTTAATTCATTCAAGAAAATCTGACGAGCCTTTTGAATCAATATGCAATTATGTATTGCCAAAATATATAGTCTTGGCAAGATCAGGACATTTCTCTGTACTGTGCCCAAATTCTTCAACATAAAAATACGAATTTTTTCTTTGAGGTATTGTAGTTATGGCGATCTTTTCCCAATAAGTGTCATGGAGGGTGCCGTTTTGTTTATTGGACCAGCACTCAGGGCATGATCCTCTAAATCCAGCGCATTGCGCCGGACCTAGAAAGGAGGGCGCAGTATTGGAAAGACAGATGAAGAAAGATGAGAGGATAGAAAATTATTTTTTAGCTATTCCAGCCTTTTACATTTCCGGATAATTTAGGTATAGGGTCGCCAAAGGAGGCTGCTGTTACTCTGCTCTTTAGTACATCATAGTGACAATTGCTGCCAGTTGCAATCACTGATCAGTGCTATAACTTCGTAACTGTAATAGACCAACAACAACTAACACATGTACTAATGCTGAACAGGAAAGTTCGACACCATATTCAGGACTAACTGGGGAGTCGAAATAGGGATTTTAGGCTTCTTAGTCAGGAGGTAGTATTGAAGGAAAGATGAGAAGATAGAGATTTTTTTTGTAGCAATTTGAGCCTCTTTACTTAGCCGGCTAATTTTTTTGCTACAAGGCCAACGAAGGAGAGCCCAGTTCTTCTGCTCTTTAGTACATGATCGTGTCAGTCGCTGCCAGTTATGTTCAGTGATCAGTGCTATGCCTTCATCACTGAAACAGGCCGTCAACAACTAACACAATCATGCACTAATGTTGATCAGGAAAATTCGACACAATATTCATGACTGAGCGCGGCGTTGAACTCAGGACTCTTCGCTACATAGATGTTTAAAATGTAGTAATTAAATTAGTATAAATGAAATGAATTAGTATGGAATATGTGTATTTATATTATGTAGGAATCTACAAGGATTCAAATGGGATGGAGATGTTCATCAATCTGTGTAACCTAACCAACCATGAAGGAATTTTTACCCTTCCACCTTTTTGTAATAATAAATCTCAGGGCAAACCAAATACGAAAACAATTTTTTAATACTGTATTTTATAAAACTAAACCAAAACGGGCAAAATACATATATATATGTGGCGGTAAATATTTGACCGCATGCCAAATACGCGGACGCATACAAAACAAGAATATAGTCCCGCTGAGCATAACGAAGGTGACGACATCAACAACGCCATCAACAAAAATTAATAAAAACTTATCTTCAACAACTGGAACTACGACAAGGAGGACGAGGACGACATAATGAAAATGTCTCTCTTAGTAGAAATCTCTTATACACAAGATCATGTTATGAATATTGTTAGCCAGCTGGATGCCACAATGTGGGCAATAGCTACGGTTTAATTAAGCCAACGATTATCATAACTAATTGCAATTACATGGTCGGCTGGGCTGTAAATATGCGACAGTTAGTGGAGAGACAACTTAAAAAATCATAGCGCTAGTCAGAGTTGATTTTTGTGTTATATCTTGGGCAAGCAAGCGCAGGAACATGGCGTGTGGTTTCGCTGTGTGAAATTTAATATGCGACTGCAATAATCGTAATAAAGATGCGCAACAGCGAAGAGAAACCGAAAGAAATCGTTTGCAAACTTAAGGCCTTGGACAGACATTTTATGTGATTTAAAATACAAGAGTTTGTCGACTTGACCAGTTATTGACTGCCACAATAGTTGAACAAGCCTTTCAATGATTAAAAAAACTGACCTTTTCCGTCAATTATTTAAAGCGTATAATATACGAAGGGAATTGCCATAAGAAACATCTGCGAAAATCCCATTTTCATGCTCATGTAATAATCACTTAAGAGTATTGGCACCGAATACACCTACAACATGTTTTCAGAGTGCAACATTGTAGCCGAATGATGGACACAGAATCAGTTGAGAGTAAGACTAGATCACTACAGACTAATTGTGTGTTAAAGTACATGCCGTTTTGTTGGTAAAATAAACTTGGAACGAATTGAACTACGAGTTGTCATTTAAACGCGTAAAACGTGTTACACACTTTGATCACGTTCTCGCCACAATGGCTCATGGTTTTACATACGCATTTGCCTCGTTACTGCCTTATGCATGTATATTCCTATCGCGTTTAGATGTCTAAATAAAATTGTTAAGCACACGGTTTAATGCAGATATTTGGCTGAACAAATAAACACTATGTGCTGTATATAGAGTGCATTCAGTGAGCACAGTGATCTTTAAGTAATAAATCAATTACCTTACCATACCATCAGTACCCACTTCGTTAGAGAAATGTTTCTATTGTTGATACTGCTGGAGTAGTTCGGAAAACAAAACATTCATTTACACATACCATTTCGTATATGTGAAGTAGTTGCAGAGGATGCTGTATGTGTGGCATATCTCAAAAGCGTTTCTACTTGGAATGAAATATCGCTTATGCTTTATATACATTTAGAACAGCAGACTGCCGACTACAACTACCAAACAAGTAAGAACGTTATATTCGACCGGGTATAATCTCAAATACCGTCCAAATATTAAGTAAATAAAAACTGCAATTTGTGGGGGTAACTGCGGGAGGGACCATGGGGAGACACCTTACAATTGCCACGAAACACTAAAAAGTAAATTTTTACACTTAATAGTATACAAAAAAATTTTTTTTTTTTATAGGGTCATGTAGGGGGGGCCAAGGTGGGGGAGGTTAGGACAAAGGAAAATCCGGGAACATCTCAGCTTCATCATAAAAGCTTTAAAATTTAATTTTTAAGGAATGTAGACATAAATTATATAATTTGTTGAGTTGAGTGTTTACACTATTGTTCCATGTTATATGTTACTTTAACGCCCACTAAAAGCGGCAGTATCCAAAAATAGATATTTCTGATTTTTTGGCCGCAATTTTAACGCGTTAAATCTTCTTTGACATAAAAATATATCAAAAAAAAATTTTAAAACTTATATTGATTTTTAGAGGTTGGGTTAGTTCCTCTTAAGGAAACTTTTTTCCCCCTGGACCGATTCAAGCCGTTTGCAAACTTGACCTGTGCTATTATTCAAAATATATTTGTACCAAATTTCAAGGATCTAACTCTTTTCGTTTGGACTGCATAGTTATTTTCACAGACGGACAAGACTAGATCGTCTTAGATTTCATCACTTATCAAGAATATACATATATACTTTTTGTTGTCTTATGCATTAAACACATTCACGACAGCAGACTACCGACTACAACCTGTCATAAATAGAATACACGGGTTTATATCGGAATGATTATTTTAACGGCTACACGGCAGGTTGTTTTCCGTGCTACTTTTGTGCTTGTAGCGAAATTAAACTAATTTCTATTTTCATAGGCGACAATAAATAAATTAGTGCTGCCAACTTAGTGAAAAATCTTAAATAAATAAGCGTTTAAAAATATTTTCAAAGTGGTTAAATATATGAAAATTGTTAAAAATAAAAAGATGTAATAGCCCTTTCAAGAATAAATATTTTTAATTTTTATTTTTTTTGCGTTCTCTCTCTCGGCTTTAATTTCTTTATTTTATTTATGTAATATTATTATTATTTTTGTTGTTGTAATAACTCCTAGAATATAGGCCCCATATAAACGATATGGGTATCATTTCAAAGTACTCCAAATTGTCTTTCTATTGTTAGATATATTTTTTAAATTTATTCACATATTGGAAGTATTATTAAATTTTGAAATTTTGTATCCGACTTTTCAAGTAAAAATTCAATTATTTTGAAAAAAGCTCGATGCAACGACATTTTAAATCTAATTTTGTATATACTTGATATCCGTTATCGATAAAAGACATTAGTTAGGTCACAAATGAATTAACTCATAAACTCATTTTCATAGTGCCATAACAAAATAGGACCTCAAAATGTATTTATTACAAATGCAAAAACTATAAAACTATATGAACAAATAAAATGTTTTTATTATAAATTTTGTTTCGGCCTATAAATAAATTTAGAATAAGCGCTTTTTTATATATGTGCAAGTGGCACCACTAAAATGAGATGTTGACAATGTAGCTGCCATCTCAAATATAATTAAGTTGCTGACTACGAGGCGACGATTGTAGCCAACGGCTTTTGTAGTCCGTGATCGTGTAGCCTGCTGTCGTTATTTTGTTTAAAGCTTTAGATAGACATTTCGCTGCGTTACACACGGAATGACAAAGTGAATATACTTTCCAATTTTTTCTTGGAGGGTATAATAATAACATAAATGGGTGTATATACATTTTTATAGCTTTATGATCAATACTGTGAATTTTTAATTAAAATCTTTGAAATTAAATTTAATAAATAAGTTTCAAAGATTTTTTGTAATTTTGTTATACTAATGATATATTTTTATGTCAAAAATGGTTCAAAGCGTGGAACTTGGAGCCAGAAAATCAGAAAAATAAATTTTTGGACCCGGTAACCTTTAGTGGCCGTTTAAGTAACATATTACATGGAAAAATGGTGTAACTATTTAACAAGTTCTATTACTTGAGCCCACAAATTAAATTTTTAAACTTTTACGACGAAGGTAAGATGTTCTCTGATCTAGCCCTCTACCAATTTTTGCCCCTAAGTGACCCTAGCAAAAAAAATATTTTTTGCACTTAATTACCCTAAACATTTTTTATGTTAAGTTTTTACGGCAAAGGTGAAATATTTCCTCCACGGCCCTTCCCGGAGTGACTCTGTCAAAATAGAGTTTTATAATTGAACACAAAAATGTCTTAAAGGAACTCTGACCTATCACACTAAAATTTTAAATTCATTTATTAAAAATTTGCAGAGTTTTTAAGATTCGACCGGGTCCCTCAGTTCTCAGTTGTTGTTTAATGCAGTTTCATTACAAAAAATAAAACATTTAAATCGATTAGTAGGTTATATTTTAATCTTAAGGAAATTATAAATTTTCCCTGAATTATTTTATTGCTGTTCAATAATATGTTCAAAGTGATCTATAATAATTTCCAAACAAAATTTTTAAAATTCCTTTTTAATATTAAAATATTTTTTAGCAGTTCTTTTAATACCTTCCTTTGTGCTCGTAAGTAAAATATATTTAAAAAAATACATAATTTTTTTTTTCGATAATGCATCTTAGTAAGTGTCTTACAACAATAAAAACATGAAACGCACGTTACCTGCAACAAACCTAATCTGGACCTCAATAAAACGATAAAGTCATTTGGCTGTTTATTTTATTATGTGCCATAAAAATAGCAGTCATGTGTGACAGATTGTTAGCTTCAACTCACTGTACCACTACTCGGCCACTACTACTGTTACTACTTAAACCCATAGCTAGTTAACGGACAAGAGATTTAGTGCGAAAATTTCACCATTCAAGCCATTGCAATAGCGCTAATTTATCCTTCTCTTGTGTGTTTTAAAAGGTTTGCTAAAATTTATTTTAGTTAGAACAGCCAATATTTGGTATGATCTGGCAATTGTTAGATTTATGACGGGCCATAAACATATTTATGTTTGGAAATGCAATTTGCTGCTTTTACTAAATATCTTTCGCGTTTGAGATTTTTTCTTTCGTGTCATTTAACGGGGGCGTTACTTACCGTTTCATTTTTGAAACATTGTTGGTGCTTAAGTATGTTAGAAGGTCGCACTTTTACTATTTAAAATTAAAGTATTTGGCGGATTCTATAATAAATAAATGAACGACAACGATATTTTTGGGTTGTCCTTGTACTTTCTACTTGTGACATTTACCTTAATGTATTTCTTTTATTGTTGTGATGGCTGTTGGTTGGCGAACCGAAGTAAATTTTTACAGAACATGTCTATTCAAATTATTTTTATATAATAATGAGAAAATATGGAATTTCCCTAGAAATAAGTAGGTAGCTAGAATTTATTCTCCTACATGGAGTCGTAGAATAAAAGAAACATTTGAAGAGGTAGGATGTTGAAAATAATAGATTTATAAACTTTTCCTAATGTAAAAACCCATATTGTCTGAAATACCCTTAGCAGACGAGAGTATTATAAAATTGCCAACGATAATCTTTGAAAATGTAAATAAAATTTTATTTTATTAGGGGTACGGAGGATGTTAATTGGTATCTATTTTGGTGACCTTAACTAAGAGTGACATTTTATATTTCTAAGTAGTATATGATCACTACCTCGGTGAAATAAATAATAACACAAGACTAAAAATCCTCGTTCCTCAAAAGGCATGGAAACTGTTGGTCTTAAAGTATTTAAAAGCTGAAAGTAGCAGGTGCTTAATTTTAGTAAAGCATAGAACACAATATAAACAAAAATTACATACATTTACACAATGCAGGTGCTTAGCGTATACAGAACAGAGATCTCAGAAAAGTACAACAAAATTTAATGTACACCTTTAATACAATGTACACCTTGAATACACTATAGACATTGTCTATCTTTCATCATGTACACCTTCTATTTGTGTATAACTATGAGTGCACTCGTGTACATATCGTGTATAAACTTTTTTATTTTGAAACTGGTGGGTATGTATAAAATTTTCAGTGTTTGCTTTTACTGGGTACACACACACACACACATTAATTTTATGAAGTTATAAAACATATACAATGTTATCATCTCCGCAAATGTGCATACGTACATAAAGTGAATTCAATGTTTTCAATGTCTTCAATGTATACACTTGAGGTATGATGCACAGTCCTGTACACTCAAGATTTATTTGTGTAAAAAGTGAGGCATGCATACATTTTTCGATGTCATGTTTTTCAATGTCGTTGATGTAAACTTGTGTTTACAGGGGATAAAATATGTACATTATTTCGAACTCTGATCCAGAATATTCTTAAGAGATATGTAATTGTCAAAGCATTGTTATAATTTTTCCTGAAGGAAATGGTTAGACCTAAAATTTTTGGGGAGTATATTTTTAACAATTACAAATCACTTTGTTTGCGATCGCATAGTTATAAGTGTTCCTTTTTTCACTTTATATACTTTTATATCACATCTATGCATCTCTGTATTTAGATAAAAAAAAGACAAAGCAATTTAATTGTGAATATTTATTCTAAACGAAAAGAATTAATTTCGTCTCTAGTGATGAGGCCCATTTTTAATTAGGCAGTCATGTCGCATGTAGGCTCACAAAATCCAGTCCTCGAAAAATATTACATCCAAGTAAAGTGACCGTATTGTGCGGTTTGTGGTCAGGCGGTGTCATCGGCCCGTATTTTTTCGAAACAGAGCAAGGAAACGCCCTCACTGTGAATGCTCTGCGCTACCGAACCATGATAACCGATTGGCTAATGTGGACACCAATGACCTTTGGTTTCAGCAAGTGGCAAGCGCCACAAGCCACAAGGCCGGCCAAAGAGTTCAGTTATGGCATGAGAAATATCCCGGTCGCTTAATTTCTAGTTATGGCAACCAGCCTAGTCCTTGTAATTGAAAACTGCTGTATTATTTTCCCATAGGGACATTTGAAAGACCGGGTTTAGCGAACACATCCCAAACAACTGACGCTCTGAAAGAAGAAATTCGGCGCATCATGGACGAGGTAACCTGCAAAATGTGATAAAAAAATTTCCGAAAGGAGCGGATGTTTGCCAAAGTTCTAAAGTTAGAAATTTGCACGATATCATATTCTATTATTAATTCCCGTATTTCTACTTTATATTGGTACCAATAAAACTGAATTTATCAAAAAATTTTATATTTTTAAGACAAATTACTTTCTAACCTCAAACGTGCCCACCCAATCAAATTGACTACTTAAACTTATACCGATTTAATAAATCGTCCTTGGACTTGCATTAAACCTCTACCGTAACGTATAAATAAATGTCTGTGATACTTAAATTAAAATTTCAAAATTCAAAGCAATTAACAGTACAAAACCAATCTGGCCAAAAACCAAGAACATTGAAACCAAAGAAAAAATTAACCAAAACCCAAAAAGACAAAAAGTCTATAGAGGTCAACGTAGACCACCCAAATAAGATGACTTAACGTTCCCACTTATGAAGAGAATGTTGCAATACTCACTTGCAACACAACATTAAACCCAAAACTACTCGTGTATACACAACAAAATGCCAATGCAGAGAAAGACCCAAAATGAAATGAAAAATAAAAGATGAGACATAAACCTGGTCGTCGATCACTGAACATGCTGTGTTCAAAATAATGAACAACATGCAGTGTTAAAAATGCTTCAAAATAAATAAAACAGCAGTAAGTGACACATATAATAAAGATAAACGAAATAAAAATGTAAGGAATACATTTAACACAGAGTGAGTAAAAGTAGGAAAAACTGAACTGGAAGCAAGAGAAAACATTTGTTCTACAAGATGCCTGAATGTTCAAACACAAGCGTAAATAAGACATTTTGAGAAGGATGTAAACGGGAATAGGTCTGATAATTATTTGTACAGGACAGTAAGTATTTAATAAATAAATAAATAAATACATAATTGATTTGAACGATGTGTGGCAGAGGCAACACATTAATTACAATGCTCTTTAAGAAAATACACAAAAAACACAAACTGCTGTTGTTGCACAAATTAATTTTGGTTAAAAAAGATACCAGTGTTTCAAATTATTATCATTTTTAATAGTTGGAATTTGTTTTTTGTAAATGCATGAAAAAATATAAATGTTCATTGTAGTCCAATGAAAAACAGCTTCCCCTAGTGTCAATAAAATGAGAATAATTAGCACACATAGAAACAATTTTACAAGATTTTCAAACAAATCTTTGTTTGAAAAAATATTTATTTTCAGCAAAAACTTATAATAACGTTAGTTGCCCTTATTCTGTAACGTCACGTCAAGACAATATCAAAAATAGGGGGTGCTGTTGCCTAAAGTATTAGAATACGAGACTATGAAGCGGAGGGTCCTGAGTTCAACCCGGCGCCGAGTCTTGCAATATTGTGTCGAATTCTTCTGATCAGCATTAGTGCATGGTTGTGTTAGTTGTTGCCAGCATTTTTTCGATGATGAAGGCATAGCACTGGTCGCTGAACATAATTGGCAGCGACTGACACTATCATGTACTAAAAAGCAGAGTAACAGCGCCCTCCTTCGTCGGTCCTGTAGGAAAAATTAGCCGCCGAAGTAAAAAGGTTGAAATAGCTACAAAAAAAAAATTCTCTATCTTCTCATCTTTCTGCCTCTGTCCCCTCAATACTATCCCCTATTTTCTAGTTCTAGTGCAATGTACTGCATATGTAGGGGTCATCCCCTGAGTGCTGGGCCAAGATAAAAAATATATCAAAACTAGGACACTTCTGATTTCCTTTGCTTCAGCAATTGACAATTTGTAACACCTTCTTATTATATTCGACGCCTTCGAGAATAGCCACAAGCAGTCAAAAGGATTTAATTGTTGTCCACAGTGATATATTTTTAATATTGCGTTGACGTGACATTGACAACTATTAACAGAATAAAGGTGCATTTTCTAAAGTGTGCGTTAATCGTATCATTCAATTATTACAAAAAATATAAAAAAAAAAAAAAAATATATATATATAAATTGTATTACAGGATGTTAATTTCCCAACAGGCTATAGGTTCAAATCTGCGAAACTGCAAATTATTTTTTTATTTTATTTTTATTTTTAATAAATGAACGTGATTGCATTCTATTTATTAATTTTTTGAGAATGGAATATTTAGAATATTTTTCATAGTCATTAAACCAGCAGAACGGATCAGTACTGATTTCGAGACCGCTACGCCATCTCATCAGCGTTCTTTGTTCAATTTTTCCACACTTGCAAAAGTGGAAAAATTGAACAAACAACGCTGATGAGATGGCGTAGCGGTCTCGAAATCAGTACTGATCCGTTCTGCTGGTTTAATGACTATGAAAAATATTCTAAATATTCCATTCTCAAAAAATTAATAAATAGAATGCAATCACGTTCATTTATTAAAAATAAAAATAAAATAAAAAAATAATTTGCAGTTTCGCAGATTTGAACCTATAGCCTGTTGGGAAATTAACATCCTGTAATACAATTTACATAAACAAAAAGGTTCACTATTAAAAATAGAAATCCATACATTAATTTAAAAATATATATATATATATATATATATATATATATATATATATATATATATATATATATATATATATATAATTTAATATTTCTGAAGGATTAAAAATTTTGCATAGTGTAAACATTAGCACACTGTTGCAATGCCGCTGTAGTAATTCTCAATTAGTATTGAGAGTTTTATGTTCATAGACGAAGATTTCTATAAAGGGTGTTTTTTATAGAGTGACACAAGTTTAAATTATAACAAAACAAGAAACTATATCTTTAATATCAATGAAACGGGCTTCACTGAAAACAAAATTTTATGAAATTAATGTTTAAATATGATTTCCGAAATGTGGCGTTCCCGGTTGGCGCGTAGAAGGCCCCATCTGGAACACCAATTTTCAACAACTAAAAAAATGGGGGGGGAGCATCGTGGTGGTAGCGGTTGAAACCCATATCGCGGGGAGAGCGAGAACTCAGTGTGGAGTTGCACTGCGACCGGGTGCCGTGGCCCAAAGATCGGCAGGAGTTTTAGGTAGGCTCCGCTCCTAACCAAGGGGGAGGCCATGTCCAAATACATGCTTTCAAATTGGAACTCATGCGTGACAGTCTGTTGCGTGTGGAGGCGTTGTTAGACGTATTGTATCCACCCGATGTTAAGACCAAAGTGGGGTTAAGCAGCGAAGCAGGTAACCACTAAAATCTGTAGCACATCGAATTTTCCGCTCTGAAGGACGATTATGTATGCCATAAAATGGAACAAGTGCACGATGAGTTTGACGAATAAAACAATTATTTTGATTAAAAATTTCAACAATTTGCCAGTATTGTGATACTCTAAAAAACAAATGTTATAAACATGCATTAAAATAAAATTTTACAAAAAAATCGCCAAACTTTATAAAACTTTAATGAAAGAGAGCGGCCACAAAAATATTTAGTTGACTACTATTTTTCGACATAAGACTTGCGTATGTGCTTACTGGCTCTGACACTAATTTTACCATCACCAGCAACAGCGTTTCCTTATTCATCTCTGGCTGTCACGCAAAAAAAAAAAAAAAAAAATTAAAATAAATAAATAATAATAAAAAAATTCTTCTGATGCTTTGAAGAGATACAATCTTAAATTTAACAGGTTTCATAATTTTTTGACATCTTTAATGTGTGATCTGTAAGATGATGTTGGTGTGTTAACTGTATGCGTTTATATATCGTCCGTCTGTTGCACGTATTTTTAAATTTTTATTTAGGTGAAGATATGTCGGTGTGCATGTACATGCATACATATCATTGACTGCATTTTTTCATACACAAATCACAGACTAAAAGGTACCGTCACAGTTTGTTTTATTCTTCTTGCATCTGCCTCTGTTACCAATCAAGAAAGAGTGGTAACAAAACAAAAAAACTTATTATGACTGCAAGTGTATAAGCAAATAACTCTTCATTCTGCCACATTATTATAATAATAAAAAAGCGAGATAAAAGGGCATATTCAGCTTGACCATTAATAAGGAGAATAAAAAACTGAAATTAAAAATTTTTAAACAACAAACAAGATTTAACTATTCAAAGACAGCGCTGGCAGTCTACCATAATGTGGCATTTAAGTAGGCCTGGGCGCATGACAGTTATGGATCAAAGCAAGTGTTTCACTATCAACAACAACAACAACAACAACAACAAAAATGATTATCATTGTGATAATAGTGGGGAATAAAACTAAGAAACGTAACTGAATATATGAAAGATAAAATTGTATTTTAGGATGAGATTTTCAGACGTTAAGAGCCACTAGAAATATTCTATTCCCTGTGATTTTAAATTTTATCATCATAAACTATGTTGATTTAAATAAAACTACGTGAACTATATGAATTTTGATGCGCTAAACTCAAATCCGTTTTCGGTTTTTTCCATCAGGTCGTCGTTTATAGGCATGGCAAATTTTTCCCCCTATATTAGTCACGTAGGGAGACATATTTCACTCTAACTCGAGAACGAGTCATCCGATTTTCAAGATGTGTAACAAAATTGTATCTAGTAAGTATTTTCACGAACATTTATATTGCTATAATAAATTGAATTAAGATTCATAGACTAATTGTTCGAAATTTGTTTTTAAATCTCAGAAAGACATGATAAATATTCCAAGGCGCAAAGGAAAGTCAACATCAGGGCCCAAATTACCGCATTCGATATCGAACGAAATTTCTATACAATTTAAATACAAATTTCGATCGATATCGAATGCCGTAATTTGGCCCCAGTTTTATTCAACTTACACAGCAGAACAGAACAGCTGTTTTCGAAAGCCGCAACACCTGCATCATCAGTGCTCATGTGTATTGTGTTTATCACCACTTATTAGGTTTTGGAATTATTCAAAGATTAATGGAGAAAAAAAATATTTTTTCGTGCAAAATTCATAAATTTTTTCTGTTTAAAAATGGAATTAAAAAAAAACATAGAGCAAATATTCAACATTTTGTAAGCATTTTGAGAGCTACATATCTTAAAAATAAAATAAGCTATAAACCATAAAAATCGGCTAAAAATGTGGATTTGATTGTCAATTTAGTGCATCAAAATCCATATAGTCCACATAGTTTTATTTAAAGGAGGATTTTTCTGCTGAGCAGTGTAACAAATAGTTTGAGTATTTCTCTGTATATCATTGTGATGCACGTCATTTTTGCCAGGTTTTGACTGTGGACGTACAGTATAAAACAAATTTTTGTTTGGGGACAGTCAAAGAGTTAAACCTATTTTTTACTTGTTAAATGTTGCCATTTCCGACCCACTAAATAAAAAATTTGTGCATTTTTATTGCAAAAAAAATTCGATTTGCGTCACATTTCATCGATTCACATTTACGATGCATATCGGGGCCCTAGTGTATGTCTTTTAGGGCCCTCATTTTTCCGCCACCAGTAACAATTGCTGTAAAATATTTGACATAATAGATTGGCCACTAGGCTTATTAATGACAATTTTATTCGACAATTTTACAAAAGCAAAACCGTATTAGATGAGGAAGTTGATGCAGAAACGTAAATAGCAATACACTAATTCTTATTAAACAGGCGAGGATCAGCAAGAGTGCAAATTATTCATGTTTTTTTATTTGTGCTACGGAAATGAATAAACGTACAACTGAATGAGTAAATTGTTTTTATTAGACGGTGTCGGTTTGATTACGCGTGCCTAGTAATTTTATCAATGAATTTGATTACTATGAAAACAGTCGTAGTAAGCACATCCAATTGATAACGATATGTAAACATAAATGGCTGTATTGAAATAGCAGAAATAAATTAATGACGTTTTCTCAACTTGCGAATACAATCTAGTGGTTTTTCCTCTATTTAATGTGCTATTCATTCATATAGACATTTATTATCAGACATAAGAGTATCAAGTTGTATATGAAAACTAGTCATCGATATCAGATGGTTGTTATTGAAAATTACTACATATGATATGAGTGTCGATGTATGTATGTACATGCATGTATGTAAGTGTATAATTCTACATATTTGTATACCTTTAGTAATACGTATGTGTACATACAAACGAACAAATACAAAGTTGAAAAAGCCAAAGATAACAAATTTCATTGAATTTCTTATAAAATTGCGAGAAATTCAGGCAAATTTCTTAGAAATTTTATTGAACAACTCATACGTTTGCGTTAACAAGTTTTCAGCTTCAATTGTATGTATGAGTGTATTTTAATCTGTGTATAAGTTTGTTTGTACGTAATTACTTTAACCAAAAACGGTAAACGTGAACAGTTTTTTTCATTTGTTGTTGTTTTTTTTTAAGTTGATGGCTTTTTATTTATTTTTATGCAAACAACAAAAACAATTATTATTTTGTAAAGTACATAACACGAAATCAGTTTGTTTGCAAGTGTGTACATGTTGTGTAAATATTTAATAGGGTGGTTGGTTACAACCAAATTGCGTGCCTGATGTAGAGATTATTTCATGCTTGATTTCAAGCTTTTGTCAAAATGTAGTCTTTTTTCTTAATAGCAGGTGAGTTATAGAAATGAAGATGGAAATTAATTACCTTTCCTGGGTCTTGAGATTTCCTCATGGTCCTTCAAAATGGACGGTAGCACGGTTTTACTAAGAATACGAGTTCTTGCTCCAGCTGATAAACGCAACGTTACCATAACTATATAAATAAACAAGCATAAACGTTATATTCGACCGGGTCGAATCCTAAATACCCTCCAAATATTTAGTAAAACTCTAAAAACTCTATTCTCATTCTTACGAGTATTAAAATTTACAGTTTTAGGGGGGAAAAAGGCCAGAAGAAGACCAGAGAACACATTACCTTCGTCGTAAAAGCTTATAAATTAAATTTTTAAAGAAAGTAGGCTGAAAGAATACAATTTGATAAATATTTACACTATCTTTTCATATAATATATAACTTCAACACGGGTAGAAAGACTGTATCCTAATGTTATTTGATGGTATTACAAACTACATAAAAAGAATGCAAACCCCCCAAAGAAAATACCTATTTAATAATTATCTTGAAAAAGAACAAAAATACATAGCAACTACATATACTATATATGTATATTGAAAATATTCAAAACTAAATTCTAAAAGCTATTTATGAACACCAAAAAAATAATAACCAAAAAATTATATTGAAAAGAAGATAATACATTTTTTAAGCAAAAACAAAAAAAAAACAATTAAAAGTTGTAAGAATTATAAAACTTGGTGTTAGCTTGTAATATGTATTTAATAAAATAAGGCAAGAAAAAAATATAATAAGTATATAAAATTGTTCCATAAAACATTAGCAAATTATTGCAATTTCTTGTGAAGAAAAGAAATCAAAATTAAAAAAAAATATCAACTATTTTTAATAAATTATATCTTTAAATATTATTTTTAAAATCGTTTATTCGACATATTGTCTCAATTAAATTAGTGGTGGTGGAAAAACAAAATAGATTTATATCGAATAAAATTTGTTTGTTGTGCTTTCTTGAATTTCAAATCCTATGGTTTTGCTTGTGTAATTCTCAATTAATTTTTGGGAGTTTATGTATAAGCTGAGAGGTTCTGTTAATTTGGAATTAGGTTAAAGTCTACTGATGATTTGGTGTAAGAACCAATGAAATGCAGGCATATAGACATACTTGACCACATAACAAACACAAAGCACTAACTTAAATATTATTTATGTTATTATACACTGTTTTTAAACATGGAATAAATAATCTTGCCCTTTCAAAAAATTCCAACTCTCTGTTGAAATAAAAATGATTGAAATGAAAAATATTTGAAATGTTTAAATAAACTAAAAAGTTGATGTGATAAAAAAGAATTGAAAAAAAAAGAAGAATATATGTATTATATTATTTCTTTATGCGGGGTCCAAAAATAAACTATATCATATATTGTCTTAGACTTTATCACTGATCCAGAATATATATACTTTATGGGGTCCAATTCTTTTTTGGAGGGTATTTAAACTGTATTTTGTCGGGGTCGATCTGGCAAGGGCCTCGAGGGAGACCTTTCACCTTTGCCATAAAACACTAAAAATAATTTTTTGGAATAAGTAAGTGTAAAAATAATTTATTTTTTATAGGGTCATTTGGGTGGCAGAGGAGGATCACATTACATCTCAGCTTCCTCCAATTTTTTTTCCGACTACGGAAATAGAACCCATGGGCCTATATGGGAAAAGTAGCACGGACAACAACCTGTCGTGAAAATAATCATTCTATTGCTGTAGTAGGTAAATTTTTTTAATTTTTAACTTGGGACACATATTGGCAGTGCACCCTGTATCTAGAACTGCTACGCATAAGTTGCTGGACATTTAAAAGGTCTGATTCCTCACAATGACTTGGCAACATAAAAGTGTGGCGCTTGCCGTGATTACGTGTCTTTTGACAGTTTTTTTTTTCCTCAACTCTTTTGTTTTAAGTTTTTGTACTCCTTTTGAACGCTATGCATTAAATACTTGATTCGGTACAACCGTTTTTCACAAAATATTTTACCACATCCCAAAAGTAAAATGATTTGTTCTTCATATTTACTGTCACTACAAACTTTGCTTGGGTCAACAACATTTTGCTGCGTTCTCACACATCTAAATGTCGTTTAAATATGAAAAAAACATACGAATATACATATAAAATTTTTTTCTGTAAATGGTTTTGTGAGTTTGTTCATATCTGTAAATATTTTAAGGTGCGCGTGTATGTTTTCCTGCATACATACACACATACATACATGTGTGTTTCCATATCAGTTTTAAAGTCCAGCATTGTTTTAAGTGCAGTGTTTAAGTGCTTAAAAATTATGTTGTTGCGTCTTAGCTTTTTGTGTGTTCTCTTGCCGTATATGTGTCTTGTTTTTCTGTAAATATTGTTAACAAGTGCCTTTTTTTCTGTACGGAGATATTTGAAACAAAAATATGTGTATGTGTAGTTTTTTAAACAAAAATATTATTTAAAATCATAATTATCTCGCCCATACTGTTGTGCAACTTAGTATGACATATGGGATTAAGGTGGTTTCCGTAATAAAAAATGAAATAAACTAAATGGAAGCGGTGTACCACCTTTAGGAAAGTGCAAAAATTTATATGAGAGATGCTGGTTGCAGTGCAAAAGTCTTACAAATTCACAGTGAGGATGCATGCCGTTCATGATGCTATAAAGATTTTCCATTACACTAACTAACATCCATCTAGCGGAGGTCTTATGTCAATTTCAACATATAGGACATGGTGAAGTACTGGCTTCGTAACAAATCGTGTGCTTGTCCAGGATAATTGTATCGTTCGGTATCCGATATATTTGAGATATATCACTAATAATAGACATACACTCCTGATTGCATAGATGGATCTTAATAAACAGACTTCTCTGGGCATGAAGACCGCATCAATAAAATCGTTAGACCATTGAATGCTCACGTTGTTTCATAATTAAGAAATATCGTGATGCCACGGTAGACTGAATTTTATGCTAAGATTTTATATAAATATTTCATGGCATATGTGATAAAATATTTCAGTTACTTAATGAAGGCGTTAAGGGCGGCACACAGTCAATGAAAACTCCCTGATTGCTAAGGCCTTCGCTTTTCCGCCTCAGACGTTTTTCGTAGTAGATTAAGGAAATCCGCTGGTGTTTTTCTTTAATCTTATACAAAAAACGCCTTTGACGTAATCGCCAACGCGTTACACAATCAGACTGAATATTTTACCGATGCGTCAGAAATGCTCTGGAGAAAAATTTCCCAAAAGAGTCCTCAAATGCCATTAAACTAAATTTCCTTTCTTTATTTTTATTTTTAATTCGGCCCAGCATTCAGGGGAAGACCCCTACATATGCAGTGCATTGCACCGGAAGTAGAAAGGAGGGGATAGCAGTGAGGGGACAGATGAAGATAGATGGGAAGATAGAGAATTTTGTGTAGCTATTTCAACCTTTTACTTCGCCGGCTAATATTTTGTTACAGGACCGACGATGGAGGGTGCTGCTCCTCCGCTCTTTATTACATAAGAGAGTTAATCGCTCTGCAACCTGCATATTATTTTTTGTTTAATTTTTATTAAATTCAAATTATCTTTTTCTATGTTAAGATCACCAAACTTCTAAAACGCATCAGGAGTGATTTCGAGATTTCTCTTCGGCGTTAGTTGTTAAACTTTTTGGACTCTTCATGCTGATACTAGTCATTAGCAATATCAACTTTGATTGCCACGAAACTCCCCAACCCTCCTTGATGATTATTATTATTCCAAATATTTTCTCTTTTCTTTTTTTCAGAGCACAAATTACTCCAATCGATATCGAGTGAGATTTCGATACAATTTATATACAAATTTCGAACGATATCGAATGCCGTAATTTCCCCATGGGCTGTTGAGAGTTTTTTTCTGTTATTTATGTCCGTGCAATTGAAATTTTTCTTTAGTTAAAAATTAAGAAAAATATTTTTTTATGTAAAAACATTATAAGCTTAAAAGAACTATTACTAGAACGTTTGTTAACTTTTTTTGTTTATTTTATTTTATTATATTTATTTAGCTCAAGGTATTTGAACAAAATCATTATAAATTTTATTTATTAAAATTCAATATTTCGTTAACAATCTATCATCGTCAGCAATAAATAATATTGCCAGGGTCAGGGTTGGGGAATTTCGTACTAACCAAAGAAAAACAATTTAAAAAATGAATGTGGGAACTTCTCATATTCAATTTTCGTTAAAAGCATTGGTTAAATAGTTGATATTCCTACAAAACTAGCACCACTTGAAAAAGTGGAAAAACTTAAGAGAGAACGCTGATGAGATGACGTAGCGGCCTCGAAATCAGTACTGATCCGTTCTGCTGGTTTGATGGTTATTGAAAATATTCTTAATCTCCTGTATTCCGTAACTATTTGTCAATGTCTCGTCAAGACAATATCAAAAATAGGACACTTAAACATTTCTTGTGGACAACAATTGACTACTTTTGACAGGATGTAACTACTCGCTAAGTCCTTGTATATAGAAATAGGCTGTTAGAAATTGTTAATTGCTGAAGATAAGGTGTACGGACATGATCTATTTTTGATATTGCCTTGACGTGATATCGACAAATAGTTACAGAATAAAGGGGAATATAAATAAATAGAATTTGAACAAATTATTTTTTTAAATAAAAAAAAAATATATATATATATATATATAAAAAGAATGCAATTTCGCAGATTTGAACTTAGAGCCCATTGAAAAAATTAACATCCTGTAATATAATTTACATAAGAAAGTTCAACTAATAGATTAAAAATTCATACATAATTTATAATAATTTTATAAAAAGACCTCGGGACTAGAACTTCATTTTTCTTTCCATATGTGGTGCAAACACCCATAATAATCTGTTAATATTCGTGTGTTAAAATGACAGAATTAAATTATACCGGATGAATAAATGTTTTATGTTAAACATGGCCCATGTTGGTGGGTAAACCTTCATTTTGTTAACTCAAACTTTTTGTGTGATTTACTTGTCGTAAAAAGAGAAATAATTCTTCAGTTCGTTTCGTCATCATGCCTCTATTATTATTATTTTTTATTTCTTTTGCTTTTAGTTAATGACAAAAACTAATATTATCTTCCTGTGACAATTTGTTTCAGCCGAGACTTTTTCGTTCATGTTTGATATATACAATATTTTTCGGTAAAAGCCGCTTTGTATCATTAATTGCTTGAATGTATGAGATCTACAATATATGAGATTTCGTACTTGTTATGTACAAGTGGACGTATTTATTGTTTGTAGGTACTGTTTAAGTATGAAAGAGTAGATTTTTTAACTTTCTGTTGGGAATACAATTTTTTTTGTTTTTTGATTGTTTTTTTATGGAAATTATTTGTAGTACAACTTTGCTAATGTGTTAAAACAATAAACACCGTTTTTATCTTAAGCACACATTTGACCAAAATGCAGTATTCATTTCTGGCCAGCGTCATAGAGAGACAGAAAGACTCACAGACGGCCAGTAAAGGAGATGTGGTGGGCTAAGTTTTTGTTTATTTGCAGTAAATAGTTGGTGGATTTTTTTTTTTTGTTGTTGTCTTGTCCGTTTATAATATTTCTTTCTTTTATTATTTTTACCTTGGTCGTGAAACAAGTGTGTGAAATATATTTTTTTTCTTTTGTTTACGCTAAGAGACAGTAATTTTCCTTTTTGTTCTGTGTGCAGTTGTTGCTATTATGTTGCCGTTGTTGCAGTTGTTGACAATGTTAACAACAATGTTGTTCAAAATTTTAGTATTACATGTATTAAGCGTTTTGGAGTTTATGTATGTGTTTAAAATTTTATTTGAAGATAATTGTAGTTGCATAAGGAATTTCGTATGCATAATTTAACAATGAATGAGTTAATATTTTGTAAATATTGACAGCAAACTTAAAGCTAGAATAAAGGAGGCAAATAAATCGAGGTGGTCTTGAGAAAAAAGAAATGTGTTTTTGTGAGATGCGATGCGCACTGTAGCCAAGACAGTTAGGAATTAAAAATATTTTTTAAAAGCTTATAATTTGTATGGGTATTATTAATATTTAAAAATATGAATATGTTTTGTTGTAGACCTTTTTTTATAATATGTTTGTTGGTTAGCTATTTTTCGGCTTGAAAAATGTAATACATATTTATATTATAAGTTAATTTAGCCAACAGTAGGTATTAAAAAGAGTTTATACTCAAGATTCATTAAAATTTCTTTGAATATTGAATAGTTTATGCTCATCCGCTTGTCTTAAAAAAATTATAATAAATAAATTAAATAAATAAAATAATAATAATAATAATAATCACGTATGTGATGAAAATCGATTTCGGCGACAAAAAACGCTAAAATCGAAAACAGGTGTGATGTGTTATCTTTTGTCGTTTTGTTGTGCCGATTTCATTTTCCACTTTGTCCCATTTCGTTTTTGACGGTTTTGACATGTGACGCATATCGATAATGACGGTTTAAAACCATTTTAAAAACGATTTTTTTCACATCAACGAAATTTACAAAGAAGACGCTAAAATGTTAGTATTTTTTTGTTTAATGACGAATAATTAAATTCATATTTATTTATTGACTTTATAGGGGAAAACATAAAAATCGATGCATCCAACAACTCCTAGAATTCCAAATCTTTCACAAAAAAAAAAATTGTTTAGATATCCGTACCTCTTCCTCTGATGCATGTAGTTTAATTAAGTCTGTACAAAATTTTCTTCTCCAAAAGCCTCAACATTTTTGAAAAGCATTCGGAAACTGTTGTTCTATGCATAGCAACATTTACGTCGTTTCCTACAGACCTCTGGAAACTGCCCTCTGCCAAAAATCTTAAGAGGGCAGCTAATTGAATTGTTAGGGGAATTGATGCACTCTTCTAATATCTTCCAATGTTATTCAAAATTATAATAAAGCCTTCTTTGTTTAAGCAAAAATGCTCCACGAATCTGCAAAAATTATTAAATTTGTAAATGTGTATGTATATTTATTTGTATTCAAATACTTGCATTTCTTCTGGCAAATTTAGAGGATCTGATTTGTCCCTCTAGCACTTACGTCTTACATTTTGAATATTTTGAGTATTCTCAAAGATAATTAAAGAAATTGCTGTAATTGAAGCCATTCGAATTTTATTTTTAAATAAATTTTTACTTTTCCTTGTAAAACTTTTTTCACTGTTGAGTTGTATTTGAAAGATAATCAGAGTTGCATTTATAAAAATTGTTGTGGAATGAAACAAAAGTGGAATATGAAATCGAGCGAAATCTATCACACACTTGTCGATTTCAAAAAACGATTTACTTTTTAAATCGACCGATTTTCATCACATACGTGAATAATAATAATAATAATAATAAAAATAAAAAATTACATAAGTTTTAGGTCTCTTTTAGTGAGAGGGAACCGCAAAACTTTCTATAAAAAATATATTGTCCTGACAAAAATGTTATAGGTAACCCCTTTAGATCTCGGCAAAGAGAAAATGTAATATTTGTAATAATAATCGTTAGGGTTAGGGAATTTCGTAATAACAAAGAGCGAGTTAATTTGAAGAATGAATGTAAGAAGTTCTCATATTCTATTTCGCTAAAAACATTTGGGGTATTCACAATTCGTGCTATTTGGAAATATTGTCATAAAGTCATAATATTTTAGACCAGTTTAAAAAAGTTGTTGTTGTTCTGCATACAAAAAAGTCATAAAATAATAGCACTCTTTCAGGTATGTTTTTGTTTTGTCATAAAATAGCTCTAGAGTTCTGAGTCGAACGGCTGAAAATCTTTAGGCGAGACGGCGATAGTATATGTTTGCCGCTTTTACTTAACTTATAAGATTAACGACTAAAAAACGGCTAAAAAATTATTCATACCTTAAATCACACATTAAATCATATTTTTATAACATAAAGAAATTAAAAGAGAACTAAGTCGCAAAAACTAAATATATACAAGTGAAAAATTGTTCTCGTTTAGCTGGCAGCCACTGAGCGTTTTTCCATATGCCGCAGCAAAAAAAAAATGTATTCGGCTCATATCAAGCGAACAGCTGTTTTAGTTTATACATACAAATTCATTTGGATATTCTTGTGCACCAGAAGACAAATTTAATAATTTTAAATAGAAATAGAGTTTTTAGACTTTTTGGCATTTTCAAACAACTTTATTACAATTATCTTTTGCCTTGATAACATCTAATTACAAATGTATTGTTATCTTATCAGCTGATCGATGTTTGAAATAGCATACTAAGTTATGAGGGGTTGTTCACACTAGTCATATTTTTCGTGCTATTATTTTATGACTTATTACTTTATGACTACAGTGTGAGTCCCCCAATTGTTTAAATATGTGATATTCCTAATGGCTAGTACCACCGAGAAAAGTGGAAAAAGCTGAACAGAAAACACTAATTAGATGGCTTAGCAGCCTCGAAATCAGTACTGTCTGCTAATTTGATGCTTATAAAAATATTCTAAATATTCCACTCTTAATAAATTTAATAAAATCCTTAAAAACTGTATGCGGATCGCAGATTTGAACTCGAGTATGATAAAAAAAATTTTATCTTAATAATAAATTACATAATAATTTCAAAAAAAATATAAAAATTTACATTCATGTTTATCACTTAAAAGTTTAAAGCGATAATTGAAAATTATTCAAAAAATATTTTCAATTATTTGATTGTTGATTATTCGAACTTCTAGATTTTTAATTGTCTATTTTTTTATTAAGCTTTAGGCAACTTTTTTATACAAGAAATTGAAATTTATTATTATACGTATTCGAATTTTTCTTTTTTTCTATAAAAATTGAATAAAATAATTTTTCTGTTATAAATTTTTTTAAAGAAATATTGTTATACTAATCATAATTATAATTATTATAAATATTGAATATATCTAAAGCATATCGCAACATAGCATAATAACAAATTTCAATTTTTTTTTTATAAAAAAGCCTAGAAGCTTGATTACAAAAAAATAGATAATTCTAAATATATTTTGTGAAATTTATAATTAAAATATGGATGTCAACACGGCATTATATTTTATATAGTATGTATTTCTAGCACAGTGCATTTAATGCTACGAATATTATAATGAAATTAATAATCGAATTCAAACGGCAATTGCAACTGGCAGCATTGTTAGCTTAATTTTTATTTCTTCCAGTTACACAAAACCGAATCCACAGATTATAACTCTGGTGGCCTAAATAAAAGTTATTCATGTTTTGTCTATACCGGAAATGATTGCTAGAGAACAATTTGTATTCATGCTTTCATAAATGAAAACAGGATCTCATCGGTACTTTGCCTAAAAGAAAGTATTCACATAAGCAGAACAATGCATGTTAATAAAAACATCTACAGACAAATACGCATAACTGTTATTACAAATGCCAACCTCTTCATTCAGGTGTTGGCTTGTTGAATAAAGATGAAAAACAAAAAAAAAAAAAACGGTTTAGTTTTTGTAACATAACATACATGCATATAGTACTTCGATGTGTATGTGTGTGTATTTAAAGCAAATAATATCACTACGTTTTCGATATTGAAACAAAAACTCAGGAAATGTCATTATTTGCTTTAATAGTTAAAAACAATAAAGAAATGCCTTACAAGCGATTCAAAGGCATGTGACTACATCTTCTTTCCTATATCTTAACAGGACACACACCACATACTAAAGATTTTTATTTCTTTACAAGGGCACACAAATAATTTTATACTTATACAACCAAACTTTTGTTGTATTAATTACTTTGTGTGTTGCATATCTACGATTCCCAAACTCTCTATACCAGGGAATGGAGAACAGAGTGCAGAGAGAACTTGTTTTAGAAATTATATTCCCACAAAAAGTGAATATATAACAAAACCATAAATAAATTGCTTGTATAATTCCTCCCAAACACCTTCAATTGGATACACAAGTAAGGGCGGGAAAACCTAATTCGGGTGCACTGAGTGCAGCGGTGCCAACCTTTTTTATACCCCTCAAAGAAGAATTGGAGGGTATATTCACTTTGTCCTTCAGTGTGTAACGCAGCGAAATATCACTCTAAGACCCCATAAAGTATATGTATATATTCTTTATCAGTAATGAAATCTAAGACGATCTAGCCCATACGATATAGTCTATTTTTGGACCCCACCCCTCTTTAGTGGGCGTTGAAGTTTCATATTATCTATATGAAAAAATAGTATAAATATTTAACAAATTGTATCCCTTAAGCCTAAATTCTTTAAAAATTTACCCTCTAATTCATAAAAATTATGAGAGTCTAATAACAGTCTAATAAAACAAAATTTCATATGAAATTTACTCTATTACACTCTTATAAGTCTCTCATAATTTTTATGAATAAGGGGGTTAATTTATAAGCTTTTACGACGAAGGTAATATGTTGTCCGATCTTCCCCTACCCCTTTTGATTCCTAAATGACCTTATCAAAAATAATTTAGTTCTACACTTAAATACACCGCAAATTTAGTTTTTAAGTTTTTTCGATTTAAGTGACATGTTTCCCACACGGTCTTTCGAGGCGTGGCCTTGTATAGAGTTTTAAAATTGGGCACAAAAATGTCTTAAAGGAACTGTGACCCAGCAGGTTAAACATTTTTAACTAATCTGAGTTCATTTTTTGCACGTTGTTATAAAATATTAATACGGAAGTTGACCGAAAGGTGTTTCAGTCATCATCCTCTCAACACATTGGAAACGACCGTATTGAAATACATTTTTTTTTTGTTTACTTTAGTCAAATATCATCATATCATTAACATGAATAAAAGTGGAGTTTTTGTTTATTATATATTTAGAGGGTATTTAAGATTCGACCTGGTCGAATATAACGTTTTTACTTGTTATTTTTTATAGCAAATAATTACAAGGATATTCGTTTTTATCTGTCCGAATTTCAAAATAGCACACTAATTTATAACGGGCTGTTCACACCAGTCATATATTTTCGTGGTATTATTTTATGACATATTACTTTATGACTACAGATAAAATTTCCCTTATATAGTTATTTATAAAAATTTTTCCTTACTAAAATAATCGCCTTTATTGCCAACTTTACGACAAGACAATATAAAAAATGGGACACTTACCTTATTTTTGTGTACAACAAATAAATAATTCTAATAGCAAAAGGCTGCTAGAAACTGAAAACTGCTGGAGAAAAGGAGCTCAGACATGTCCTATTTGTGACATTGTCTTGACATGACGTTGGCATACGTTACAGAACAAGAGAGAAATTTTTTTTTACCACACTTTTGGAAAAATCTTTATTAAATTTAAATTCTAATTAAAGTGATTTAATAATTATTGTTTGTTTCAATTAGCATCAATTTAATGCATCGCAAACATCAAATTGATACATCGAATGAAATTCGATGTGAATTAACTGATGATTCGAATGGAATTGTATGAACGTAAATTTTTGTAGGCATCACGATTACACGATTATTACCTACGTCTTCAATGTTGGCTAGCTGCAGCATCATAGTTCAATGAATGGCTGAATGTCAGTCAGTCAGTTCAGTATTTAACAGAACAGCTTGGTTATTGTTATTGTATTATCATATGATACGAACTGAAGTGTAGAAAATCATGTGGATCTCTCGTATTGTTTTCTTAACAGATTCGATCAGTTTTTAATGAACTTTATTCATTCACTCTTTCCTCTTGTCTCACTTTGATCTGAGCCGTGTTGTATGTGCGCATGTGCATGTTACATACAAGATTTGTTTATTTTTAGCTTCATGTCAAAGTGTGTATTTGTATGCTTTTCTTATTTCATTTAACGATTTTCATTTATTCACGTACACACATAAATATGTCAAAAAATAGGTAAGTAAACAATTTTCAAGTACCCTCTCGATATTGAATTTTGTTTGTTTTTGATTTAATGTTTTTGTATTAGTTTTTTTTTTGTATTTGTTCGATGCAGTGACGCACTTATGTCGTTTGGACCATTTTTCATTAACTATACGAAAGCAGGATAACTTTTAAAATAATTTCAAGACCATGGGCTAGGTTTTGAAATTATTTTAAATGTTTATAAGCTTATCATTTGACAAGTTTCTATAAAAAAAAGTTGACAAATAATTCGTTTGTAAACAGAAAATAAATTTTATGAATTACTCTTTAAAACTAGTACTAACAAAAAGTGTCTGATATTTCAGTTAACTTTGCTGACCATCATCCACGTAATTATTTTATAATATATTATTAATTATTTTCTAATAGATCCCTGGTGGTGGTCAGTAAAGTTCGCTTAAATATCGGAAATAAATTTATAAAATAAAAACAAAAATTATAAATTTAGCTAATTTTTATATACATGACTCTTTCGTTTGGACTGTATCGTAATTTCCACAGATGGACGGATGGAGGGACGGACGCTTCAATTCTTTTATGGAGGATATAACAAATCACCGTATGTAGTGATATGCTTAAGTCATGTTTGTCAAATAAAATTAATTTTTTTTCCATATTATATGTAATTAAAAATTTAGCTAAGTTCGCTACAGCTACGTTTGCCTTTTATTTAACACTTAAATTTTTACACACACACACACACACACACATCTCTTATAAAATTTGTTTCGAAATATAATAATTTTCACTTCTAAATTTTTGCTTGCCTCTGATTGCACTATACATTCTCGTTGTATTTTGCAAACTATTATATTTCATTTAAAATTTTTAAAATTATAAAATCTTAGTTTAATGACCGCATAAACAAATTATGGGAGTTAAGTCTATGGCGATAGAATACAGACATAAAAAACCCTTTATTTTCCGTATTAGTTCCTAGAAATCTTTACAATTTTTTTTAATCAAATAAAACATGTGCAGATGTTTTCATTTCTCAACTCCATTAATGATGATAGAAAAAAAGGCAGACATATGTTTTATTTAGTTATTAGCAACACTTGTTGCTGCCTTAAAGATCTCACACCGATTGGTGCAACTTTATAAGTATTAAATTGCCACCAAAGAGAGCTGCAGAAGACGGCGACCACATCGATTGGTGTCAAATTGCATCAATGACGCTCTGTGGCTGAATGTGAAGTAAAATGATGGTGGCATTGCGATAAATCAATATGGCGTGTGCAGAAACCACAGAAAATAAAATAAATTTATGTCTAATTATTAACACTTGATGGCATAAAATCAAGTGTGGATGATATTAAATATCGCAATATTATAATTTTTAAAGATGTTGCCATCAAAAGAAACTAAAAATGGTGTTTGGGAAAAAAAAGTTGCCCTTTTTGGAGAGACTTTATTTGGGGTAATAAACATGTTTTTGAATTTTATGACATGAGAATGACTTGAGAAAGATATTATTTCGTATTTTCTTTTTCTTGATTTTTGTCGTTGTTGTTAAGAACAGATAAATCCCATATTTTGTTGTATTTTTTTTTATTAATAAAACTTTATCTAAACGAAATAATCAGTTAATTTTTTTGTTGGTATTTTTATGTTATTCAAGCATTTTATTAAGTTAATCAAAAGAAACATCCTTTTTATGAACTCTTCGTTGGCAGACAAAGAATATTATTAACCGTTTAGGGGGCTGGTTAATGTAATGATACATGAAATATTAAAAGTTGAAACATTTTCTTAAATTCAAAAAACTAAAGGAAATCTAGGCTGTAAGATTGCTATTGTGTATATAAGATGGCGTAATATAAAAAAATTACTGAGCAATTGCAAAACATGGCAGCAGAAAATGTTTGTTTACTCTTTAGAGGGTTAATGACAGTGCGACCAAATAATAAGAAGTCATTCAGTTTCGGTACCACCGGTGTTATAATCTGGAAGTTATGAAACTATTCAAAAATCCATTTTACAGCATTCCATATAGTTTAGTAATGCTAATGTAAAAGCAACAACAAGAACAGCAACTGCAACTGCAACTACAACTACAACACAAAAAAAAAAGGTTTACAAAAAGAACGCACGCGCTCTTATCTTGTTTAAATCAAACAATTGTTACTTATATTATTTCAGTTTCTGTTCATTCTTTCTTTATTAAAGCAAACGGACATGATGTGATTGTATGCTGTTCATTTCGTAGCACGGCGCTTTCGTATTTTGCTACGTTATGACTGTGAGACCAAAAGGAACACAAAGTCAAATCCGCTGTATGCGAGTGTATCCCTCAATTCGACTGTATTTAATATGCAAGTGATGCAACTCTTAAACTATGAATTAAGAAAAGAGTAAAAAAATAAGAAAGAAATCTCAGCACAAAAATTAAACAAACAAAAAATGATGATTATCGCAGGCTACAAACGATCTCCACAAACGCATAAAAATCTAAAAAAAAAAAAAAACATACCACTATGACAAATCGTAACGAAGATGCACCGAATATTTTGGCTTTTTTTAACTACAAAATGAAATAAAATTAAAATGATAAAATATATAATGGAACGGAAAAATTAGTCTTATTTATTTGTTACGATACTTGACTTCAATTCTCTCTCATCCGTTCATGCAACAAGTCGCTTTAATTTTTCTTTATTTATTTTTCATTTTGGTGTTGTTCATACCGGTGCATGTACGAGTATTTATAATAAATTCATTTGTAGCATTTAAGGTGCCACACGTACGCAGAGTTACATATGCGTGCCAGCTACAAGTGTACGTATTATGTGTTATTGTTGTAACAGTTTTAACATGATTTTATGTTTTTTATTATTGTATCTTGTATCTATTCTGCATCTTTATTTTATTCGATTCCTGTTGTTGTTGTGTTCAGCAGTTTTTGTGTTAGTGATTATTAACCGACAGTCTATAATTTCCTCTTTTTCAGCTGTCACATAAAGCGAAATAACGAAGTGTATTAAATATTTTTTATCAATGCAAGTCGTATTTTAATAGTCTTTAATGCAGGTATGATGCCGATATGACTTAAGTATTTAAATGTCCTGTTTTGGAAAATACTTTGATCCTATTGGTTTAGAAAATATTTCGGCATACGTTTAATATTCACCGCGAGTATGGAAGTATAGTAGCAAGCCAACATTTATAACAAGGTAAATTTATTTAACAATAACTAAAAATTCAAATTCTAAAATAAGCAAAAATGTTTACTACTAATTATAGTTTTCTTCATTACATGATATATAGTGAGATGTAAACAAAATACACAGTATGCAAAATTTATCATAATATAAAAATTTAATACGAAAATGGGGCATGAAGAAAATATCTAAATGGCAACGTGGGTATTAAATAAAAGTGTTTGGCGATCTCTTTCATACAGTTCTCGTATGCAATTTCCTAATAAAATTTTTATAAATAAAAACTGTTATCATATTCAATTAAGTCATCTCATAAGTGGTGACAAACAAATATACATATGAGTACTAATGATGAAAGTGTAGCGGCATTCGAAAACAGCTGTTCTGCTCAGCCATGAAAGTTTAGTAATGAAAACCTGATGCTGACTTTCCTTTGTGCTTTCGAATATTTATAATTTGTTTGTGGGTGATGTTGGCTGCAGTAGTAGAACACAAGACTATGAAGCGTAGGGTCCTGAGTTCGAAAAAAAAATTCTTGGAATATTTAAAACAATTAAATACAATGAAATAGTTAGTCATAGAATTGAATAAGGTAATAAAGAGATTTAATAAAAATACTTATATTATAAGGTATAGTTTTTTTAATTTTAACTAAATGAGAATTATATAAGCAGCACACATTTCTTTCCAAGGTTTCTGAAATACTTGATATTCTTTTTATTACTATCATACAAATAAAGGGGTTTTAAACAAAAACGTTGTTTCCTAAAACAAATTAAAACAAAAAATTTAGGTAAAGATGATTAAAATTTGTATTGTATTACGAAGAGAAAAGTTCGACAATTATGAATGAAAAATTATATGTGGCAAATGTTCACCATATCAGTGATATCCGCGTCATCAATAATAGGCCAAAATTGAGTAGTCGCGATAGCGTGATTCATCGACCGTTATTGCATTTCCAGCCGCATCTTCGAAAAAAAGCCCAGTCACGCCTCCAAACCATATAGCGCACCATACGGTGACATGTTGAGCATGCAAAGGCTTCTCAATAATCGCTCTAGAATTTTCAGAAGCCCAAATGCGGCAATTTTACTTGTTCACAGAAAGTTTCAGAGGGACGATTATGTTGTTCCGATATGTAACTTTAACAGAACCACCATTTGCATAGTCGATTTTAATTATTTTAATGCGATTTTAGTGTGAAATTGAATTCATTGTAACAGTTGCCGATGCATCTACTACGAATACGTCAAAATAACTATATGTCAAAGCTATCATGTTCTTGGTGTTGTCACAATTAAAAAACAAAATTCTTGTTGAAAACCCCTTTATTTAGATCGTAATCTAATCATAAATATATATATATATATATATATATATATATATATATATTAAGTTTTTTTATTTAACACATTGTTGTCACAATACTAATATATAAATGAAATTTATTTGTTGGTGGTTAAGCAATGTCTATATGCATTTCATTGGTGCTTTACCAAATCGTCAGTAGACTTTAACCACAGTTTTGAAAAGTTAAAAACCTCTTATCTTATGCATATACTTCCGAAAACCATCTGAGAATTCACAACTTGTAAATTACAAACTATTTTCAAAAATAACAACAGAACAAGAACATAGGCTTGCAACTCATACAAAACTAAACCAACAAATAAAGTATGTTTGATACGAATCTATTTTATTTTTCAAAACTGTGGTTAAAGTCTACTGACGATTTGGTAAAGCACCAATGAAATGCATATAGACATTGCTTAACCACCAACAAATAAATTTCATTTATATATATATATATATATATATATATATATATATATATATATATATATATATACATCGCACTAACTTTTTTTAACTTACGTGTAATTTATGTAATACCGTACTCAGACATACACCTTAATTGAGCAATAAATATTATTATTGAGCTCAATTATCCATATATTTCAATTAATTATTGTTCAATATATATGAAATTATTATTATATTGAGCAAAATTATAAAAGCAGCACTTCTAAAAAGCGTGTTTATTGAGCAAAGAATAACTCACTGATCAAAGTTAGTCGAGACTTAGCACCTAAATTGTGGAAAAGTAAAACAAATTCATAAACAAAATATGTCGAGGCTTGTTGAAGTTAAATTATTGACATTAAATTTATTGTTAATTAGAAACAGAAGTAAAATAGGTCCCATATTTTGACTACGGTTCCCCATTAATATGGAAAATTTTTACTTTTAGTTTTCATACGGTAATTGAATTGACTAAATCTTCTACATGAAGATAATTACGGTAATAAAGTGAATATTGTCTCAATTAAAACTGCATGTCTGGACACCGTATAAGAATATTAAATATTTATTAACTCAAATTATGATACAAGCTAATTGCAAGATGATTGACATGTATGACTGTTGAGTAGACTTGACTATTACACTGTACAACAGAAAAACTTTTGAGCTCTATTAAGTATGACATCCATTGTCATTTTAGACAATTATTTTTAAATTTTCATCTCCTTGCTCTTTAATATCATTGGCAATTTTCAATAACAATTTTTGGGAAAAATATACGTAAATTATTGCCTACTGAGCGACACACGGCGATATTCTTTTTTTCCAATATTCGCCCCTATTATGAATGACGACATCGACGCCGTATCAAGACGACAACATAAAATTACAGCTTGTCCACTCTTTTTTGATTGATATTGACATGTTCTATCGATATTATGTGCCCTAGAGAATGCTAAGAAATTGTCGAGAGAAATTAATTGTTATCGACAACTTGCAGACAAGTGATAATTTTTTACTGTCGAGTTGATGTGACGTCGACGTCGCCATTCATAATAGGGGCTATTATCTTTGTATGAAGATGGTCATGTATTTTCTATAGAAAGATTATTTTATTTACCGAAATTTATTATCGAAATTTTCCTAACATATTTTTTTTCTAAATAATTGAATTTTATTCTGTATTAAAAGTAAAAATTACTTACCTATTTGTAAATTATAAAAGTACAAACAGGCAGGACCGCATTTTTAGATTTATTTTCATGCAATATTTGCATTGAAAATTTTGAAGTTCCCTTACAAAGAAACCTGATCTGTGCTTAAAAGTGTGTAAGTTTGTCATCTATTTCAGATGTACTAACTTCTATTTAATATTTGTTGGTTAGTGTTGTATATTAAAATATGTTTATAAATCTCTTACGGAAACATTTAGACACTTCAAACACACACACACAAGCACATGCAGTTTATATTCAAATAGATGTTAGTGTTACTTAGGTGGCGCTTGATGAACTCTTTTTATTTAGTTTCAGATTTTCCAAACAAATATTTTCTTGCATGTTATGTTACGTATTTGATTATTATCTTAAATGTTTTATTAAATTTCTTTTTTCATTAGCTACAAATACGTGAGTACATTTGCCAAAGGGAGACTCATAAAAATTGGTATCAACTCAACAACTGAAATTAATTTTACCTTTCTTTCTTTTTTTTTTGTTTAACGAAAGGGTCATGAATACACTGAAAACTATTTGATGTGACATTAAGGAGGAAAAAAATTATAATTGTAATTTAAAGAAGTTTCTGTACAAAACTCGAAATATTTTTATTTAAAATCCTGTGGCCGCTCAGTTCCAAAATTTTTCTAAAAGTTTTAATATGTGGCTAAAGAGTATCTCAATATTTTTTAAGTCATGAATACATAATGCTGCCGGTATAGACACGTATAAAATAGGGCCTGTTCGTAAATGCAACATTGCGCTGCATAATATGATTACTTTGCAATGCCACTGCTGATCTTACTCGTTTATTGCATCAGCAATTTTTATTATCAGTTGTTTGTATTTATTTGCGCCTAATATGCTTCAGTGTTGCATTTTCGAACAGTTGACAGTGTTGCCAATTTTTGCATCTTCGAACGTTATGCGCATAACATGCAGAACAATGTTGCATTTACGAACAGGCCCAAAGTTTTTCTAAAATTTCTAGATTAGAGTTACAAAAAACGCTAAGTTAAAAAATTCAAGCGTTCATTTCAGTTGTGTTATATTCATTCTTTTATGCACAATGACTTAATATATTTATGTATGTACATGTGGCAGCGCATAGAGAAAGGGACCTAAGGGTAAAAAAAAAATCAATTTTCACTTATTTTTCTTTTGATGTGGACAACATCTGAGCATCGAATGAGACCGATCCCATGCCACAAAAGTGTTCCCTCCCAGAGATATGCGCGTTTTATGAAGTGATGCTACACCAAAGATACACGTATTTAAATCTTTAAAATGGCTCTCCTGAACAAAACCGGTTTTTACCCTTAGGTTCTTTTCTATTTTGCGCATCACATATATAGGATGTTTTTTTTTAGCAATTGATATCGACTGCTATGGTTAGACAGTGTGGGAGTGTTTAAGTTTAACAAGTCATAATGTATCGATTAATACCAGAAAAACGGCTTCAAATTGTGGAAAATTACTTTAAACAAAAAAAAAAAAAAAAAATCTGTTCATATATTTTTATATTGTCGTGACGTGACTTTGACAAATAGTTACAGAATACGGGGAATTAATTTTATAAACATAAAGAAAAATTTATATTTGAAACTGAAATTATAAAATTTATTCTTTTTGTAGTCTGAGTAAGTCAACTTGAATGTTTGTGGGTTACAGGCAGCCACGTATACCAACCCAGTCAACATCAATTATTTTTAAGTCCATCCAGATCACTGATCGTTTACTCTCTTTCGCGAGTTTTGCGTCTCACTCCCACTGTATAGGATTATAGTTCTTTTGAGAAATTTTCCGTGATTAACTAGGCTGCTACTTCCTGTATGAAGGCATATGTAAGTCGTACACAGTCTGCCTCAGTAACGGATAAAATATGGCTTAAAAGAATATCGCCGGCATGTGCTCTCAGTTACCCCTCCGGCAGCTTGGCACCGATATTTTACAAATTTACTTTTCAACGTATTTTTAATGCAACTATAAATATTCTGCTTTATTACGAATGATGACATCGACGTTACATCAACACGACAGCAAAAATTTGTAATTTCTCGACTCTTTGTCGATTGTTGCTCGTTTGGAGTCTCTTAAGTAAATAAGGAGAGTGTGTACAAGTAAATTATGCAACATATTTTATATGCAATAATTAATACAATTAGTGTAGAGTATTTTATTTAAACTAGTTAATTGTTAAAGCCACATAGCATTTTCTGAGTTAAGAACTAACAAGATTTAAATTATCAACCATGTATTGTAAAGAAATATCGTCATATGATTTCAGAAACGCCCTAATTTAAATTGAAAAATCATGAGTTACATTGAAAAATTCCTAAGTTTCTTAAGCAATTAACTCTTTAACATGAAAAATGCCCCTACCTTTTTTCAGCTTAAAGAATTCACAAGGCGAAATGGAAAATCACTTGTTGTGTGAACAATACAAGTTAATTTTGTAACGTTTCTGTGCGAAATAGACCAAAATATTTTAGTTATTAAAAATTGTATTTTTATATTTACACCGGTATTCATAATATTTAAAATGAGTTTGAAATATATTTTAATCAAATTTTTCGATACAGATTCCAAATACGTTTTATTTTTTTATGAATATAGGGCTTAGTATTTAAAAATGTTAGTTTAGAAATTTTTCAGGCATTTTGTCAGTGTAAATGATTTCTTTGGTGCTTTAAAAAATCTACTGTTTCTAAAAATGTTTTTAATTTGAATTATAGTTTCCGTTAGTGATGGCATGTTATTGATAAAAGAACAAAAAAGAAATTCGTTTTGAAATGTCAACGAAAATAATTTTCTCTGGCTTAATAACGAACAAATTTGTTAGGTTTCATATGTAGAAAGGAGTTACACATACGTACATACATACATATACATATTTATTAATTACTTGTTCTTTCTCTTTTTTATCATTGATCTACCTACAAAAGGATTAACATTTTATGTGTTACATATTTGTAAAATGGATATATATGTATATATATTTTAATGAAGCAAGGAAGAGCATTATATAAATACTAATAATATCTGACCTTTGTTTTATTTTTATAAATATGTACATGTTTTTTATATATGCACCTCTCCTATTAATATGAAAAACATCATATTAAAGTTTGTAAATAAAAATGTTTTGCAAACCACATTTCGAATTCAGGTCGAATATTTTTGTAATAAAAAATTCCAAATCGGTTCAAAATCAATCAAAATGTTTCCATTATGTTATTACATAACCTCTTCTTAAAACAAAATTTTCCAATTCATTATCTAAATATTAATAATTTATAGTTTTTTTTTAAATATCACTATGCGACAAATGAAGACCTTTTGAAATGTGGAAGTTCCTGACTATGGGTTCGATTCTATTATCAAATTGCAGTAAAACCCTATCTATACTCAGTTTGGCCAATTTGGTAACCGTTTTTTATGGGCCTCCAAAGTTTCCCAATGTTAGCATGATGCCCAAAAAAAGGTATCAAAAGTTTTTTCTTTATCTTGTACCAGCACTCAGGGGATGACCCCTACATATGCAATGCATTGCGCCGGAGCTGAAAACGAGGGGATAGTATTGAGGGGACAGATTAGGAAAGATGAGAAGATAGACAGTTTTTTTTTGTAGCTATTTCAACGTTTTTTACTTCGACGGCTAATTTTTGCTACAGGGCCGACGAAGTTTTTGCCAAATAGCCAATCGGCACTTAAAAATATCGCTTTACTAGTACAGAAAAACTCAATGAAATTTAAAAAATGACAAAAAAATATCATAACATTTTGATGGGGAAAATATATATGATTTTCAATGCCTCTGCGTACATGTATATGCCATTTGAAAGACCTTGGTCTTGTCTTTCCACATCCACCGAGAAATTAAAGTTCGCTTGACACTAGACTAAGATACAGGCTAATAACTAAACCAAGATAGAAAAACCAGTTTTTTTTTTACCCGTAACTCAAGATTTTAAAGGTGTTTCGCGAATTTCAAAGATGGAGTCTCGTTCTGCCCGACAGGACAGAACGAGTTTTTTTTATAAAACTATAAAACTTGAGCCTTTATGACCTATTTTTGGTATCTAGACACGTTCAGATTATACTGGTATGTTCACAAAAGTTGTTCAGCTTTACTGCGGCTACACGTTTCCCAAATGTAGTGTACGAAAAATCAGGATTTCCAAAAAGTTATGATCAAAATATTGAAAAAAATTTTTTTTCAAAAAAACTCTAAGATAAAATACATTTTTGTCATAAAATTTTAGCAAAAAATATTCAGCCTACGCCAGATTTAAGGCACCCTTGATCACGCACGATCACGAATATATTATTTTTAATCATGTACTTCCACGCACGATGGTAACAATTTTGCAAAATCGTGTACTGTCACTGTAAAATTGTTCTTCTGTGTGAAGGCATGTATTTCTATAGCACATACTCACATATATATATATATATATATATATATATATATATATATATGTACGTATGTATATAAATCGGGGTTTTTAGAGTGTCACAACACCAAAGCAACATGCGCAAGTTGTTGAAATTTTTAATCAAAATAATTCTTCTATTCGTCGAACTCATCGTGCCTTTTATGGCGTACATAATCGTCTTTCAGAGCGGTTAATTCTAAGAACAACAGATCGTTTTCGGACCATATTTACTTTTACTGATAATGCGCATGCCGTGAGACGCCGAATAGTGCGCACTGAAGAAGCTGTACAGGAAAGCATTGAAGATGATCCTAATCAAACAATACGTCGCCGTTCTCAGCAACTGGGGTTGTGTGCTTTCACTTTATGGAAGATTTTTCTAGATGTTGAAAATTGGTGTTCCAGATTGCGCCGTCTACGCACCAGCCATGGCAGCCACGTGGCAAAAATTATATTTAAACATTAATTTCATTTCATATATTACTTTTCCAACAAAGTCCGTTTCATTGATATTAGAAATATATTTCCTTGTTTTATTATGATTTAAACTTGTGTCAATCTATAAAAAAACACCCTATATATATTTTCCTTAGTATTAAAAATTCCAAAGCAGAAAATGTAATCTTCTGTTTTGAGTGTCTGAATATTATACGTATTAAAAATCAATCCTAAATTTTTAATCTCGATTCATGTGATTAATGAATGCCTTCTCAAGCTCGGGCGCCCCGTTAAAACATCCATCAACTTTCCTAATTCAGGCTATGAAATTTAAGCAGTCTTTTTGATTTTTGCCTTACACAACTTTGTTTATATTACCCACATTATCACTACTCTATCGTGTCTAGTGGTCTACTATTCGCACGTTCATTACCGATTACGCCATAGTGGGCTAGCACCCAAGCAAGGCGAACTCTGCCTCATACTACGTAATTGTTAGTCATATTCTTACCATACATAATGGTCTTTGAGGTTACTCTCTCGCGTCCCTAATTGCTCCAATTACCGACACTGAGCCCATGTTAAAACTTCCGTGATCACATGAACTTGGTTCTAGAACACCGTAAAAATGGAGTAAAATTTCGGCTTCCTGTTGTTTTATGAAGAATCCTAAGACCGTTCTTTACTCCAATCTCGATCCATACGTGTAGCATCTAATTCCCAAAAGTCTTTTGCGTTAGGATTCCAAAGGTACGGGATTGTCTCGCAGTTAGTTAATATCTTAGTTTCCTCTGATCGGATACATCCAATGGCTGGCTATCCTCTCCCATGCAGTCACCCATCACTTCTAGAGTTTAACAGTTTTAATAGAAATCTGTATAGGCTGGATATATAGGATAGTTTCCTATCCTATATATTCCTAGTGCCTTAGTCGAGGTAGTTCTCATAGCACCGCTTATACCAATGCAGCATGTACGTTGATGCCAAAATTTTAGAGTTGCACTTTTTCTCTATTGACCTCAACCCCCATACTACTGTCAGAGTCGGTCTAACCAATATTTTTCAATACTGCGCCGCATTTTTTTCAACTCATGCATATAAAAAAAAAATAAACTTCATTCGAGTTTTGTTTAAATATCAAACTGACCTAAATTTATTTCAAGAATATTATTATAATTCTCATGCCATAACGTAGTAAAACAAAAATTAAAACTCTTTTAGGTTTGGTAATCTTTACGTTTGCAAAAAATGAAATCAAAAAGATTCTAATGAAATTTCAACACCACATCTTAAAACTATTATTTTTTCTCATGCTGATTTGTTTTTTGTTTATAAAATAAATATTACTGAATTCTACTTAATTTGCAAAACAAAACAATAAATTTAAATAAATAAAAAGCTTATTTGCTTGTTATAACAAAATTAAGAAGCACTTTGATTGAAGTAAAATAAATTATGTTGTGACATAAGAGAAGAAGATTACAGTGTGACACATAAAAATTGCACAAACTGTGAAAAGGCAAATAATCTTTATAGACCACATATAAGAAGTTAGTGGATTTTGAGAGTTGAATAGGTTGCTGACAAATAAAACAAGTGGAAAGAAATTTTCCCAAGATAAATATTTAAAATAAATTGTGGCAAATATTTCTCGTTTCTTAAGTATTTAAGTAATAGATTTTTTTCTTGTTTACTTTATATGTTTATGAGACTGGTAAAAAAATAAAAGTGCTAGAATGACAAGCCACTTAAGCGCGAAACAGCTACTTTTTTCAAGTGTTACTTAAAAAATCGTTCTTAAAGATTTAAAATTATATTTCTAAGGAAATACACAACGTAAATATCGATCGAAATTTAAAAAAAAAAATGCATATTTTGCAATATATTTTTATTTAATTTTTTTGTCATAAAAAAAAACTTAAAAAGTATAAGGGCACGTGTTTCATAATATTTGCGTTTTATTACTCAACTCATTATTGTTATCATCGGTTTGTTTAAACTGCTATGAAAATTGGTGTAAAAAATTGCAGATTGCACAGAAAAAGCTGTTAAAATTAAAGGCTTAACATCCTGTTAAGGAATCATGAATATTTACATCTAAAGGCTTACTTTTAATTTTTAATAATAAATGTCGTGACTAGGATTTTAATCATAAATATTAAGGAGCAATTTTGCACGGAAACGGCTGACCCTAGAGGCCATCCCAGCAGCTTCCCTTTTATTTTAAGCACTAAAAAATGCTATTATATTAATTTTCCGACTGCTGTAACTTTCGAATAGATTAGCCGATTCCCACTTGATAATCGGTGCTTGAAGTATTTCTTCGAGTCCTTTTAAAGAATCGACAACACTAATTGCTTACATACATAATTTCGGAGTTTTCGAACAAAATCAAATTTTTCGTTCGCAATATCTCACTTACGCGAGAGCCGATTTTAACCCGGTTTGTGGCGATCGACGTGTTTTTTTTAATGTCAAAAGCTGATTTCAAAGTTATTGTAAAAAATTTTTTTTCTTGGTTTTTTTAATATTTCTCAAAATTTACCGGTCCTAACCACTTCCAATTTACAGGAAATTTAAGTTTGAAAGAAATAACCCTTTGAAATGCGATTACTTTGGCTCAAACGCTAATTAATCAGATAAATAATTTAAGATTTTCTTTAAAACTCTTTTTTACAATTTTTCTTTCACGAAATCTCACTAACGCATCAACCGATTTCGACCCGACTGGTAGCGCTCGATGTAATTTTTGAAAGCCAAGAGCAGATTAACTTTGGATTCGAAAGGCCACGCCATTTAAAATTTATTTAACAAGACATTTTTTCTTAGTTTTGTTGATTTTTCTTAAAATTTACCGATCCGAAACAGTTGCAGTTCACAGGTACTCTAAGTTTGAAATAACTCATTCAAAACCTATAAGCTGGTGACATACTTAAGCACACACACACTTTAATACACATAAACATACATGCAGAAATAGTGCCGGCCTCGCCGGAGTTGTCAGGAAAGCTTCTTAGGAACTCAAAACGTCGAGATCTGGTGAAAATTCAATTTATTAAAAAGGGTGTGAAACCAGTAGCCTCCCAATATTTTAAAAATTTCAACTTTCGTAGCGCCATTTTAAAAAATAAAATGTGTCGGAAGGGTTTTTAAATGCTAATAGATTATTTGAAACTTAGATGTCCTGTGAACTGGAACTGCTTCGGACCGGTTCAATTTAAGAAAAACCAAAAAATCTAAGAAAAAAATTTCTTAAATAAATTTGAAATGGCTTTGCCTAATTTTACACATATAATTAAGTAAGAAAGGAAAACAGTCCAAAACTCTTAATGCATTTTGTTACATCAGTTTTGGAGTTAAATGCCAAAATAAGGCACAAATTGAATTGAATTGAATTGAATATATCTTTTTAGCCGAAGGATAATACATAAGCTTGACAAGGTCATGTAAAAAACCTTTTTTTAGATTAAATAGTATAAATACAAGCATCTATTTATTTTTTATGAAAAAAACGTAAGAGTTTAACTGCATACAGGATTCACACACTCACACACACACATTTATTAATTTTATAACAAATGTTCTTAAAATTTTGCTGCAAATTTATAGAAAATAAAATAACAATAACTCATTCAAAATAGCGCTACAACATCAAAGGTGTGAAAAATGTCTGTCAATCTAACAAAAAAAATAAATAAAAACTAACAACTCGCCCTTTTTATCAAATGTTTTGTAACTGACCACTTGGAAAACAATTGTTTTCAATAGAGGGGTACAAAAATTATAAACTGTGATTTGTTAGAGGCCTGGCCTGTTAGGCATACACAGCACGTACTAACCCATCTTCAAGCAGATGATCACGATCATGCACATTCATTGTACGAATGTACGTACACACATAAACTTACTTGCTGTTCATATCTCGTACATGGATTCAATTCTATTCAAAAAACAATGCATAATAACGATATTACAACAATATAATATATAATTGTCAATGAATACAACAACAACATGTACAGGACATAGATTTATAACGCTCATTAGGCACTCAATAGGATAACAATTGAGTGGACATAAGAGGCATTTACAGGAGGCACTACATAACAATGGCAAAGTATGTATTTGAACATGTTTTTTTTTTTTTTGATATCACAAGATCTTTGGCGCCTGTGTGGTCAGAATGGTTTATAGTGAAAAATAAAAATCAGACAACTTATTCGTTGTGTGACTATTAACGATAAATTGTATGATGGCATCTGTTTGAAATACAATTGTTTCAAATTATGAAATATTAAAAATATATTCTTATCAATTTCCAATACCGGGCAGCTGGATATGATGAACGCGAATTTGTTATTGCAGGCAAAACGATTTTAGAAAGGATATCATATAACAGATATTTTATTTTATTTTTTTTTTAAATACCCAAAGCCCTGTTTTATTATAAAATTATTATTATAAAATTATAACAAAAATGTTTAAATCACTTGTAAGTTTAAAGTCGCATATATAGTTTTGTTATTCGCTGAGCCTTGGGCGCACTATTTAGCATTTATAAGATCTGGCAACACTTGTTTATTGTATAAAAAAAGTAAGCAGCTGCGCACTCTAAAATCACCCAATCTAAAATAATCAAATAAAACTGGTACAATTTTTAAACTGGATTTTTGATTAAAATAATCTTTTTTATTAAGATAATAATTTTTAATCAGACTCAAGTTCAAATCTGCAAATATTTTTTTTTTTAAGAATTTTTATTAAATTCAAGTTATTTTATTAAGAGTGGAATATTGAGAATAATTTTATAATTATCAAATTAGCAGAACGGATCAGTGCTGATTTCGAGGCGATTACGTCATCTCATCAGCGTTCTTTGTCATTAGGCATATCAGCTATTTAAACAATGTTTCATATAGGATATGAAAACTTCTTATATTAATTTTTAAGATAAACTGACATTTTAGTTAGCAGGGACTTCCCCAACCCTGACGACTATTATTCCAAATATTACATTTGTTCTTTGCTTTTACCAGAGCCATCGGCTGAAGAGATCAAAAGCTTTTTGTTATCTATGTCCATGTAATTGAAATTGTCTTAATAAAATAATATGAATTTAATAAAAATCCTTAAAAAATTATTTTTGGATTGCGGATTTGAACTTGATTCTGAATAAATAAAAAAAATTCTTATCTTAATAATAAATCCGAAAAATAAAAATGTTTTTATTTCTAGCAAAATACATGAACGCAGTTATCATTTCATTTATACAATTTCATTTCATCTTTTTTCTCTTCAGTTATTGCAAAATATACAAGTTCACGTAGAATTCACTTCATTCATTCATAAAGAAAATAATTTTAAAGAAGTTGTTGTAATGCTTTATTGAAAATCGCTGTATGCCACCAAGTTTTATATAAAAATCATCCAAGAATCTGAACTAAATTGCTTCTCAAGGTTTGAAAGAATTTTTTTTCTGTGCCGTAAAAATGTAGACAGCAGTATAATCTGGAAGAAGAAGCAGCATCTAATTTTTCTATATCAAATATTTTATTTCGCTAGGAAATTTGCTACAACAGCGCCGAAGGGGACTGTTATGATGCCATTTTTAGCTCATGATTGTTTATACATGAGCGTCGGCAATATTCAGTGACTAGTGTCCTCGTCGTTCACACATCTACTAATGCAGATCAGAATTATTCGGACCTACTATATTCACTACGGACTACGGTCGGATATCTGGCCTTTGGATTTGTAGGTAAAATGTTTACAACTTCATTCGACAACAGCCATAATCAGAGGTGGAAAACTGTCGATGGCACTATCGATAGTTATTTTTTTGTGACTATCGATTTAAAATCCATCGATATTTCTTAATTACTATCGATAGTAAGACATAAAAAGTGCTGTTAATATTTTTTTTTCAATATTGACCAATAAAATCATTAAATTTACTTCAAAATTTTCAGCAAATATGGAGAAATAATTTTCGATCGAAATTTCAATACAATTGACATACAAAACTTTAATCGATACTGAGTGCTGTGATTTTCTCTCTATTTTGTTTTCTAAAAAATATGTTATTTAACAATTTAAGTGCAAATAAATGCAATCTATGAGAAGAAAAAATCTTTGATACTATTGCAAGAGTTTCTCTAAATTTTGCTGGTTTAGAATCGATATATCGATATATTTTTTCAAACTATCGAAATATTTCTATAGTAGCACTTTCGATAGTTTTCCATCTTTACCCATAGTTTTCCTTTAACGAAAGTTTGTGATAATAAATTTCAAAATGCTAAAATAAACAGTTTTAATAAGTGAATATTTTCTTATATTTTGGAGCCATAAAATCATTTCATCTTTATATAACGTAATTTTTAGACCAATTGTTTATTTTTTGAAAGACCTAAATTTTTTTTTATTTATCTGCTTTTTGCACTCCGCAAGCTGTGAATATTTTTTAAAAATTCATTGATAAAGATATGTTCAGACTTGTGAAATATTTGCCCAAAGACTGAATACTAATGATAAATATTTTCATTCAGATAAGTATGCGTTTATTAAGTAAAGAATAACTAGTAGAGACTGTTATAGTATCCAATGTTATTGGAACCTATTTAACTCAATAAATAATTTCCTGAGTTAAAACTGTTTTATTAAATTCAATTAAGATTGGTAGCTTAATTGTTCAAAAATTTGTTTTAAATTCAGAACGACATGACATATGTATATGCCAAAACACAACGGAAAGTCTACTTCAGTTTTAATTGTCCAAATTACACAGCAAAGCAGAACAGCTGTTTTCGAAAGCCGCTACACTTTCATCATCAGCACTCATGTGTACTTTTATTTGTCACCACTTATTGAATTTGCCATTAGCCTTCAATGGGCATGCAGTTATGGGCAAATATTTGAAAATTGTGAACGTTCCATTCCTTTGTATACGGTTATCAGTTTATATAAAATTAGGGTATCGCTAGAAAAAACAGATATATTTAAATATGCGACTATTTTGAGTATTTTGGAGTACACAGTTGTTTAAAATGAGTTAAAGTGCTTGTAAAATGATTTTATTTATTTAATCCTAAATAAAGTTATTTATTTAATCTTCACATGCCGCTGTTAAGTGTGATGAATTAAATTAAACAAAAAATTGTGGAAAAACAATGAAAGTAAAAAAAAAATATTACAAAACGCAACAAACAATAACTATTATTGATGTATTTAAAAAAACATGAATGGGTTGAATAAAAAACAAAGAAAAGAAAGTGTACGTCAACAAAACCAAAGAGGCGGTGAGCCAAAGTCCTTTTAAAGTAGGGAAAATATTTCACCCTTTTGAATATTATTTTCCTTAAATAGGCAAACATTCAATCATATTTACCATATAATTACATGTGTGAAAAAGGTTCATTGAATACCGATCAAAATACACACAAGCGGAACCAAATACCAAAAAAAAAAAAAATGAGAATAAAGAGAAGATTGTTAAGAGTTAAAAAAAACATCACTTACTTGCTGATCGCGCAATGCTCAATCGAATAAACAAATATTTATAAACAACTTGTTGTTAAGGCGTAAAAATACTAGTGGAAACTGAATGACTGAATCCCAAAAGAAATTAGATAAGGGAGAAAATTTTGAACACTGGATTTTACGCATTTACTTTAGTGAAAGGAGTTTTTAATTATTTACTTTAGTTTCACTTTATTTGTTTTAATAATCAGTTAGTGATAGAGAATTGGTGAATGATACACGGTGAAAGGATATAAATAAAGACTATCGATATTTCCTTTTGAAATAGGAAATACTGTGTTTAGTTTCAGCTTGAAAATATTGTACATGGACAATTATAACCTATTTGATCAGCAAAAATATTGACTGTAATTAATTACCAGATTTTTTGGAGAGAACAAACCAAAATCTAAGCGCATTTTCAAATGTAACAAGAACGCAATAGGAGGGAAAATAAGGCCAACTTAATGAAAATTGGACCCAATCTGCAAGTACAACTTTTCAAATAGGTTAATAAATAGCAGAGTTATGCCTGAATGGACAAACGATATGAGTAGAGGTGTATTCTTTGCGTTTTCGCAAAAGATATATTAATAGGCATAATTTTAATGAAATCAGCTTGAACGAGTTCTCGTTGAACGTATCGTTCTGGACACTCTTGGGTACGTTTTAGTACAAAAACTATGGCCGTGTATGTGATCCTCAAGAATATAACCCATTGACGCAGCAGAAGTACATAAATGAAATTCAGTTTGCTAACGTTAAGTAGTACTCACGTTATTTCCGTGAAATGTGCGTGATCTCTCCTAAGCATGTAAACGTGCATAAGCACTTGCGTAAGAAAATCAAAAGATGATTTTGTTTGTGATTGTTTCGTCATGGAAATGTTTACTAATGGATTGGCGGTCTTCGTCCGTGCGCAAAGGGTTTCGCGCACAGACGCGTTATTAAAATCTTTCGGTCCACTGTGGACAAAAAAAAAATTAATAAATAATGATTGAGTTAAGATTCATAGGCTAATTGTTCGAAATTTATTTTTAAATCTCAGAAAGACATGATAAATATTCCAAGGCACAAAGGGAAGTCAACATCAGTTTTATTCAACTTAGATAGCAGAGCAGAACAGCTGTTTTCGAAACCCGCAACACTTTCATCATCAGTGCTCATGTGTATCGTGTTTGTCACCACTTATTAGGTGGCTTAGTTGAATGTGATAACAGTTCCTATTTACACAAATTTTATTGTGAAAAAGAATACGAGAACTGTATCAAGCTGATGTTAACATGTTATTGTTATAATACCCGTGTTACCGTTTGATTATTTTCTTCATGTCCCATTTTTCTGAATATTTTGTTCCATCATACCTAAGTCAAACTTTTTTGGCTTGAATTTTCTACTTGAGTACATGTGAACGTTTTTCCAAATTATTATTGGTAGCTCAAGCCATAGCTTAAATTTGTATGTAGTAAGTATTTTCACGAAAATTTATATTGCTATATTAAATTGAATTAAGATTCATAGGCTAATTGTTAGCAATTCAATTTAATATAGCAATATAAATGTTCGTGAAAATACTTACTACAAATAAATAATGATGTTATTGATGGCAATTACCAACTGAAGGTTGTCCAGTTCACTTTTTATTTGGTGATATTCTGTTAAGCATGAATTTTCAGTTGCCGTATGGCAACGCAACTGAAATTCAGCTGATATCTATGAGCTATTTAGACAACCCAGACAGTCGCCTGGAGTAAAATATACGTAATTGTTTAGTAGTTTTCAGACATGCAAATTTTCCAATGGGCCAAGCGCGTCATACTACAAATTGGGCCTTATCTCATATATCAGACGATATAAACATAAATAAACAAAGGGAATTTCTTGTAACGTCTAGATCATTTAATAACAAATTATACATCCAGAGTACCTTACAGACCTATTTGCATCCTCTCAGCAGTCAGGGAAGCTTCCTAGAAAAATTAAAATTTTCTTATTTTGTATGATCTCTATTATGAGCTAATAAGGCCTAGGTTATTTTAATGACAATAAAACAAGTTTTATTTCATTTTTCCCGACGTTTCGTCAATTATTTGTTGACTTTATCAAGGGTTGGGAAATCTATTTTATTATTAAAAAACATTAATTAATGATTTTACATATACATATATGTCTAAACATTTTACTCAATTTGATTACTTACAAACTTTGCTAATTTTTTCAATAATTTAACATTTTTTCAAACATTGAAAATTAAAACTTTTATTATAACAATATCACAGCTTAAGTTTATATCACCGTTTATTTCAATGCTACTTTGTAGCTCGTGCTGATGTTGTCTGTATCTTCTTTTAAATTCATCGTCTTCTCTATCCTTTGTTGTATTCTTAAGCTTTCTATTGTATATCTTTTCTTTCCAATATTCTCTCTGTCCAAGATCTTGACTCTTTCAAAATCAGCTGTGTGTCCAGTGTCCAGTATATGTTGTAAACAATCAACAGCACTATCACAACATATACTGGACACTGGACACACAGCTGATTTTGAAAGAGTCAAGATCTTGGACAGAGAGAATATTGGAAAGAAAAGATATACAATAGAAAGCTTAAGAATACAACAAAGGATAGAGAAGACGATGAATTTAAAAGAAGATACAGACAACATCAGCACGAGCTACAAAGTAGCATTGAAATAAACGGTGATATAAACTTAAGCTGTGATATTGTTATAATAAAAGTTTTAATTTTCAATGTTTGAAAAAATGTTAAATTATTGAAAAAATTAGCAAAGTTTGTAAGTAATCAAATTGAGTAAAATGTTTAGACATATATGTATATGTAAAATCATTAATTAATGTTTTTTAATAATAAAATAGATTTCCCAACCCTTGATAAAGTCAACAAATAATTGACGAAACGTCGGGAAAAATGAAATAAAACTTGTTTTATTGTCATTAAAATAACCTAGGCCTTATTAGCTCATAATAGAGATCATACAAAATACAAATACACTTTGGCCATATAAACACAAATAAGTAAAATTTTCTTAGCTAGAAAGTACAGAAATATATATTGTGCATATCTACACAAACAAATCTTTCAAACGATATATTTTTTATAAATATTAATTTAAAATAAACTGCTTAAAAGAGCACCAAAAATATATATGTGTCTTATAAGCTGCAGAAAGTTTGCTGAATTTTGATCATTTTGTACTTTGTCGCCAGTGCAGAACGTGTCAGGAGAGTCAAAATTTCGTAAATAAATTAAAAATTTACGTTAGAAACTTTGTATTAAAAACAAAAATAAATTTGCAATTTTTTATTATTGTTTCCATATAAATTTCACAGATGAACTTTTTTAGATTTACAAAGACGGCCGAGCTCAAATTTCCTTGCTTGAAAAATTATAAATAGTTTAATCAATTGCCGTCGGCTAACTTTTTTTTACTGAAGCCAATACTTCAATATTATCTAAAACCTGAAATGGAAAAATGAAACTACGGGTTAATTATCTCTGTAGCCACAATTTATTTTATATATAAACATTTTATAAATAGTTGTGTATATCGAGTTTACAAAAATATCTTAATTAATATCTATATCACAGTTTTATTGTCTAGAAAAATATGAATTTCGTATAAATAAAAATATTTATGTATGTGTGTGTAGAAAATCATGTTTCAGGAATTAATGCTTAAGAAGATCACAGCTCCACAAAAAAATTGCCCCAAATCAAATATTTAATTAAATTTTTTAAGAATATGGTGCCGGGAACTGTGAAGCTTTGCTATTCTTAAAGATGAGAATAGATTAAGAAGAGTGTAAAGGATCTGAAATAAATATGGAAATAATAACTTAGTTTGCAGGTTAAGGTAAAATGTTTTCGTATGTGAATGTTGGTGTAGATGTCGGTTATTTTTAATCTTCTTTAACGAATGGACGCATGAGTGGTTACAATGATGATGTTTATTCGAGATTTGTCCTTCAATGTCGTCTTATTTTCTTTCGTAGCTGCTTCGATTCTGCTTTCGTTTGTAGTTGTATTCTATTGCCTCTTTTACCCAGATATATTGGGCCAGGTCTTTTCGTATGAACTCTTAAGATTTTCATTAATTTGCGTACGAAAGCATAATACTGAGATTTAGAAAAACGCAGATCAAACACATCAACCAGCCAACTTTTATTATCGGTTTTTATTTGATGCCACTTTAAAGGTGACACATATTTTATGTTGGTGGTAAATTTTAAAATATCTTCCATTTTGGTGCGACTTATAAATAACGAGTCTATTGTTGCAGCACTTTTGCCGGTCGTTGTGTTATTGATGGCATGTTCTATGTTACACAAAATATTACGAGCATCTTTCATAAGTTCATTTAGCTCACGGGCCAGGGCACTTTCCTGGCTATCTCTTACGTAGTCAAAATATAATTGAGCGCGACGAAGATACTCAAAAGCAGCCACATATATTTGCAATTGCCGATGCCAGCGACGCAGCGATATCTGCAAGTGAATAAAATTAAAATTTGTTTTTAATCACATCTCATGTTATGGAAATTGGCCTTCAATCACGTTAAAACATTCTCCAGGCTAGAAAGAATATTATTGTTGTAACTGGTTGGGGTTTTGCATTAAAAGCTTGAAAGGTATTTGTGTTGTCTAGAAAAAAAAACTGAAAAACCGATAAGCCGATAAAAACTTTTTCTATCAAAAAAGACAAATATTTGAATTAGAGCCGATTATAATAGCCACATATCAATATCCCAGCAAAGAAAGTTGTTTATAAGACAAAATTTTATGTACAACATATGACTTCAAATTTTAAAGAGAATTGACAATGAGGTATGCAAATAATAATAAATCCATATGGTTGAAAGACTACAATTTTTAAAAAAGAATAACAGTTTCTATTTATTAACGATTCCTATTTATTCTTGAACTCCCACTATTATTTTAGTAATAGCTCTTTATTGAAAATATATAAATATTTTAAAATTAGTGCTTTTTGTTTGTTATGTGGTCAAGTATGTCTATATGCCTGGATTTCATTGGTTCTTACACCAAATCATCAGTAGACTATAACCTAATTCCAAATTAACAAAACCTCTTAGCTTATACATAAACTCCCAAAAATTAATTGAGAATTACACAAGCAAGACCATATTATTTGAAATTCCAGAGAACACAACAAAAATTGTATTCTATATAAATCTATTTTGTTTTTCCACCTTCATACAATTAGTGTAATTATTTAGAACTAACTTAATTCAAACAATACGTCGAATAAACGATTTTAAAAATATTTTAAAATTTTTATATAAAAAAACCTCAAGCTTGAAGAATTTTTACTAAAATATACATTTTGTAAAGCAGCTTCGTCAAGTCTGCCTTGTGTGCGGAAAACACCCAGAGTCTCTGGCGGGAATTGAACCCATGACCACAGCGGCACTAAAACTCATATGTAATTCTGTATATCTGCCAAATGTGCTGTCCTTTTTTTTTTTTGAACCCGGACCAGCACTCAGAGGATGTTTTCTACATATGGAGTGCACTGCGCCGGAACTAGAAAGGAGAAGATAGTATTGAGGGGACAGATTAAGAAAGATGAGAAGATGGAGAAGTTTTTGAACTATTTACTTCGCCGGCTAATTTTTTGCTACAGTGCCGACGAAAGAGGGTGCTGCTGTTACTCTGCTTTTTGTACATGATAGTGTCAGTCTTTGGCATTAGTGTTCAGAAGAATTAGACACAATATTCATGACTGCGCGCGGATTCGAACTCAGGATCCTCCACTTCATGGCCTTTTGTTAACTAATTCAGCCAAGCCTTAAGACCGGTATTGTGTTTATATCACTTGGAATGCTGCCAAACTATTGTATACATATATAAAAAAAACTTGCTGGGAAAACTCCTGACAAAATTTTTAAATTAATTTTTTTGTGACATTTCATCAAATCTGTGAAATAAAGCAAATTCTTCCCAAAAGTGGGCTGATCTGTGGACTTATATGTGTGAAATATTGAAATATTTTCTTTCTTTTTGCAGACAGTAAAGTCCTTTTTAGCTTCCAAAAATTTTTAAAGATTTTCTTCTCTAAATTTCAAGAAACTTATACATATATCACATAATAACGCGAACTTATTTATATAATTGCTAATCACCCCTACTGCTGTGGGCTGAATTAGTTAACAGGAGACTATGAAGCGGAAAGTCTCGAATTCTGATCGGCATTAGCACATGGTTGTGTGTACATGTTGTCGGCCTATTCTAGTGACGAAGGAGTAGCCCTGGCACTATCATGTACAAAAATACCAGAGTAATAGCACCCCCCTTCGTCGACCCTCCAGCAGAAATTAGCCGGCGAAGTAAAAGGTTTCAATAGTTATAGACAAAATATTTCTTATTCTGTCTTGTTAATACTATCCTCTCCTTTCAAGTTCCGGCGCTATGAACTGCATATGAAGAAGTCAGCCCCAGAGTAAAAATATTATGGGAATGAGTTGTTTGGCGTAACTCTATATTTCCATTGCCAACAAATCGGCATTATAAATATTTCGATATTAAAAGCCTTATTGTGAATTGCATGGCAGTAATAGTAATAATACAGATTTTGCGTGGAAATAAAAAAAAACACACATTGAATAGACAGCCATATGCTGAGCATGCGCAGTGTACAAAATGTAATGTAATAATTTCGCAGAAAATTTCATGTATAAGCTGCGTGATGCCGTTAATGGATGGAAGATTCAATTTTATTTATTTCTATATTTTTAGTTAATCTAAATTTGTTTGTTTTAAATACAAAAAAAAAAAAAATAAAAATTTTATTCCATAGAGTACTTCCCGTAACCAGTGACACTTGTTGCGAGTCTATTTTGTAACTTTTGCTACGTGACTTTTGTTTTATCACGCAAGCTTCTTAACACCTCTCACCAACAATAAAAAAAAAGTCTGCCTGTAAATGCAGGCTAATGCTAGAGTTAATGTCGACGCCGTTGACGGCGTTTCAACGCCGAAAAAGTTGAAATAGATTGAACTTTTACGGCGTTGCAACGCGTTGAGATTAACTGCTCTCATACAATTTCATACGATTCAACTTTTTTTTGACATTTGACGCCGTCGACGACGTCGACATTAACTCTATCATAAGAGTTCATAGTGTATAATGACAATAAGTAGAATAATAACTGGATACTTTTTTCCAATTCTCAGCCAACAACAATTATTATTTACCTATTGAAATTATAACGACTTACTTCTAAACAGAGATTTTACTAATAATTTAATTGTTGAAATTTTGCTGGAATATTTCATTTTAATTATTATTTTAGGGTACGAATTTCTTGGCATTTTATAATTTTGCGAGGCCATAGAAACAACGTTTCAAGCGAACAATGCGTAAGCCGTAACAATTAAACAGAAATGTGCTAATAAAATATGAAATCAAATCAAATTAATTAATATTTACACTCACGTGACAGTCTTAACAATCACAGTGAGGAAAAATCATTCCATAACATTTCCGATGTAGGAAATTTTCAACATTTTACTTACACTCAACGTGCACATTTATTGCAAACAAGTTTAGTGAACTTTAGCTGATTGTATGAATAAGAGAAATCAATTGACAGACGGGCAGACAGATAGAGAGACAGTTTAAATGTTAATTCCCATTAACAAAAATCTTTGTAGAATTTATAAATAATTTAAAGAAATATAAACAAAATTAATTAATTATTACCTGTACTACTATATCAAGAGAAAACGTGTTTTTGAAATGCTTTGTGCGGCAATAATATAAAAAATTAATATGTACATATTTAAACACGAACACGAGGAGTATTGTGTTGTCGTAGTCATCATCGTCATTTATTTTGAATATAAAAAGCTTTAAACGCTTTAGACTACAGTAACAGTAATAAACAATGAATGTGTGACGTTTTTGGCAGCAGCAGCGAGCTAGCGAGCAAGTAAAGCAACACCACCACCGCCACCGCCACTCCCAGTGGGATAATCAGTATGTCTACGGCGGTTAGGGGGTAAGGCATTCATTCAGTTAACAAACAATAATAATTTCATTATAACAATAAGTTTTCAGTTAAATTTATTGAATGAACACCTGTGCCCTTATTTACAAAGTTTTTTTTTACTTTTTGTTGGCTGCACTCAGGGGATGATCCTTACACATGCGATGCATTGTGCCGACACCAGAAAAATGGCTTATGGAAAGGAGAATAGAGGGAGTAGTGTTTCGCTTTGAATTTTCCCAAGTTGATTGCGCCAAGAAGGAGCTCTCGGCCAAGGAACCAGTTTTCTCTGTAATGCGTAATACTTTTCTCTACTACAGATCGAATTGTTAATATTTACCAATAAAAAGTAAGAACGTTAGTAAGAATTTCAACGAACATTTTATATTGCTATATTAAATTGAATTAAGATTTTATAGGCTAATTGTTCGAAATTTTAATTTAAATCTCAGAAAGACATGATAAATATTCCAAGGCACAAAGGCAAGTCAGCATCAGTTTTTGTTATTCAACTTACACATCAGAGCAGAACAGCTGTTTTCGAAAGACGCAACCCTTTCATCATCAGTGCTCATATGTATTGTGTTTGTCACCACTTATTAGGTGGCTTAGTTGAATGTGATAACAGTTCCTATTTACACAAATTTTATTGTGAAAAAGGATACGAGAACTGTATCAACCTGATGTTAACATGTTATTATTATAATACCCGTTTTACCGTGGGGGGAGACATCTCAGCTTAAAAAAAATTATTTTGGGTAATTAAGTGTAAAAAATATATATTTTTTGATAGGGTCATTTAGGTAGTAAACGTGGATGGAGGGGTGGCAGGGGAATATCAGAGAACATCTTTCCTTCATCGTAAAAGCTTAAAAATTTAATTTTTAAGGAATATGGGCTTAAGTAATACAATTTGTTAAATATTTACACTATTTTTAAAAGTAATATGTTACTTCAATGCCCATTTAAAGGAGCGGGGTTAAAAAATGGATTTCTCCGATTTTCTGGCTCTAAGGCCAACTCTTTGGACCGACCTTCTTTGATATAAAAATATAACATTTGCTTAACAAAATTACAAAAAAAAAAGACTTAAAAAAATATATTGTTTGTAAGTGGTTAGTTTTCTTAGGGGATTTTTTTCCCCTCTGGCCCGATTCAGCCCATTTACGAAGATGACCTGTGTTAAGAGAGATTTTAAAAAATCATGTTAAGGAAAACGATTTTACAAAATATGGACAAATTGACCTCACGCCTTCCCACCTTGAGGGACTCAGGATCATACTGAAACTGAAAATATTTTTTTCTGCAATATCTTTACACACATTATCGCTGAATAAAATCAATTAACCGCTCTAAAACTCGTCATTAAGTAGTCAAGTGTTATTTTACATATAAATTTTTTTCCAATTTACAAAAAAATAATGAAAGTGTTTGTGTAGTCATTAAGAGTACTTCTGACAGCGATCGCCCTTATCTATCAATTGACGGGGATTCCATAAAAACAAAAACAAACAAAAAAAAACGATCACTATGTTATACTTCCAAACAAAATTTACTGCAACACACGGTATACGACATTAAATAGGAAAAATAATTGATGTATGATTCACTATCAAGTTGGCTGGAAAGTTGTTGTGGAAAGCATGATACGACTATACTATTGTTTATATGTATATTAAGATTGTTTGTTTTTTTTTTTGCTTCAATCGCAGTCGCCGGGCAAAATGTGTTTCACGTACAATTACATATGTAGGTGAGGGTTTTTGTTGTGGTTTTTTAAACATGGTTTGGATTGACGTCAATTTGTGTTTTAGAATTTCTCTGAAATTCCACTTTACTGTTTATGACTTTCAACGATTAGGTAATTGTGTGAGTTTTGGCATTAGAATTATTGTTAATTCAATATTATTTTATTATTGTACTTTTGCCTTGCCTCGACATGGTTAATTGGTACAATATATAAATTCGTTTTCAATAAAAATTCATACGGGTGTCATCGGTGTCTAAAAATAAAATATTATCGAATTGTAGTCCGAAAAGAAAGAGCGATCGTTTGCTTGCTGCAGGGCAATTCAAATGTAAAATGTATTTTAAAAAGAGTTATCGCTCTACATTTTTTGATAGGAAATAGAAAATCAGAATATCAATAATTTATATTTCATCTGTTGGCTGTATTATATCATGGCCGAGTAAAAGAGAAATGGAAATGTTTTCGTCTATATTTGTATAAAGATCTTTATTGTGACAGGTGTACCTATGAAAGTATATGAATCGGTTCCTGTTATTAGCTCAAAATTTACAATCGCGTACTATGTTTTATTATCTTTTTTTTTTTTGCCCAAATATCACGTTAAGAAGTCTTCAGGGGATTTGCTAATATAAGGATATTTATATCAATAATATACAGTAAAGCTCAAGACACTCGTAAGTCTTTGTTAAAATTACAGCTGCTCCAACGCAGCACTATAACTGCATATTATTGATGTTTGCACTACACAATTTTATTTGTTCCTGGCTCAAATTCAAGATTACATATTAATGTTCCTTTTTGCATTTTCTCCAACAAATTAAAAGATATATTATTTATGGCGGCATACTTGCAAGTTTAAGGCTTCGCATTTCGAACTACTTAAAAGACCACTTTTCACATTATGAAACACAAAAAGAGCATCCTTCACATGTGCACAAACAAACAAAAAAAATTTACACAAAAAACTTAAATGAAAATAAATAACAAAATACATTAAAATATGCCAAAAAATGTACGTGTAAGTATGTATAGTACATTTTAACTCCAAAGTCGTCGTCATTAAAGAGGCAAAAGTAAGGAAGGATGAGAGACAGCGGATAAGAAACTGATATTTAACAACTGGTTAACAAGACACCTAAATCATACAACACCAAGAGAAATAACAAATTGGGGATACACATACTCCTCTTGGTACCTCATTGTGTATACACAAATTTGTGCTGAATGTGACTGACTGTCTGTATGTAAGAGTGTAGTTAAAGATAAATGATGATGTTGAGAGAGAATGAAAGAATAAATTCATAAACTACTCAATCAACGCCCCCAGGGTAACGTGCCAACAATTATGGTTAGTAAGGCAAAAAAAAACAAAAAAAAAACTAACAACTTTGTGTCTGCCTTAAACAAAGAAAGAAAGAACATTAACCAATTTTTTTTCTAAATTTTCTTTGACGAATAACACAGGAAAACAACAAGTGGTATGCAGGTTTTAAGATATTCTTCGCAGTGATATTGAAGGAGCTACAGCGGTGAGTGGAGTTTTCGTCAGGAGTGCAGAATATTTGTTTACTTTTACGTAACTCTTTGGTGCTGCTTTAATTGTTATAATAATAAATTATTATTATTTAAAATTGGTCTTATATAAAATTGTTCCAAAAACAAAAAGAAAGACAGGAAAAGCTAAAAGCGATACAACACATTTCCATGGACATTATAACTCATCATAAGAGTTCCTTTGCCTATTTACTGCTTGTTTTTTTTTTTTTTTGCTGCCTGCTAAGAATCCAAAAATACTTGTCTGCGATGATCAGCTATTTTACCCAATATTTCCCTACTTGTGTATATTTTAAAGACACAAGTTATCGTCATTAATTAATTATCTTTATTCTGTAACAATTTGTCAATGTCACCTCAAGACAAAATCAAAAGTGGGCACAATTACTTACTTCTGACAGGCCGTGAATATTTTCTAAGGGATTGTCTATACCGAGATACTGTTAGAAATTGTCAATTGCCGAAGAAGAGGAGCACATAAATGTTATATTTTTGATATTACCCCTTATTCTATAACTATTTGCCAACGTCACGTCAAGACAATATCAAAAATAATACCCGTCTGTATTTATTTTCTTCAGCAATTGACAATTTCTAGGACCCTGATGCCATATTCAAAGCCTTAAAGAGTGGTGATCACCGACTGTCGGAAGTAGTTAATATTTGCCCACAAGGAGTAGCTAACTGTCCCATTGTTAGTACTGTATTGACGTATCATTGATAAAGAGTTACAGAATAAGGGGGATTGTCTTGACGTGACGTTGACGAATAGTTACAGAATATGAGGGAATAATTTTTTTTTACACTTTGCAATTATATTATAATGAAAATACTTACACTTGAGTTGGTATTCAATTTTGGCAGAAATGAGTATTTTTCCGTCAAGTCCCACTGTTTCATATTTCGTATATTAATCACATGCAAAGTACCCTTAATCACATTATAGTTTTTTGCTATAGTATTTTGAAGTTTTCTTAATTCCTGAAATGAGAAATTAAAAAGAAATTTTGTATATGCATTTAAAGAAATTTGTTTGAGATTAAGATTGTTTTAGTTAATTTATTAAAAATATGTTTGGTTTTTTGTGGTTTAAGTACGTCTATATGCCTGCATTTCACTGAAGTCTTAACCCACAACAAACAAAGCATATCTTTAGTGTATAAATGACCTTTAATTGAAAACTAGGAAATATTTATTGAATATCTAAGCTTTATTTGACACTGTGACTTCCTTAAGTAAGTAACATTTTAAAAGTTTATGCTAAAATTTCGGTGCTCTATCCCATTCGAATATGTAGAAACTAATAATTGATTCGAATATGTAGAAACTAATAATTGATTTAATTATCTTTACTAATTCAACAGGGTGTGCCACCAGCCCTACAAATCGAAGGCTGAAACTATGAAGCTGATTTTAATAATATTTGAAACATAATCTGGAAGCTTTTGTTAAAGATATAAGAAAATTGTCTAACGTACAAAAAAAATCGCCATCTGCAGAAACGGCAGAAGGAAAATTAATGTAAAAGTTGTTAATGGCAAGTTGTGCTGCGCATGGGCATATACGAATTGACATGAGCTTCCGGTAAAATTATGTTCATATCTTTATATAACGGCTGACTACAAAGGCGAAGTTCGAAAAATACATTTCGATTGCCACTCATAAAATTCGTACAATATATTTATACTGAGAAGATTTGGATCCATATTTCTATGATCACATATACAACAACTTCAGATATGAATTTTTTACGAAATTTTAGCTAATTTTAGAAACATATCAACGCTAACGATATTAGCGACATACCCACAAAGAAATGGAATAATGCCATCATTATTACAAAGTAAACTAATCAGCTTAGGTGGAAGTGACGCCTGAAATATGTTAAGCCACCAGGTTATCTAAAGTAGTTTCAAGCTGTTGCTTAAAAACAGCCAAAACTTTCAGTTTCTGTTTGGCCCTAAGAAACACTCACAATAAAAAAATCATAATGAAACTTATACGGTGTTCAGGCATGCATTTCTAATTGCGTCAATATTTACTTTATTGTCTTAATTTTCTTTCTGTTCTCATATACAAAATTTAGTCGATTCAATCATCGTATGAAAATGAAAAGTAAAAACTTTTGGTATTCATGAGAACGTCAAGTCAAAATCTAAGATTTAATTTTTAATTGATACTAAATTTAATATCAATAACTAAATTTCAATATGACTCGGCATATTTTGTTTGTATTTTTTTTAATATTTCCACAATTTAGGTGCTAAGTCTCGACTAACTTTGTTCAGTGAGTTGTGGTTTGCTCACTAAACACACTTTTTAGCAGCTTGATTTTAGAACAATTAACTGTTAATTGAGACAATTAGATAATTAAAATTTTATATGGTTAATTGAGCTCAATTTTTGACATTAATTGAGAAAAACTCAATTGAAATGCATATGTGACCTGCTCCACGAAAATAGACCTCTGCGCCGAAAAGCAGTTATTGAGAAAAACGCGTTTAAAAAAAGAGCTTCGTATTTCCGTGTTTTGCGCATAGTTATGCGCAATTAATTATGTTCATCTTTACAGGTGATTTGTAAAAAAACTAAAAGACATAGAAACTTGCGGTTTGCGGCATTTTTTTCCTATAAGAATCACTCAAAAAGTAAAAAAAAAAATTTTCGGCGCAGAGGTCTCTTTTCGTGGAGCAGGTAACATATGTGAACACTGTATTAAAAATTTAAAACTATTTCCAACTAACCTTTTTGATTGGTGGTGATCTCCTTCGCTTAACCGGTTTTTCGTCCATTTTTGAAATGCCACCGCAAGGGTTATACCAATTAATTGCTTGAGATTGCATTATGGAATGGTAATAGTCATGCCAACTTATAGCACGTTTGTGTAATCTTTCCTCCTCACCTCCACCCCCTTCTTCTGGCATTCTTAAATCAGTCTCCGTTTGCTTAGGTTGTAGCTGCTGCTGCTGCTGCTGCTCTTTCTGCTGAAGCTGATAATAATTATTATTTATGTAATTCTGATGATAATGATGGTTGTTGTCATACTGATAGCGTTTTCTTTCAGCCAATAAAATTTCCCGCATATGCGTATGATGAATTGTATCATGTGGTAAATTATGTTGCGTATGCGACTGTGTTGGCTGGTATTGCTGGGTCTGTTGTGAAGGTGCTGCCATTGCAAATGTTAATGGCTGTACACTTAATACTGTTAATAACATGGTAATCAAAACAAATAAGTTTTTATAACTGGCTGTGTTTAAGGTGGTAATTTTGCGGCTTTTGTGCGTAAAACCTCGCGTTAACATGCAACAACAATAGTAATAATAATAATAATAATAAAAACAACAACAGTCACTACAATTAGCTTCGTGGCAACGGTTACAATTATGGCAGGAACTGATTGATGTATGTAATTGCTTTTGCTGTGCTGGGTGTTGTTGTTGTTGCTGTGGCTTTTTATCTAAAGCAGTGGATGGTTTTAGCAGCTTTAGTTGACTTGGGTTTTGCTGTCCGTAACTAAGAAGCGGCAATTGTAGGGGCCGTGTTGGTGGCAACGACTGGCCTAATAGAAAATGTTGTTTTTTTAGTTTGGCCGTTTTGTTGGTATATTTCTGTTAGTTGCGTTAGATTAGCAACCAACACCTGTTTTTGTTGTTATTGTTGTCAAATAAAAATTATTAGTTAACTTTCAAATATAATTTATTGCTGTTTGCATTTCTTTTTCTGTATTTCTTAAACAAATTTCTGAATAAGTACACATATAATTATTTAGTTACAAGTTGTGAAATTGGTTTTGTTTGTATGTTTATGTTCAATGTGGCAAAAACAAAAAGTTTAATGCCAAAAAAAAAAGAAACATTCAATTTCCTTTATTTGTACTTTAGCCCATAAATTTTCTTAAGATTGAAAGTAAAGCTTGGCAGAGAAACTGTTGACTTTTTAAAATTTATTACCAAGTCGCACAATGGCTCAAAAAGATTTACACACTCATGTATTACAAAGTACCCTCCTCCTTGAACGGTATAGTAGCAACAATTGCTAGCGAAATGGAATAATATACATAAAATGGTTACTCCCACCAACCCCCTTTACATAGACCAAATACAATGCATTGCCTGGGTGGGGTACATCCCCCGAGTGCTGGTTCTTGGTAATAAAAAATATATAAAGTGAATTTTCATTTACGTGCATACAGTGTAATATGTACCTGCAGAAGTGATTTACCTATTTAATTTGAAATTTTAATTGCTTTGATTAATTTAAAATGCTGTTATGAGCGCATCTGACTGCTGTTTAAAATAATTTCAAATTCAAGTATTAATTTTTTTATCTACTTAAAAAAAGTTTTGTACAAAAATCCCCTCATTATTGAATTTGGATTTTCCAAATTTGCTACGTGTTTACTTTGTTTTGAACATATTATTTCATTGTTCTTTAAAAAACTGCCAGTAGTTTCGTTTCCAAATTAACAAATTTCGAAGGGTGAATTTTATATTTTAATATTGTTATTTATTTCAATCATGTTAATTTTTGTTTTGATTTAGTTTTACGACTGCAACTTTTAATGCAAATAATATTATAAAAAAACTTGTTGATATATAAACATTTTGCAAAAGCAAGAATGGCAAGAAGCTGTTATAGAGTTAAACTGTTCGTTCTCTATTTAAGTGTAATTAAGACAATGCCATGCCTATGCGAATTTTAAAATATATTAAATCAGCAGGCAGGCTTTTTATATGCGTGATTTTTTTCATTATTTTAATAAATCGTTTTCACCTGTTACTATGATGATTTATTTATTTATTTTTTATTTTTATTTTTTTGAATGCTCATTAGGCGATATTGTTGTAGTATAAATAAAGAAATAAAAATAAACTATTTAAAATTCTGAAATGAAAGCCGTCAGAATGTCTGGGGGGATTTTTTTGTTTGTTTTTGCTTTTGTTTTCATTTAGTATTTGAGTTTGAGTTAAAGTCTTATTTATTGTGTTTTATTGGGTAATTAAAACGCTTTGATAGTTTACTGCGATGACTTAATAATTATTTATCGCAAATAAATCTGTGATTATAGCTTGATTTATTTGTCAAGTACAGATGATTTCTGAATGATCGAGTGGTGCTATATGTGAGCTGTAATTATTATTTTTAAATATATTTTTCAAGTGTTAAATATTTAATAACAGTTCAATGATCGCTAGAATATGTATTTAACGGCAAGTGTGATTTTAAAAATATCTTTAAGTGTATGCAAAATAAATATATTTATAAAAAAAAATATCTACTGAACATTAACATGTAGAATTTTTGAATTTTTAATTTGCAATTATGAAGTCTCATATAACGTTCTTAAATAAAGAATGCTTTATATCGATATAAAATATCCCTTAATTCTCATTTAGTCTATTTTCTAGGGTAATCAATATGTTAATATGTTTCAATATGTTTTTTTAATTGTACATCGAGTTGTACTAATTTTTTTTCTCGAAGAAATGTTTTTAAGATCTCAGCAGATCTAGTGAATTACTATAATGTTCTTCTAATTTCTTCGATATTCTTATTGTATTTTTATATTCTAATAGTTTTGGATCTTTTTGCTCAAATAATTTTTATTGTTTTTTGACTTACCAATTTCAAATTAATTTTTAACAAACATTGGTTTTTGAAAATAATAATATTCATATACCCCTGAGGAAGATACACATTGTTGGTAGTGAAATATTGGAAAATAATAAAAAAAGTTTTTTCGTTTTTTGTATAAAAATTAAGTGAATTATTATAGTTAATTTGAGCTATTTTAAAAGTATGTGCTACAATTCAAATTTTTACTAAATGCCATATTAATACCAGCAATTTCAGCAAGATTTTGTTCAAAGTTCGTTTTTGCTGATTAGAAATGTTACCATGAAATTATATTTCCTTTGGTGACGGGTGGCTGTAATTTCGCTGGAGCGCAAAGTAGAACAACTTCGTAAATCATTCGTGGTCCCTCAAACCTGTGATGGCTGAGGGGCACATGGAATCCTATTGTACCAGTTACTAGTCGAGCCTCTAAAAAACCTCTTAGAAATAGAAGTTAACTTTTTAGCAACTTAGGACGTGGTCGTGACCTAACATTTTCATATTTTACCAGACTATTGTTTGACTTAAGTACAATGAAAAAAAATCAGCAAAATGTTACATGACGAAAATAATCAAACGTAAACACGGGTATTAAATAAAAGTATATTACTATCCGTTTGAAACAGTTCTCGCATGCTATTTCCTAATAAAATTAAAAAAAAAACACACTTGAGTACTGATGATGAAAGTGTAGCGGCTTTCGAAAACAGCTGTTCTGCTCTGTTGTATAAGTTGGATAGTTAAAAACTGTTTTACCTGTAATCAACAAAGTCGTATGTCCGGAAAAACGAGTTACCCTATAACACGGTATATAGTGCAGTAAAGTTTGGATAGTCTGCGAGTTGCCTATCGCAACCCCAGAGGATAGACGCTACAGTACTTTTAAGCTTTACATATGTAAAGAGAATATTAATTTTTTTGATATATAATTATCTTACATATATTTATAGATTATATTTCAATCATGTGTCCTTCTCGAGTGCCATCCTAATCCCCCTACTCGTAATATCTTGCACTTTACGGGACACATTCTTTTTTTTTTTAAAAGAGGCACACTTTTACTCTAATATGAAACACTTCAGATGAGTTTTCTTGAAAATATTTTTGTGCTTAATACGACAGTTAAGTATTATTAATTGCTATCACTAAGTTTATGTCCGATAATAATTGGGCCTAATAATAATATTTAGACTTAAGATTTGAATATTTATTGTTCGTTCATTTGATGAAGATACTAAAAAAATGTTTCTTTCATCATCATATTAAATTGTAAAGCTAGAATATTCTATTTCTAATATCTCTTAGTAGGTTGAACAAAACACTTTGTTCAAGTGGCACGTGTATTAAAAACAATTATCAATATTTATATGCACATTTTAAATATGTCATTTATTTTAAACTCGTAGTGTTCCCTCTTTTTTTTTATTTTTAATCTCTAAGGAATTTTCACTTTTATGGCCCGATATTGTGTCTTATCGCCTGGTAAATTGTTGCCAAATCTACGGCCTAATATCAACAAACGATTAAATTTTATTGCTAATTTAATTTGTGCTAAAAGGTTTATCTTATATGCAACTCTGAATTAACCCTAGAAGCTATGTTGAGAAATTTTTGTCCTGCATGTAAGGTTAATACCTCATATTTTTAAATTTTTATTACGATTCCTGAAACTTTTATACTTTAATTCATATTGCATGTTAATAGATTTTTTATGTTAAATTTAACTGCTGCTTTGCCGTTTTTTTCCATCAGTACTGCAATTAATATAATAGAAATATTAAAAATTCTGGAACATATACCCAAAAATCTCGCAAAATTTTTTTGGAAAAGCTTCCCAAATAATAATTAAAAGTAAGAATTGGTATATTTGTGCGATATTTTCTTTTCAAATACACGTATTCATTATTCAATGACATCGCAATTGTAAGTTCATTATAAGCTGTAATGAATTCTTTTTGTGGTTTTGTTTTCCCTAGTTAGACTAAGAATTGGGTTTAAAAAAATAAAAATTCGTGCAGTAAATTTTAAGTTTTTAAAGCAGTATGCCCAAGTATGTTGTTCAGTACGGGCCAATATATAAAAAGGGACAATTTTGTAACAGGGTCTGTTTTAGAGGGGTGCTTCTAGTGTTAATAAATTAAAGTTACGCAAATGGATTGGAATTTAATTAATGCTATAATATAAAGTAATAATATTGTGATAGAAAAAAATGCTTCTAAAATGATATTTTTGTCTTCCAAATAATTTAAAAACTTATTTCTGACGATTTAAAATTTTGGTATATAAAATTTTTGGTATATAAATTTGTGAGTATTTTAAAGTATAAAACTGAATTGTTGAAGTATGAATCATTCAATAAAAGATAAAATTCTTAGGATATATGGATTTTATCAGAAACGAATCAGTTCCTTTTAAATAATATAGAACTTTAAATCAACTTTATACACATTTGACAAAAGATCATTAAACCTTTCCGGCCCAAGGGATTTCAAAGTTAATGGATTTTAATGAAACTTTCAGCGTATGATAAGTAGAACTTAAGAGTCATAGAAATGTTTTTTTTGGAACCATACAATTTGTATGTTCTTTGAAACAGGACATACACAAAAAATAACAACTACCCAAATTAACAACTACTCGATTTTAAATAAACGTTTTTTGAATATATGGTAAATTTACGTAAACATTTGTGTACCTGGGCCCGGAGGGTTAATATGACAAGTAAGTACTATCAGCTTAGTTTTGGTGTCTATTTGACCCCTGGGTGTTCGGCCAAGTAAATCGCCAATCCCCTGGAGTTTGGGAGGGGATGGAGTAAGCAGAAAGAGGAAACAAAAAATATCACCTCGAATTTTATTAATTTATTATTGTAGGTTTATTTTATTTATATTGAGTTTCAGGCTCTTGGATGTAAATAGATATTTAATTTAAGTCAACCGGCAAAACAAAATAAAATATATAAGTAATAAATTTCGAATAGGTATATAAACTATTAAATAAAAAACATATACAGTATTTAATATGAATACTTTTTAATATCAAAACCCCGTTTTTTATGATCTTCATTTAACTGTTAATGTTGTTATTTATATGCGATGACGTCACACTTAGTAAGAAGGCCTTAAAAATTTAAATTTTATAGATGTTAATTTGTTGTCAAGTCATTCAACATCTACAAAGTTTGCATACCTGTGTCTGTGTGTGTGCTCGTAATGCCTGATTTTATTTATTTGTAATTTGATCATAATAAGACTGTGAAAATTATTATACATTTGATCTGAATTTCGACGTGCGACTTCTCATGTTTATTTATGTTTTTATAACAATAACAATGACTTAGATTGGACATACATAATTAATATACATAGATGTAAAATATTAAACGTGACAAAGATCAATAGGGTACCAGGTACCGTGCTAGTGATTTCTAATTCGAATTTATTATAAAGGCCATGATTTTACGATTTCATTGCGGTGAGAGGTAAAAGTAGCTTAACTCATTTTGTCCTAAAAATTGTATAATTTTAAAGTTTGTTACCTTCTGTGCTTAATAATATTAAAAGCTACTTTAGAAACAGAAACCTTTTACAAAATTGCAAAATCCGTTAAATTCAAGGCCTAGTTTTGTTTTCTAACATATTAGATAGAAATTACACATTTCCTTGTACAGCGTGCTTTTTACAGTGTCACAGCAGAGCAACGCGTGCAAATTGCTGAGATTTTTAATCAAAATAATTGTTCTATTCGTCAAACTCATCGTGCAATTCTTCCACTTTATGGCGAACATAATCATCCCTCATAGCGGCTAATTCGAAGATCGTTTTCGGACCATATTTACTCTTACTGGGGAAAGGGTGAGGCAGTTTTTACAGACGTGACTTTTGATGCTAACCCATAAAACTAATATGTTTCCCGCCCAAATCCCTGAAATAACAATGCAACAGGCGGGCATATAAGAAATGTAAAAGCAGTAGGTTCACATCTACTAAACAGTATATCGTAGTAGGAGCTGCCGTCCACTCCGAAATACATCCGAAGGCACACATAGGAGGCTTGATCCTACATAGTCTGATGTAACAAAAAAGGTTTAAGAACGCAGGTTTAAAGAGCTGAAAACCTATAATCGTTTTGCTCTCGGGGGTTTCATAGTTTTCTCAACCATAACTTTTGCTGGTAACCCACAGAGATTATATGTGCCTGCTTAGTTACCGAGAAGAACTTGGGACAGGTCCTAGTAGGAAGCTTAGCTGGGCTACTATAAGAATACCCAAAGTAGTAAAGGCTCACCCGCCACCTACGCAAGTTTGAAATAAAAAAGTAAGCTCAAGGACGCCTAGATTGCGCCTACTACACGCCAGCCGTGGCGGCCATATGGCAGAAATCATATTTAAACATTAATTGCATAAAATTTTCTTTTCTATAAAACCCGTTTCATTGATATTAAAAATATATTTCCTTGTTTTTTTTTTGGTTTAGAAGGCTCAATCTGGAACACCAATTTTCAACAACTATTGTAAAAAAATCTTCCATAAAGCGGGAGGACACAACTTCACTTGCTGAGAACGGCGACGAATTAATTGATAGGATCATCTTCAACGCTTTCCTGTGCAGCGACTACAGCTTCTTCAGTGCGGATTGTACGGCGCCTTACGGGATGCTCATTATCAGTAACAATAAATGTGGTCCGAAAACGAGCTATTGTTCTTCGAACTAGCCGCTCTGAAGTACAATTATGTACGCCATAAAATCGTAGAAGTGCATGATGAGTTTGATTATTTTGATTAAAAATTTCAACAATTTGCAAGCGCCGCTCTAAAAAAAAACACGCTTTATTAAGCTAAACAAGCGGAGATTTTGATAGCAACCTCAGCCACCACATGCACTCCCCAGGGAAACCACACTAATAGCCCCGGCTACAAAATCCTTCAACTCTGATCTGTAATGACGTTCTCAATGGCGAGCAGTTTCGCTTTGCTGTGGGGCATATGGAAACCCATTGCATCAGTTACTAGTCGAGCCTCTAAAAATGCTCATGGAAACGCCTTGAAGTTAACTTTTTATCGATTTGGGTCGTGGACGTGGCCTTACATTTTAATATTTTACCAGGATATCGTTTGGCTCAGGCACATTCAATAAGTTATAACTAAAAAAAAAATCACTTGAGTACTGATGACGAAAGTGTAGCGGCTTTCGAAAAAAGCTCTTCTGCTCTGCTGTGTAAGTTGGTAATTTAAAAAGTGACAAAAAAGTTTTTCCTGTAATCACCAAAGTTGTATATCCGAGAAACAGAGTTACCCTATAATACAGTAGGTAGTACAGTAAAGTTTGGATAGCCTGCGAGTTGCCTATCGCAATGCAGAAATACCACAAACGTGCAGAAATAATGAACCCAGCAGCAGAATAAGTGATAGTTTTAAATTTTTTTCGTCTCCATAAAGGTTTGGTTATTGTAAAGTAAACGTTTATGTATACGAATTATAAATAGTGATTTAAATTCGATTTTCACATGATGGTGCAAAATATTTTTCTAACATTAAAATATACATTACTGACAACTTACACCTGACTTTCTAAAACCTGGGCTAATTGTTCATAGAATATATTTTTGTATCTTGAAATGACTCACTATATAGTTTATCAATGCTTAGAGTTAAACTTCTTCTCTCATATTTTGGGTAAAATTATACTAATACTTATTTTATTTGCTTAAAATGCCAAAACATTAATTTCGGAAATTCTTTATATTCATTTGAATATATATAAAAAGCATCTTTGGTAACTACATAAAATGGGACAATTTTCAGTCACGGAAATTTAGGCAAATCACTTGGTTATTGCACGTCTCAATAAGAAATGTGTGTATTTATATGTTTCATATTCTATAAATTCAAAACAATATCTGACAGTCCGGACTTGTGGACACATCTAATAAACAAACAAACAACACCGAATTTCACAACAGTAAAATACACTTCTACTTATAAAATACTTCATATAAAAAAATATATACTTTAACTTACCATTAAGAATGAAGAAAATAATATAAAAATCATAAACATATGATTTTCCACGAAAGACAACTTTAAAACGCGACTTTACTTTTCAACAACTGAAAATAATATTCTCGGAATAACTTTGAGGAAACCGATACTTGGTTTTTTTTTGCGTCAACTTTAAATTATTTTTTCTTCTAACAAATTTTACTTCACTTAACACTTTCTTTTACAAAAAACCATATAACATTTGTTAAGATATAAACGTATATTAAACCAAACTTTTTTGCACGTTGTTAACACTCCAATAACTTTTAAGATACTAAAATATTTGCAACAATATCCAAAACCCAATGTATGAGTGAGTAATATGAATTAAAAATGTTGTTTTGCGAATAAAAGAAAAAAAAAACTATAATAACAACAAATAAGAGAAAGAGCGCTTACTTAAGGTTATTTGAGTTGATTTTTAAATAGTTATTCTCAACACTCTTTCTCAATTGTGTTCAATACATTATTTATATTATTGCCTCTTTTAAAATATTTTATGAGTGTATCGATTAATTAGTATGGGTTAGCATTTCACATAGGCTGACAATATAAAAAAACCCCCATCCACACACCCATACACACACGAGAACACATCGGCTAACTTACTTTACGAGTGCTATAAAATTATACAATACACTAGCAAAAAGAGCCGGCAAGTCAATAAATATATGAGCAAAAATCAGCTGGTCGGGTGAGTGTTGGGTTTTATTCAATGATGGTAATCAGAAATTTAGGGGCAACAGTTATAACAAGCTGTAGAAAAACCAGTAAAAACGTAATTTTAAGATTCAAATATATTAAATGTATGATAAGGTTTTTTTTCGACAAATTACTTGATCAGTGCGAGTATTATTGTTCTATGATGGTAATTTTAGCAGCCGCTTCTGCCATTTCAAGTTCTTGAGATATACAACAATTCTCAACATTGCATATATATTTAAAACCACCATTAAAACTATCATGTTCAATTTAATTTAGAGTTGTTTAGATAAAAAAATTCGGCAATATCTCATATGCAGTAATAAGGAAATAAAAAGATTTTTTTATATATTAAATTCAATTAAGATTGATAGGCTAATTGTTTGAAAATTTGTTTAAATTTAGCAAAAAATGATAAATATATCAAGGGGCAAAGTAAATTCAACAACAATTATTTATTACTGAAACTACACAGCAGAGCAGAGCAACTGTTTTCGAAAGCCGCTACACTTTCATCATCAGTACTCATGTGTATGTGGCCTGTCACCACTTATTAGGTAGCTTAGTTGAATATGATAACAGATTTTATTTATTAAAAATTTTATTAGGGAATTGCATATGAGAACTGTATCAAACAGATGGTAACACACTCTTAATTCCCATGTTGCCGCTCGATGATTTTCTTCATACCCCGTTTTTCTGAATTTTTTTGTTCCATTATACATAAGCCAATTTTTACATGAGCACATTTGAAAATTTACATTTTTATTGTTACCTCAAGTGAGAACTCACATTTTTATGAAAATATTTTTATCGAACATGCATTCCTTGGTGTCTTGGAATATTTATCATGCCTTTCCAGATTTAAGTAAATTTTCGAACACCCTATAAATCTTAATTAAATTTAGTTTATCGATGATTATATATAAAAAAATCCTAGCTGAAATAATTTTAACTTTGCAGGAGAAGACAAAAACAAAACAGACACTGTATTGATCGTAATAAAAACTGTAGTTATCATTTGCTTGTTAAGTCGTTATTATTAATACTATTCCGCTAAATTTTTGCAAAAAGGTGTATTTATTTGAAATGTAAAGGAACCACTAGAAAAAAGCCAATTTCGTAAAAATAAGAAAGAGTGAGAGCCTATTCTACTTTTGACCATCGATACGTAGCTTATGATTGCCTGATTTTATTTTTCGGTTTAAGGCATGATGTCGTAGTGTAAATTGGAGTATTGTAGACTATTATGGTGCTGTTGGCTGAAGTAGTAGAACACGAGACTATGAAGCGGAGGGTCCTGAGTTCGAGCCCGCGCAGAGTCATGAAATATTGTGTTGAATTCTTCTGATCAGCATTAGTGCATGTTTGTGTTAGTTGTTGCCAGCCTGTTTCAATGATGAAGGCAAAGCACTGGCCACTGAACATAATTGGCAGTGACTGACACGATTATGTACTAAAAAACAGAGAAACAACAGCATCCTCCTTCGTCGGTCCTGTAGCAAAATATTAGCCGGCGAAGTAAAAAGGTTGAAATAGCTACAAAAAAATTCTCTACCTTCTCATCTTTCTTCATCTGTCCCCTCAATACTATCCCCTCCTTGCCAGTTCCGGGGCAATGCACTGCATATGTAGGGATCATCCCCTGACTGCTGGTCCAAGATACAAAAAAATAAAGAAATCATCATAAGCTATATTTTATAAATTATAGCTGATATTTTTATACACTTTCATCAATTTGGGGCACTTATTTTGTAATCTGATGGCGTTTGCTTTCCTACAAACCACATGTTTTTTCTGAAAATTTTCAGTTAAACTCAGTTTTTAACCAAAAGTTCATTTTCTTAAGGGATGGTAGAACATTTATAATAACTTTGCTGTTTTCAAACGACATGATATGGTAATATTTGTTTGAACAGTAAAAAAAATATTGTTCTTTTTTGTAGAAAAAAAAAACAATCATAACTAAAATTCAAATTACCCCTACTGCACCTAACATTTATATCTCACCTTTTTATAATTATTTTAGCTCAAAATTGCATTTATATATACTTTTATTTTACCTCACAATTGAAAAGCATATCAAACTTTTTGTTTGACTGTTTTGGTAGTAAACATACCAAAAGCGCTAAGTTCGTATCACTAATTTTGTTAGGAGAGGAAGCTTACGATTTTAATTAAAAATTCGTTCAAGGTAAATGATTTCTAGATATGCCTGACATATACATATGTTGACTCAGTACAGGGTGATATTTGTTGTCTGGTAGGATAAAATATAATAATACCAATAAAAATATATGAAATATTAGAAATTATTTGAAGGCATAGTCTGGTCACTGAGCAGTTACTGGCAGGGATTGACTCTATTTTGTAGTAAAGAGCAGGGTAAACAAGTTTTGCAGGTTGAAATAGCTACAAAAATTGTGCTGGTCCTAATAAAATAAAAACTCAGAAGATAAGTATGGATAACCAGAAGCACTTCTTAAATTACATTTCATGTATAAAATATTATAATGGACGGTATGACCTCCAAAAAACATGCATTTCATATCACTTTGGAAGAGGCATAACTTTTCCAAAATCCTTCATGCACCTCAAAAATGATGAATATTGTAATGCAACCAATCTTACATATGACGATAGCATTTCGCTTTGTGCTTGTAGCGCCCACTCCGGCATCAGTCTTATTCATGTTTTGTTTGCTGCATTACACATATTTGATCAATATTGGATACCTGCAGTAAATTGACAATAAAATCCACATTTTTAACCGATTTATATGGTTTATAGCTTATTTTATTTTTAAGATATGTAGCTCTCAGAAAAATGTGCAAAATGTTGAATATATTTTTTTCAATTAAATTTTTAAACTGAAAAAAATTACGAATTTTGCACAGAACAAATTTTTTTTCTCCATTAATTTCTGAATAATTCCAAAACGATAAGAGATAGAGAAAAATTAAATTTGACTTAAATACATACAACTTCGTTTTACTTTTGGGAATCGGACGACTCGTTCTCGAGTTAGGGTGAAATATGTATGTGTCCGTACCTGACTAATTTAGGGGAAAAATATTTGCCACGCCTATAAAACAATCCTGACCTGATGGAAAAAACCCGAAAAGGGATTTAAGTTTAGCGCATCAAAATCCATATGTGTTGTCAACATAATTTTATATAAAGGAGGATTTTGCTGCTGAGCAGTGGTATTTTCGCTTGCAAGTTTATATTGAATTTGAGTTTTTTTAATTGTTATTTGAATTCAAACTCTCAGACGAAAATTTTCCTTTCATTTTCAAAACCAGGCTTAAACTAAAAACCTACTTTCATATTTGCTTCTCTATCAAGTACTTGCTTTAAATACTGAATAGTTAAATATTATAAAATACTCTTCTATTATGTATTGAGTATAAGATCTTTCTTATTTCATAATAATACATAAACCCTATTCCACTTGAAAATAAATCCCAACCGCAATTATTATTTAATATTAAAATAAAAATGTTGAATAATTGTTGGTATCTTCTTGCCAGCTAGCCAGCAGCAAGACCACCAACAACAACAGCTAAATTATAATTTCCGTTGAATTTCATCAGAAATTTATATTATTCATACGTCTAGTCGCCCAAGAAAGAGCAGACACTGTCTGCATGTGCATGCCCCAGTATAAGTGATAATGTCTCTACGTATCCCCCACACACACCCTGCTGTGGTTACGCATTTTTCTCATTTAAAAATCACTCAAGAAATAAACTCGTTTCTTGTATGCGAAGCTCTCTTTCGTTTTTATTCAACAGACCCCCAGTGAGCATGAGTGAATTATTAACAAAAACAAAGAAACAACAAAAAATTAACACAAATTCATTCATAAGCTTATAGCACGTAGAAATTGATGTGTTGATTAATAAAAGTGTAACAATTCCCAGTTGTTAAACGAATCAGTTTGTTCTTTTGCTATTTTTTAAATGTAGGCCAGTAACAGAGTTGCCGTTTTTGGTAGTTTCCTACCAAATTTGGTAGTTTTGAAATGAGTTGGTAGGTTGGTAGGTTGTGTCGTGAATTTGGTAGTTTTTTTCAATTTCAGTTTTAATTTTTTTTTCACGCTAATGAGCTTTCATCCATGCATGATTCTTAATAATCAGCTTTCATCTATGATTGCTTTTTGATTTTTAGTCATCAGCTTTTGTATGCATCATAGAGGCGACAGTAATAACAAGTGGCAACTTTTCGGTCTTAATGGCCATCTTTTTGATATTACATCAATCTTGTCGGCTCTCTGGTACTCTCTGCGTTGGATGGCATCATGGACAGGTTGGTTTGATTTGTTTTGAAGAATTATAATAATAATAATAAAATGTATGTATTTGTGTATAATATAAGATTCCTTGTGAAAAAATCTAAGGCTATTGAAACAAATGATGCAAACAATAACTCAGTGTGCAGGTAATATACATAACTGCACATTTATTTATTATTTATGTATAATTTATATTTTAGAAGTACCGATGAGAAAAATAATACTAAAAGGAAATTTAGAAATGAATGGCTGCTAACATTTAAGTGGCTAGAAAACAGAAATGACATAGCTTACTGCAAAGTATGTGAGAAAAATATGCTCAACCATGTAACTCACATTAAAAATCACGGAGAAACTACTCTCCATGCACAAAATTATGAAGCAAAAACAAAACAAGTTTCTATTGAAAAGTTTTTTGACATGCAAGAGGATTCGATTAACCAACAAGTTAAAAACGCAGAAATGAATTTATTGATGTTCTTAGTCACTAATAATTTGCCAATTTTACTAATGGATAGTTTGCCAAATTTATTAAAAGAATGTTGCCCGGACTCCGCTATTGCTAAGCAATTACAATGTGGTAGAACAAAATCCACCCAATTAATTATTTTTTTTTATAACTGCTTATTTTATTTGTTGGTAGGTAAACATGCCATTTGGTAGTTTTTGAAATTAAATTTGGTAGGAAAAAAAAATTTTGAGTGGCAACCCTGGCCAGTAATTATTAAACAAGATACACATACCATGTGAAGAGAACTGAAACAGGCACAACATCAAACTTTGCATGAGTCACATTGAGAGAAATTTTGGCAAATAATTTGTTAATAGCATTCCGAACAACAACCGCAAACGTGTGAATAAAAAACTTCACAAGCTTAGGCGAATTTTTAATACTGTTCAAATTGGCAAACAAGTTGATATCAATCTGAAAATTGAATTTTCTTGATGAAATGGCAAAATTTATTTTTATTATATTGTATGTAAAATATTTTTATTAAGTATTATTTTACGATAGTATAAGAAAACTGCATGCAAAATCAATTGAGAAATAATTAGACACACTAGAGACACGCGAATCAAAATTTTATATCAAAATAAAACTATTTTGTTATTGTTTCAACATTGAGTTTTTTATTTAAAATTGAGTGAGGTTAGGCCTCATAAATTTGGACTTAAAATATGCGTCACAGTGTTAACAGCTATTTCATCACATTGTTAAAATCATTGTTTCATATTCATACATTTAGATAATTTAAACACCGTCGTCTTCCATGTACTAAAGTGTACTGATTCCTTGTATATTATCATATGAAAAAAGCAAAAATTGCATTACATATCTGTAATCGAATGCACATGCAGGAATGTCACTTTGTATATTTTCAAAACTTTCGTCATAAAGACTTAAGGCATAATTTATAAAAAAAATTTTTATTTGTAAAAAATAGATATATTTATTTGTAATTAATATTTTTCTTATAAAAAATTTTTTTATTCATAAAATATATTGTCATTTATAAAAACATTTTTATTTAAGAAAAATATTTTCATCCATAAAAATATTTTTATATACAAAATATTATGTATTTTTATTAAAAAGAATGTTTTTATTTATAAAAAAATATTTTTATTTATAAAAATAATTTGTTTTTATAAAAATATTTTTAGTCATAAAAAGATATTTTTCTATATAAAAAATTGTTTTGTTTACAAAAATATATGTTTATTTATAAAAAATATTTGTATGTATAAAAAATATTTTTTATTTATAAACAGCATTTTTATTTATAAAACAATCATACGTATTTTTTTAAGAAAAATATTTTTATTTATAAAAATTATATTTATTTATAGAAATTATTTTTAATTATAAAAAAAATTATTTTTATTTATAAAAAAGATTTTGATTTATAAATAATATTTTTATATATAAAAGATATTTTTATTTAAAAATTATTTTCAATTATAAAAAATATTTTTATATATAAAGAATATTATTATTTATTAAACATTTTAATTGCAAAAAATTTTTTTATTTACGAAATATATTATTATTTATAAAATATATTTCTATTTATAACAATTATTTTCATTTATAAAAATAATTTTTTTTTATAAAAAATACTTTTATTTAGAAATTTTTTTATATAAAAAATATATTGTATACAAAAAAAATTTTATTTATAAAAACATTTTTTTTTATAAAATATATGTATGTACATATGTACTTTTATTAAAAATAAATATTTTTATTTATAAAGAAAATTTTTATTTATAACAAATACATATTTTTATTTGCAAAAAAAAATTTATTTATAAAAATTATTTTTATTTAAACAAATGCTTTTATTTATAAAAAATATTTCTATTTATAAAAATTATTTTTATTTATAAAAATTATTTTTATTTATAAAAATTATTTTTATTTATAAAAATTATTTTTTTTTATAAAAAATACTTTTATTTAAAAAATTTTTTTTTATAAAAAAAATATATTATATACAAAAAAAAATATTTTTATTTATAATAAATATGTACTTTTATTAAAAATAAAGAAAATGTTTATTTATAACAAATATTTTTATTGCAAAAAAAATTTTATTTATAAAAATTATTTAAAAACTCTTTTATTTATAAAAAATATTTTTATTTACAAAAATATTTTTACTTATAAAATTTTTTGTTATAAAAATTTATTTATTTAGAAAAAAAAAGTTTTATTTAAATTATATGCAATTGGTTTAGAAACAAAATTAATGCAGGAAAAGATTAGAATTATTAATAATTAGTTATTTGCATCGTAAACGGTTTTTTCGAGCTCCTAAAATCGGCAGCATGACTTCCGATTCACGGCAAAGGCGTAAAAAAGGGAACTTTATCCAATGACAACCGTATAAAAAGCAAATTAGAATTGATCCAGAGTTGTTATAATTTCGGAACACAAGTGCAAAATTTAATTGACCTTCTTGGAAACTCTTTTTTCACACTTAACCGCTAATCAGTTAACCGATTAACCTAGACTTGTAAATTTTAATGAAACATCAATTCACATAACGCTTGTACAACTTTAAACTCTTTGAAGTGAATGAAAACACATGGTAAATTTGAATCAGATAAACGACAAATTGATTGCACAATAAATTTCTGGATCTCACATGAAAGCTTAAAACTTTTACGAATATTTTTTGTAAATCCTATAATAAACCAATTCTTTTAATAACGCCGTATACTCGTATACTCATAAGATAATTTACATGCGGAAATAAGTACATGCACAAATATATTTTTATATATTCTTTATTGTTTTCGCTGCATTTTGGGGAGAAAAAAATTTAAGCATGGCCAATCATGGGCCATTATCCAGTGCAGCAACATCAACATGAACATCAAAGTGTAAATTTGTTAACGCTTGTGGTAAGAAAATATTTGCCCATTATGTGGATAATTTCACATGTGAACTCCCATTAAGTTGCACAGAGTGCACAGCCGCGCATTAAAACGTGTGATGATTATTTGGCAACGCCCCTGCCGACATAACGAAGCGCCAACATACACCAAACATCAACAGCATTCTGTGGCAAGCGCATTGTCTGAATGTTTGTATTAACACGGCCACAGACGACTTGCACCACAAGTAAATATCAATATAAAAAAAATTAAATAATAAAAAAAGGAAAACATATAGACAACGGATTCCTGGCTCATAATGATGCATGATGGTGTTTATGATGATGGCTGTGGCAAGGAGTTGGTGTTGCGCTTAATGCTCAAGTCTCAAGAGTATAAAGATGATGATTATAATGAAGACGATGATTTTGATGGTGATGTTGATACTAAAGGTAGTATATTTTAATGAAGGGAAAAACAGCCAAAAGCCATACGAAAACAAGCCAACTTAAACAAGAGCATCATAGGAGAGGCTGGGGCGAATAACAACAAGAAAGAGGGAAAACACGAAGCTAAAAACCATCATAGCCACTCATTCGTAGCAACGTAAGTAAACTAAAAATGAACCAACTCAAGCCGCCATAAGCAGTTAAAAATGCATATTGTTCTGTATTCATTCACTTCGTGATCGTTTTGTATGAATGTATGTAAAATAACAGCCAGTGGCATTCCAGTCCAGCACCAATATATTATATATATAAAAAAGAAAATAAAAATGCAAACTTAAAAGAATGGTCAGCAGTGGCAGTGGCATTCACATCTACTGCTAATCAATCCAAAAAGTTAACTTGTATCGGCAATAAAATCAGTAAAACCCTATATATGCAACAACAAAAAAAGGAAAAGAAAAAGAAACAAATCAACTCGTTAACTCGTTATCCCTTCTCACACAACACCAGCAACTACATCAATGCAACGCAATATTCTGTCTGTGCGGATGCTAAAATGTACATTCTCACAGTCAAATCCTTTGCTGTATTCCTGTGGCGGTCAACATCAAAATCTAAAGCTTCTCATACCGTAAGCACACTCTTTCATTCACATTATTTCTGCAATATGAATGCAAAATTACAGGCAACAACACTACGCATTACCGACGCCGATTTCAACACTTTGTGTAAAACTAAAACCCTTCTCACATCCAGCCAAAGGGCGTTCACATATTGTTTTGTATTGTTAAAGTATCGCGGTCGACAATTGTATGTTTCAACCCATAAAGTAGGAGGTTTGATGATATGCCTCGATCACTATATATAAAGCAATAAAGCCGATATTAAATATCCACTACATTTTGTATTCAATATCGCTACGACAACTGTTGGTAGTATAATTTATGGTTTAGGTTTGCAACTTTTTCAAACTCCCCCAAAAAGTAATGGAAAATTGGCTCTTTTGCAAGTATTGAAAATAACATACAAAAGTTAGATTTATTCATTAGGAAAGTGACTTTCAGAAAAGAGAAGTTCTTTCATATTAATCAATCATGATAGAAATGATACAAATTTGCAGTGCTTCCGGACCACTACTTCCGGGTTTTTTTGCGTTCTTCGGAAGTTCTTATTTCAGTGGAATGTAGAATGATAAATTAAGAATATAAAAGGATGAGTGAGTATTTTGGATTTTGTTTTTACTTTCGATATTTTTAAGATTCTAAGTCAGTGAGTATAAAAAACAGTATGTCACTAATTTTTATCACTATTCATTTGCACAGGAATTGATACATTCAAAGACCTTACCGGTAAATGGGTTATTTAAAATGAAACTTCTTTTTAAATCAATTAAATCAAGTAAACTGTATGATACATAAAATTGGGAATCACAAAATTTCATTTCAAAAAAATCAAACAGTTTTCAACGCAAAAAAAAACATTTTATTTTCACAACACCAAGATGTCGAGTAGAAATCACAAAACAGAAGGCTTCCCCGCCTTCTTAAAAAAAATATTAAGCAAATCTAAACTTTTAAGACAAATATTAAAGAATACCCCTTATTATATTTGTCAACGTCAAAGTCACGTCAAGATAATATCAAAACTAGGACACTTACATACCCTTTCTGTGCAACAATTAACTACTTCTGACAGCCTTTTACTACTCTCTATGGGGTTGAATATAGCAAAAAGTTGTGAGAAATTGACAATTGTTGAAGAGAATGAGTATAGAAGTGTTCTAACTTTCATATTGTCTTGACGTGACGTTGACGTTGACAAATAGAATAAGGGAGAATATGTCGATAAGAACTTACGTTGATTTCTTTTATGGAAAAGAATGCTAAATTATTTATACTTTTTAATGAAAAACTGCACCATCATGCCATTTCGAAATAGTAAATCTATTACAAATTAATATACCATTTCTTAGGCAAATATATTATTGTTTTAAAAATCTGCTTAAATGCAAATTTTTGGATTAGAACTGAAAAATGTATTCTAGAAAAGAAACCGCCATTAGTGCCTGTTTTTGTAATTAAATAAAAATTTCTGTCTGAGAGTTTTTTACTGAGACAACAATAAAAAAATTAAAATTTGTTATTGCTTTCAACATAAAATTCCAAAACGAACATTTTAATTTCCTTTACATAAACATGCAGTCGCAAAAGCCTGTGGTGGAAATATATTTTTCTAACAAATATTTCCGTAATTTTTATGTAGTAAGAATTTTAACGAACATTTCATATTGCTATATTAAATTGAATTAATATTCTATAGGCTAATTGTTCGAAATTTTGATTTTAATCTCAGAAAGACATGATAAATATTCCAAGGCACATAAGCAAGTCAACATCAGTTTTTGTTATTCAACTTACACAGCAGAGCAGAACAGCTGTTTTCGAAAGACGCAACCCTTTTATCATCAAACTAAAAAAGTTTGACTTAGGTATGATGGAACAAAAAATTTAGAAAAATGGGACATGAAGAAAAATAATCAAATGGTAACACGGGTATTATAACAATAACATGTTAACATCAGGTTGATACAGTTCTCGTATCCTTTTTCACAATAAAATTTGTGTAAATAGGAACTGTTATCACATTCAACTAAGCCACCTAATAAGTGGTGACAAACACAGTACACATGGGCACTGATGATGAAAGCGTTGCGTCTTTCGAAAACAGCTGTTCTGCTCTGCTGTGTAAGTTGAATAACAAAAACTGATGTTGACTTGCCTTTGTGCCTTGGAATATTTATCATGTCTTTCTGAGGTTTAAATTAAAATTTCGAACAATTAGCCTATAGAATCTTAATTCAATTTAATATCCGTAATTTTTATATTTTCATATATATGTATATGTATTATTTTATCATATTTTTTATTAAAACTTTTGTTTTACTAACACACTTGATTATAAAAAGTAAATTTTTAAGATTATGTTGACTTACCCCAAAAATGTGCTGGGGACAATGACGACTGTAAATATATTCTGAAAATAAAAAATTATATAAAAAATTAATAAAAACTAAATAAATATATATCTTAATTTTTTTAGAACGGGCTCAAGTTCAAATCTGCGAAACATAGCATATTATTTTTTATGTTCATTTAGTCAATGAATTTATTCAAATTCCATTTATTTATTTTATTTATTTATATTTATATTTATATTAAGAGTGAAATATTTTGTATTTATATTAAGAGTGGAATATTAAGAATATTTTCTATAATTTAGATACATTTAGAAATCTCTATAATTATAGAAAATATTCTTAATATTCCACTCTTAATATAAATAAATAACATTCCACTCTTAATATAAATATAAATAAATAAGGTAAATAAATCGAATTTGAACAAATTCATTTATCAAATATAAATAAAAAATAATTTGCAGTTTCGCAGATTTGAACTTGAGTCCGTTGAAAATATTAACATCTTGTAATATAATTTACATAAGAAAGTTCGACTAATAAAATAGAAATTCATACATAAATATATATCGTGTTTTACTAAGATAATTTGTGTAAAAGTGGACCCCCTTCAGTGGGTGTTGACGTACAATATTACATAAAGGAACTCTGTCCCACCAAGTTAAACATTTTTAATTTACTTACTTACACAAAAATTAAAGTAGACTTGATCAATACTTTAAAATAAATTTTTTATTAAATTTTTACTTTAAAGCACACTTGAAGTACACATTAATTTTTGTGAATACAGCAGTAAATATTTGTAGGGTATTTAAGATTCGACCCAGTCGAATATAACGTTTTTACTTATTTTAAATATATAGCATATATTTGCTTATTTCATTCTTATGCAACTGAAAATAATTTTTTTGTTAAATCATAAAAAAAAATTGAAACAGTAAAAATTGATGTAGGGCATACTAAATCAGATTTCGCTCCCAGAACGTTTGCCGTTGTTTCTTGTCTTTGCTTATTACTTTGGCCGCTTTTCAATTAGATATTAAAACTGTAGACAGTTTATATCGTCATATGCTTCCAAAAATGCTCTAAATTACTTTAAACAAATTTTACACGAGAAAAAAAAATATTAATAAAATTCTCGAAAGATTTTCAAAATTTTTTCAGTTTAAGTTTTTTGATAAAAATGTTATTCATAATTGTGGGAGCAACATGTATTTTGAAGTCGGGCATCCTAGTCGATGAATAAGTTGATTTTGAATTCTATTGCAACTTGAGGCTTTTTTTTTCAAAACATATAACGATATCTAAATTTCTTCAAAACTGTTATTTGTTTTATGGATTTTTCAGTGAAAAGAGAAAGACTTCGAGTAATAATTGAAGTGTTTGAAAAGAGAAGGGTAACTCAGGAAGAGTTTAAAGCAATTATTATAAAAATGGTTTTTCAGGGTACAGGGAAAAATCAGTATCGTTTTATTTTCCAATATTTAGGGCAGCACAGAACAGCCCCTACTTTCGAAAACCTCTGCATAACCATCATCACCCATTATGAGTATTTATGCCACCTAACAAGTGTAGACAACTCTCATGCATGGGCCGGTGTTTCAAAGTCTATTTTAAAGTTACTTGACCGTGCACAGGAGAAGGCGAAGAAGCTCCCCTATTGCTAGCTAACTCTATTGACTTACTTGAGCATCGACGGAATGTTTCACTGTTTTATCGCTACTATAATGGGTTCTGTTCCTATGAAATTAGGGATCTACTTCCCGAAAGGCGCATTTTTCTACACTTAACGCGCTCTACGTTATGATCACATCCATATGTCGTGCATTTATAAGTGAAACGCACTACGCATTACAAAAAGAATTAGTTCTTTTCCCAGACTGCCCGTATATGGAATAAACTCCCTGCGAAGGCCTTTCCTGTCGTATGTAGAATGGAAAAGTTCCAATCGAATGTTCGCAGACACTACTTCCTTTATCCTCCTTCCCACAGCCAAGTTTCCTAGTTCAAGCACAATGCACTCATGACTAGGCGTCATCCCCTGAGTTCCGGTCCTAATTTAAAAAAAAATTAAAATACATATGAGTACTGATGATGTAATTGTAGTGTGTTCCGAAGACATGGCTGTTATGTTCTGCTGCATAAGTAGGATAATAAAATGGCTATTGATTTTATCATGCAAAATATATTACGAACCTCACATTTGCAGGTGTAAATAAATTTATTGGTTTTTTTCAATATTATCCATCTTAGATATTAATGTTTTAAAATATTGATGAATTTATTAGCACTAATTACGAAATTATTATTTTATGCCAACTGTTCATTTCTATGATGTGCTACCCAATTTTTGGTGATAGTGATGTTTCTTTGGTCTCGTTATTAATTTATTTATATCCAGTTGAATTTCAGTCAAAAAACTAAAAACGATTATATATACAAAAATTCCCACTGCTATCAAGTTTAGGCGCACATACAACTCCATGTTAATATTGAATCACATACAAGTGAGAACAGAACACAATAACGGATTTGTTTGAAACACGAGTAGATGTGCATATGGCGCACTGCAATTAGCTTCCGCATGGAAGAGCGTATCAGCTTTTTGTCAAAATCAGTAGGCGCCATCATAAAAAATTTTCTACTTCACAGCACACAGCCATCGCTTGACGAAAAGTCTAGGACAGGAAAATTAATTTTTGAAATGGAATTCTAAATCTTTAAAAATCAAGCGAAGACAACAACAAATGCTTGTGTTATAAAAATATATTTTTGTTAGAAAAACTAAAACAGTGTGCATACATTTTTTTTCCATAAACTCATAAATAATTAAGTTTGTTTCATGTTTATATTTTATTTGTTAACTTTATACATTTACATACAGACTACAAGTTTTTTTTTCCAATTTGCTCAACATCAATACAGCCGCGTTGGTGTGTTTCTTTTAAACATTCGTTTGATATATGTAACCGAAAATATCTATAATAAAAAAATTACTAACTGCTGAAATATGTTTTGCTTTGTTTAAGTCCGCGATAAGCATAAAATATTAAAATAAAATCACCTTTTTTTTGTGTGCGTTCAATCTTGTTGAGAACACTTCGCATCGCTGTTATGGGTTATAAAAATATAAAATTTATTATTTTGATGTTTCTAAATTAAACGATAAATATCTAGAGTCGAATTAGCGTTGTTTCTTATTTGATTTATACGGTAGTTGTTGAATAAAAAATATGATGCATGTAAATGTTTTAAATACCTATTTAAAGCCATATTTGTGTGCTAATTTTTCGGTTTTAATTTTCATATCTGCTATTATACACAAACACTGCACAATGGGACAAAGACTTAGAATATGTTGACAATTTCTTCTGAGGAAATCCGCTATTCGATATAAATACACAACACGGCCATCAACTACAAGTCCTTACTTATACGGTGTTCAGACATACACCTTAATTGAACTTATCGCAATTAATGCCATTATTGAGCTCAATTAATCATATAAAGTTTTAATTATCAAGTGTTAATTGTTATAACAAAACACAACTCACTCAACAAAGTTAGTCGAGTTTTAGCACCTAAATTATGGGAAAAGTAAAAAAAAAACATTAGCCAAATATGTCGCACCATGTTGAAGTTACATTATTAACATTAAATTTAATTAGAAATTAAAAAAACAAGTAAAAACGTTATATTCGACCGGGTCGAATCTTAAATACCCTCCATATATTTAGTAAGTAAATTTAAAGCCTGGTATTCATTAAATTTAAAATGAGTTTGAAATGTATTTTAATCAAATATTTCCATACAAAATTTTCTTAAAATAGATTTCAAATACGTTTTATTTTTTTATAAATATGGGAGAAAGTGTTTAACTTGGTGGGACATAGTTCCTTTATATAATATCGTACGTAAACTCCCACTGAAGGGGGCGGGGTCCAAAAATAGACTATCATGTTTTCCACAGACGAACATTACTGATCAAGAATATATATACTTTATAAAGTTCAATTCTTTTTGGAGGGCACTAAAACTGTATTTTGTCGTGGTCCCTTTGGCAAGGGTCGTAGGGGAAACATTTTAGCTTTGCCATAAAACTCTAAAAATACATTTTTGGGATAATTAAATGTAAAATGTATTTATTTAAAATCTTTTTTTTTATAGGATCATTTTGTGGGCAAAGGGGGAGGAAGGGGATAGGGCAGAGGAGTACCAAGTTACGTCTCAGCTTCGTCATTAAAGCTTAAAAATTTGATTTTAAAGGAATGTAGGCATAAGTAAAATAATTTCTTAAATTCGAACACTATTTTTGCATATAACAACGCCCACTAAAGGGGGAGGGATCCAAAAATTAATTTTTTTTATTTAATGGCTTCAAGTTTAGCGCGTTGGACCTTTTTTGACATAAAAATATACCATTTGCTTAGCAAAATTACAAAAAAACTTTAAAAATTATGTTGTTTTTAGAGGTTGGTTTAGTTCTGCTTAGGGGAACTTTTTTTCTCTGGCCCGAGTCAGCCCATTTCCGAACTTGAGCTGTGCTATCCTTGAAAATATATTTATACCAAATTTCAAGAGTCTGGCTCTTTTCATTTGGACTGAATCGTGATTTCCACAGACGTGCTCAGATCGTCTTAAATTTCCTCACTGATCAAGAATATATATACTTTATGGGGTCTCAGATGGATATTTCGCTGCGCTACAAACGGAAGTGAATATACCCTCCAATTCTTTTTGGAGGGTATAAAAAAAGGAAGAACGTTACGTTCGAACGGCTGGAATCTTTAATGCCCTCCAAATATATAATACATATATAAATTAAAAACTTCTAGCCTGCTGGTTCACAGTTCTTTTAAAACTTGTCGGTGCACAAATTTAAAACTCCGGAAAGGACCGTGGGGGAGACATCTCACCTTTGTCGTAGAAACTTAAAAAGTAAACTTTTGGGAGATTTAAGTTCTGGAAAAAAATTTTTTTTTGACACACTCATTTAGGGGTCAAAGAGAGGTGGAGTGGTATAGGACAGGGGAAGATCAGAGAACTCTTACCTTCGCCGTAAAAGCTTAAAAATTTAATTTAATACAATTTGCCAAATATTTACAATATTTTTCCATATGGTAATATAGTACTTCAACGCCCACTAAAGGAGGCGGAGTCTAAAAAAATATTTTCCTGATTTTCTGGCTCCAAGTTAAACGTTTTTCATCTTGTTTAACATAAAAACATCTCATTTGCTTACCAAAATTACAAAAAAATTTAAAACTTGTTGCTTTACTTCTACTTAGGGCAACTTTTTTACCCCTGGTCGGATTTAGCCCATTTACTAAGATGACTTGAGACTGCATCGTCCTTCTTTTTTAGAGGGTATAAAAAGACCCCAGATTTGAACTTTAGGTCCTCGTGAATATGAACAATTTTTACTTTTAGTTCATTTTTACATTTAGTTAATTGAATGAACTAAATTTTGTATATTTTTTTTTTTATCTTGGACCAGCACTCAGGGGATGACCCCTATATATGCAAATGCACTGCGCCGGAACTGAAAACGAGGGGATAGTATTGAGGAGACAGATTAGGAAAGATGAGAAAATAGACAGTTGTTTTTGTAGCTATTTCAACCTTTTACTTCGCCGGCTAATTTTTGCTACAGGGCCGAAGGTGGGTGCTGTTATTCTGCTTTTTAGTACATGATAGTGTCAGTCGCCGCCAATTATGTTCAGTGACTAGTGACTATGGCTTCATCATTGAAACAGGCTGGCAACAACTAACACAACCACGCACTAATTCTGATCAGAAGAATTCAACACAATATTTGAACAGGAAGATAATTACGTCAATTAAGTAAATATTGACTCAATTAGAAATGGATGTCTGAAAACCATACTTTAGTGAAGCTGCTCACAATAGAAGTCTAGACAATTATAAAGACGAGTGTAACTGTAAACAATTTTAGTGTGTCCTAGTAACTGTAACACTATGATAATGGACATTATGCCATTTAACCTTTAACAAGCAATCGTCTTTGACCGCAATAATCTAATTTTTGTTGTCTATTTCTTTTACACACATCTCTATAAAAAAGTGTGTGTTCGGTCAGTATTGATGTGATAAAACATATAATTTCTTTGGAGCCGCATAATTGATTTCATATAAAAACCAAATAAGTATAATAGAACTGAAGATTAGAATATAAATTGAATACAGATTGTATGTAAAAAAAAAAGAATAAAACTTGTAAAATATGTTACAAGCCAACAATAATAAAACGACAACGATGATGACGATGATGATGATGATGATGAAGATTTTGTAAACAATCCATAAGTGTAAAATTTTTCATTTAAACGTTTATCAATTGATTTCAAATGATTGCTGCTGTTGTTGCTTATACAAAAAAAAAAGAAGAAATCTTAAGCACTTTTATATTGATGAATGAGTTGACATTAATCCTCTCGACTAATCTTGTGCCGCCAAGAGTAACAAATCGTACAATGATTCAAAAGGTATGATGTGCGGCATGCAAGGCAAAATAAAATAACAACATAAAATCCTATAAAAATAATTAAATTCAAATGATTTACAGATGTACGATGATCTCGAGCTCACGCACACAAGCCTTTAAGAAATAAAAGAGTGATTATAAAAATCAAATAAAGAAGAAATATTGATCTGTTGATATTGATCTTGTTCGTACAATAAAATAATCCTTCTTATTGCAGCTTCAAAATGATAAAAACAAAAATTAACCATGAGAGAGAGGAAAAAAAGAAACGTTGTATATCTGCCTAAATGTTCTTTGTTTGCATAAAAACCAAAAAAAACTTTTTTTTTTTTTTGAGAATCTGAAAGAAATATTTGTCAGTGATGTCGTTCGTTGGTTTGGCACAAAATTATATAATCGAAACAGAAAATCGAATTTTAATTAATGTTGGAATGTTAAAGAAGGTGATATTTTATGGGTGTCGTTATTTACGCATGTGTGAATGTGTGTGTGTATGTGTGTGTAAGGACGGAGTTTATGAAGCAAAAAATACGATACACAAAAAAATTTACACTTGCCGGGCCATACAAAAACGAAATATACCTGAAGTAAAAACGGAGTATGTGTGTCCATATGTTTATGTTGTATTGCTGTTGGTCTTAAAATATTCAAAATAAATGAGTCTCAATTAAATTATTACATTTTTAATTTTAATGATTGTTCCCAAATGATCGTGTGAGTGTGTGTGAGGTGTTGCTGCATCGTTTGTTTGCTCGTTTGTCTGTTTAATGACAAAATAAAACATGTAACATTTTTATTTTTGGTTTTTATAAGATCAGATTAAAATTTAAATTATGACTACATTTTCCATTAATTCTGAATTAAAAAAAAAGATATATAAACATACGGATACACGATGATGCAGCGACCACCGACGACACTGTTTCCTTCAGTTGTGTTGTTTGCTTTCAGGTATGTATTTTCCTGTTTGCTGAGGTTAACACACCTTTAAAGGACTTTGTTAGGGCTGGTGTAGTTGCTTTAAATCAATCGTTTTATTTATGCATATTTTATGAACATTTACAAGGCGCCAAGTGGTCGACATATAGTCTTTGGTTTAACACATATGGGAAAATTATTTTTAATTGAATTAAGTTTACAAAATTTGTTTCTTTAAAAAAATAAAATAAAAATATTTCTAAAATTCTAGTCAGAAGTGTAAATGAAATCAGGATATTAGCATTAGGGAGAAAATAGGGAATGTAGGAAACGAACCTAAGCCACTTTCATTTATGGAACATATGAGCCGTCGTTTTATGTCTTTGTGGAATTTTTGTCACTTTTATTTAAATTACTGATCTGACTGCTTTGCTGAATTCCTGTACTTCCAAACTGGTCAACATTTCAATAAAATTTTTAATTATTTAAAAAAAAAAAGTGGTAAATCCATATAGACCACAGAATATGACAAGAACATCAGTAGTATTTTATTTTTGTGTAGAAGAGTTTATAATTGAAAATTTTTCTAAAATATGTATGTGTAGAGTTTCAAAAGGGTCCGAACTATCCAACCTTCAAAATCACAAAAATTCACAACATTTTGCTGAGAAACAAGTACGGCTAAGTAAAGATGTTTCATAATAAACTTTGTAAGTACTTATAGCGGCTCAGGTTTCTAAAGGGTGTACCAAAATTAAGGCAAGAATTTAATTAAATAGAAAATACAGTATTTTTTTAAGTGCTAACTTCTTTAGCCAACAGCACCCTTCTAGTCTTCTGAAAGTAATTTACAGTAATTGAAGTGTTTTGGGGGCTATTGCAACCACAAATTGGTCACATCAATAGGACATTGATGTGGTCAATTTCGGCAGAAAGAACTGTCGTGATATAGAGCACCTGTCACAGTCATTTAAAAAAAAAAAGTGTGGTCCAATCATAACTCCAGCTCAAAATCCGCACCAACCAGTGACACGTTATTCATACATTTATTTTAAAGGTAATTTTGGCGATTTACAAAGCCATCAAGGTGTAATAGTACTTCACCGCTTAGGATGATTTTGATACAAAAAATCAGCTGCCAAGCTCTTAGTATTTTTAAAATATTGTTCTGAATAATGAAGACGTGTAAACACATTCACGACAGCAGGCTACCAACTGCACGACTACAGAAATAGAATACTAGTGTTTGTATAGGGATGACTATCTCCACGGCTATACGGCAGGTTCTTGTCTGTGCTACTGTGGCCACATAAATACATGTATCCTCTCTCTCTCTGTAGCCGGTAGCCTACTGTCGTGAATGTGTTTAATGCATAACGCTCCATTTTTACCAACAATAACTTGTCAACTATAGAATCGGGAAATGCACACACTTTACTGGAAAAATGGCAACAAATTCTAATCTTGTGTCAGCTATGTGTTTGAATGTGTATATATTTACAAATATTAACAGAAAAAGTTCAACAGGACATTCAATAAGATTCTATTATGATAGTATATCTTGGTCAAGAAGTTGTTGCCTGATAAAAGTGGAATATTTAGTAGCTGATTCGTTCTAGATATCTCCTAGTCAATTCTAACTCAAAATTACTTCTTTTTATACAGAAAAATATTATTTATTGCATTTAAGAAAGATCCGGAATTTGATCTCCATACTAGCAACGATTTTGACTTTCCTTTGTGTCTTGGAATATTTATCATGTCTTTCTGTATTTAAATTTTTTTTGAACAATTAGTCTATTGATCTTAATTTAATTTAATATAATTATATTCTACATTAATTATTTTATTTTATAAAATAATTAATTTCCTGAAGAAGTCTCACAAAGGAGTGACGAAATATTGAAATTAAAAATTAAATTAAAATAAAGAGACCTTGAGCTTAATAATATTAGAATATAATAGTAATTAAAAAGAGGTCTAAAAACCAGAAGGATTTATTAACTTAATATAGCAAAATTAATGTTCGATAAAAATACTTACATACAATTTTAAGCTTTGGCTTGAGCTAATAATAAAAGTTAATGCACTTAAGTATAAAAGAACTTAAACTGAAAAAGTGATTCCGGAAAATGGCGCATGAAGAAAATAATCAAATGGCAACATGGGTATTAAATAAAAAACTGTGTTATCATCGGTTTGATACAATTCTCGTATCCAAATTTGTATAAATAAAAATTGTTATTAATTAAGCCAGCTAATAAGTGGTGACAAGTAAAGTAAGTGTATCGGCCTTCGAAAACAGCTGTTTTGTTCTACTATGTAAGTCGGACAATTTAAACGGATGTTGACTTTCCCTTGTGTCTAGGAATATTTATCATGTCTTTCTGAACTTAAAACAAATTTTCGAGCAATTAGCCTTTCAGTCTTAATTGAATTTAATATAGCGATAATAAGTTCGATGCAAAATACTGGCATAAAAAATGTCTAGTTAGTGAAACACAACTGTTGACAAAAAAAAAAAAAAACAATTTATATGAGTACTTTGTTGAAAATGTAGCAGCTTTCTGAATTAAAAAAACAAACTTCATCGATCTTAATTGAACTTAGGATAGCACATCGAATTTATTTTTGCGGGGATGTGAACCCTATTTTGTATGTCTTTAATATTCCTCATTTTGCGGTTGATTGAAAAAAGCCTCCTTATTCTGTAACTCTTTGTCGACGTCACGTCAAAAAAATACCATAAACGGGAAAAAAGGAGTAGCTCCTAGTGGACCACAATTAACTATTTCCGACAGCCTGCAACCACTCTCTAAGGCTCTGAGTATAGCAAGCAAACTGTCAATTGCTGAAGGAAATTAGTACAGAAGAGTTCTTTTTTTTAAATCGTCTTGACGTGACGTTAGAAATAGTTACAAAATAAGGAAGAATGTGTTAAAAAATATACACTATTTGCATTTGCTTTAAATTGACGAATAATCTATTTAATTAAAAAAATTGTTTTTATTAACTTTGTGCTCTTTATGTAATTTTTGGCAGTAACATATAAAATTGAACTCCGACCTTCGAATATATTTAGGAGTAGACACTGCACTACTCTTGTCAGCAAAACTAAATAATTACACAATATCTTTTGGCATTTATTGTTTTTTTTTACTTGATATAATTAAACGAAAGTATTGCTGCAGCAAAGTCAAGTCTCTGTTCGAATAAATTTTATTTTGTAGTTCGTAATCGCATTTCAATCATCGAAATACTAAATAGAGATGTCAAAAATATTTATTGATATTGTGGTAATATGTCAACATAATAAATTTTATGGTCAGCAGTTTCGAACACGTAGACTTAATGCTTTTTAACTGATTTCTTACCTCAACTGGCAAATGATGGCAACAACAGTGAAACATATTGATATCGATATCAGAATTAAACTCAATACTTCTTTTTTACTTTGTATGTATGAAGGCATAACTTTTTTCTATAATATTTTTTGGACAACATCATTGAAAACAGTATTTATGATGATTGTCATATCGCCTTTTATTGTCTCATCAACTGTCAGATTTCAAAAAAAGAAACTGAAATAAGAAGAAAACCGAAAGAAACTACATAAATGATCCATATGAAATACTTGTGTACCCTTTCTTATGAGCCTGGATCATGGAATAAAAAAATTTAAAAAAATGTATGTAGAGTTATGAATTGGCATATTTTTTTACTTTTCATCTTTGTTTTTTGATTTCGGATTTTTTTTCCTTCAAAAATGCCACAAATATTTTTTATTTACCACGAGTACATTTGTTCAGGTGCGGGCGGTCTGAATGTGCACAACAGGACTCGGCAGCGTTTGCTGGTACCTAAGCGTACAACATATTTTTGATGTGATTATTGTAAAGGAATGTTGAACACTTTGTGCCATCCGAAAGGAGTGTGTAATATAGTACGACTTTAGTTTTATGTACCTGTTGCTAAGTATTGAAGTGTTGAATGAAATCTTAAGGAAACGACATGTACAGGCATGCCTTCCTTATTTGATGGTCACTTGTTGTAGTTCATTTTATTTATTTATTTTTTTGTTAAGACAAGAGTACTTGAGTTTGTTCTTTTGTGTGTTATTTTCTTTTATGTAATTGTACACTTCAATATGACAAAATAGGAGAAAACAAATTACACAAATAAAAAAAGACGTCCCATAAAAAGGAATAATCATTCAAAATAAATGCCAGGTTTTTAATAATTGTTCTCACAGAACGTTCAGCTATGAAATAAGATGAGCTTAACTGTTCACATAACACCACTTTTTTTATATTTTTAATGCTGATAATTATTTTGCTGTGTGGTCCAATTAGTTATTCCATTCATTCCGTTCATCTCAAGCTTAAAATGTGTGGTCTTGGTTTTGGGTCTTGTTGTTGAGTAAAACACTGGCTTTACATTTTAGCAGACAAAATGTTGTTGCTGTGGCATATTTTAAGATTGAAGGCCATTATTTCGTATTTGTTAGATGTCATGCAATGAAATGCAATTTTTCGTATTTCATGTTTTAAATATTTTATATGGCAGGGAGGGAGTTGAAATAATTTAACATCAAATTTAATAAAAGATTATTAATTTAATAATATTAGCATTAAGAACGTGATCTCTAAAGACAGTTTAGATAAGTTTGGAAGAGATATCAATATATATATATATATATATATATATATATATATATATATATATAAATATATATAAGTTAGGATGATGCAGCATATTCCAGGCCTTCCTTTTCTCATGGATTTGTGATACCTTACGAACACTTATGGTTGGATAATGCGAACATAGAAATTAGACGTGAAAATAATAATGTAATTAGGAGGAGTAATAAGCAAGCATGACACCTCAAAAGAACTAAATGATCGCGGAATGGAAGTCAATTTGCAGAGTTGTGTTTTGTAAGGTATATAACGTTATAGCGCTCGAAACCCAACTGCTGGGCGGGTGTCAAAAACTTTAAGCAGCTTTTAATTATTCTTCAATTTGAATGGATGTAACAATTCAAAAAATTTGTGAAACTGCAGGCAATATGGTAGGCTTGCTCGACATTTCATTTAAGGAGGTATCCTCATTTTTGTTTACCTGAGAGTAATCGCAATTATGCTATTGTTTGTCTTCTAATAAACTGTTCAATACGTTTAGAAAGCACAGTTTTTAGATCAAGATATATTTTATTTTTATTTTTAATAAAACAACATAATCATGTGCATCACATGTACTTAAGTATAAAATTCAAACCAAAAAAGTTTGACTTAGGTATGATGGAACAAAAAATTCAGAAAAATGGGACATGAAGAAAAATAATCAAACGGTAACACGGGTGTTATAACAATAACATGTTAACATCAGCTTGATACAGTTCTCGGATTCTTTTTCACAATAAAATTTGTGTAAATAGGAACTGTTATCACATTCAACTAAGCCACCTCATAAGTGGTGACAAACACAATACACATGAGCACTGATGATGAAAGGGTTGCATCTTTCGAAAACAACTGTTCTGCTCTGCTGTGTAAGTTGAATAACAAAAAACTGATGTTGACTTGCCTTTGTGCCTTGGAATATTTATCATCTCTTTCTGTGATTTAAATTAAAATTTCGAACAATTAGCCTATAGAATCTTAATTCAATTTAATATAGCAATATAAAATGTTCGTTAAAATTCTTACTACATAACATAATTTTGTATTTTATTCTGACACTTCTGACCTAGAGCCACAATAAAAAAGTAAAAAAGAGGAAAATAATGGAATACCTATATTCAAATCTTTACTTTCACACTTTAATTAAATTGTATTATAGCCCTGCGCTAGAAACCAGAAAGGATTGTAAAACAAACACACAAACAGTTCACTGGTGGGCAACAGTTTCTGCATGTCGTATGGCTGCCACAAAAAAAAAAACAAAGCAACCTTCTGGTTTCTTGTTACCCTCAATACATGGCATGGCACCTTACGTTAAATCAAATTGTAACTTAAAGTCTCGGTCTGCGTGTCACTTTTTATTTCAAATTTCACACGTGGCTTAATGTCTTAATATATTAGTTCCACTATATTGATTTCCTGTGCCGTATAGTCAGTGCTGCCTTTTTAATTTGCAGTTGTATGTAGTTTTATTTAATAAAACGCAGCTTTGGCTGGCGATGATGACGACGATGATGATGTTGTCATATGAAGTGTTAATTTGCTGATGTGGCGCCAAAAAGTATTAAGTTTTTGTTCATGCTCTTGTACAAGTTAAAAGCTTTAACGAAAATTTAAAGCCACCCATGCCAAAATATCTACTTGTATGCTTTTGGTTATTTTAGGTTTTTCCCTTTTCCTCTTTATTAAAGATTCAATATGCAACGCCATTTTTAAGACTAATCAAGCCATATTTATTTCCAATCTACACGTTTTCATATGCAAAATGTGCACAGAGTGGAAATACTAAAAAAAAAAATATGTTTATTTTTGGTAAAAAACCTTCCCACAATTTTTAAGTTAAACTTCAGTGAGGTCTTGGCAAACGGCCATATTTATTAAAGAGGTACTCGTATGCAATGATACCAATTTAAGGCTTCTTTTTTGAGTTTTATTTTTGTTTTTTAACATTTTTGGCACCACCATCATCACTTTTCGTTTATAACACACGAAGTAAAAAAAGACCAAAGAAATATCCTTTATTCATGTTATTTTTTTTTCTTTTTTGCTTTCATTTGTGGCTGGGCTTTTTCCATAGTCATATTCAATGTCGTAGCGCTGCTCATCCCCATCACCATCATTTTAGTCTATGTCTACGTCTTCGTCATCTTTGTCGTTTTCATTTTCTTTGTGTCTTCGGTGTGTCTTGTTGTTTTCTTTCTTTTTTTTTTGTATTCATATATAAATTTTTGTAGAGATGGCATTCGCAAGATTAACAACATTCATCCAAAAACCCAAAACCATCTTTGGCTCAGCCCAAAATAAAATACCATATTTTTACCAGCAATAACAAACTCTTTGAACACATTTATATGTCTGATGTATGGTTTTCTTTTATTAAGGATTAGGTTTTTGTCGGCTTGTTGTCTTCTTTAACATTTTTTTGCTTATTTTGTTGCGTATGAATGAGTTCTTTTTTTTGTAAATTTTAATCAAATTTTTGCATCACCTAGGCTGGCATCATCGTCATCGTCATCATCATCAGCCATTTAGAGCCTACAAAACATTAAACCTTTTACTTGTTTAAACTCCTTATTGATTCAAGTCGTACCTTCTAGTTGTTAGTTTCTTGTCGCATGCATGTATTTGTTGCTTTGATTGAACTTCTCAATGAAATATGCAAATATTTTTATTTTTGTCTTACACTCTTAGAGTTCTGAACTTTTGTTGTGTGAACTTACATTTGGTTATCTTGAAGTATTGAGTTTGTCTCTTTACTACCAGTTACTTCAATTTAAATGCAATTCAGAAAAAAGGCACATTCACACATTTGCTATCAGTATTGAATGTATATGGGCGATTCCATAACTGAGAAATCGATAATTACTTAAGGTCATGATTTTGCGAATATTTTGCCAAACCATTAAGGGCTTATAAAGAAAACACATAAAATATGATTTAAAATAAGTTTTGTAATATAAAAGTTAACTGAAAAATAAATCGATTAGGTGGATTACACATTTTCGAACAGTCCAACACCTAGAAGACCATGTAAATACAGATATAAAAATTACACCACTCTGAAATTGACGTCCCGAATATAAGTTTAGCCCAATATAAAAAAAATTTAGTCTACACTCCCCAACCTCAATCTCGACGACGAAGTGGACAATTTTTCCACCAAAGCCATAATGAGCGATGGGGGTCATTTCCACCTCAGCGGGTACGTGAACAAGCAAAACTATCGCTTCCGGGGCACCGAAAATCGGTATGCGAGTGATGCACGAGGAGCCATTACACCCGCTCAAAATGACTGCATGTTGCGCTGTTTACGCTGGAGGAGTCATCGGATGACTTCGTTAGGCCCACCTTTTCCATATGTAGGAGTAAAACGGTAAATAATTAGCAAATAAATATTTTATTTGATGAAATTCTTGATAAACCAGACATTGCAAGAGGATTTGTAAAGGAAAACAAGCCAAGGTGTCTGACTTTTGGGAAATCTTTAAAGAAAAGCTAAATAGCGTTGGCCCACCTGTAAAAACAACCCTAGAATCGAAAAAAGTGAGAATTTATAAAACTAAATCCCCAATAAAGAATATAAATTTTCGCCAGCCAAGGAAAGCATTTTGGAAATGCTTCACACAAAAGAACCATCAGAAGGCGTACAAGGCACCCGGAGTTTTGGTTTAAAAAACACAAAATTAGTAGATGAAACAAAAATAATAATCATTTCCTTTCTCTCTTCCTCCTCCGGCCAAGAAATCCATTCATTCCGGATAAAAGTAAATTTTTTTTTTAAATATATTGTATTATTTGAGTTAACGTATTTAATTTGTTTGAGTTAACGTATTTCATTTGTTTACAACTTTGAATATAAAGACACTTTTTTTTTTAAACAGGTACGTTATTTTATTCACATGGAATTGATGATACGAAATTAAAATTCACGTGAAAAAAAATTTTATTCGGAAATTTTCACAAGTGAAATTCATGATAAGGCTGAATATATACATCGACCTATAGCGCTCAACCTTGACAAAAAACATTTCAAAATTATAGAAAATTGGCTTTCAGTTGTCATTAGAAAGAGCATGTTGTTTCATATTTTTATTTGGCTCCATTGCAGGACTTCTGGCACAGCATTAAACGTTATAAAGTGTGATTGTGGTACTACTTTTACCAATAAATTTGACTACCCCACAACAGCGTGAAGGTTTCTGATAAAAAAGATATTCGAGTGTGTGCAAGAATTACTTGAGTATGTTGCAGTTAGCATTGTTTTATTTGCATCATCTTCATCATTCACATTGCAACTATTGTCGTCTGAGACTTCGACGTCGTCGTCATCATCGTCATCAGCAGTAAGCATCGGGTTGAGGCTTATGCTCTTTTGGGGCATCTCAAATATCCTGCTGGTGGGTAAGACTTTTTTCCATTTTTTTTTATTCGTTGTTTTGTTTTTGTTTCAGCGATTGCAAGTTTGGTATGCCAAATTTATCTGGATGCTGGTAAGTCACGTTTATTTCTTTAGCAGCCACAAAAAAAAACAAGCAAATCGAAATATATATAAATAAAATAAAAACCCCTAAACTTAAGAAATATATATTTTTTGTGAGGAATATATTATTGCAAATATTTGAAATGTTTTCCAAAAATCAAACTGAACTAAACTCAATCAAATACGAATACTTTATTAAACGGCCATAAACTACTAAAGAACTCAATTTAATATTTACAAAAAAATAAATAAATTAAAACAAAGTCTGCGAGTAATTAATGTGCGCATGTGTGTATTTATTTACAGAAGGAATATTAATCATTTGTGTCGTCAATTATAGTTTAATTATAATTATTGATTTTGTTGTTGTTATTTGCTATTGTAGCACTACATTAAAGTACAAATAAGTCATACTGGCATTACAAACTGACTCTGTGCAGATAATTATTAACTTATGATTGCTGTCAATTCCGGTCTGTTTGGTGGTTAATTACACTTATTTACTTTTGTATTAATACATAAAAAAAAAATACTAATAAAACAAGATATTCGTAGATAGAAAAAAATGCATGCAGCATTAGCCGATCTAATAATTAGCTAAAGCTATTCCAGCAGTTTTTGTCATTTACCTTAAAGAAAGTTATCCAAAAACTGAAAAAAAAAACATATTTAAGTGAATAAAGAGAGGATTTCATTTTATATGTTTATTCGATTGCTGCCAGTTATTGGTTGTTGTACAACTACAAATATTTGACAGACATAATTATCAAATCAAATCCAGTTTTCTTTAATTTCATTTTAACTTTCGAAAAGTCGCAATATACTTTTTTATCTGTCTGCCTAACATGTTTAAAGTATTTTTCTCCTTACTTCAAACAAAAACAAGTTCTCTTCGCAAAACAGATGTTACGAGCTTATGGCCAGCACTACATAAATACCAATCCAAAGTAGGGTAACAGAAATAGACAAATGCATTGATATCTTTATGCCATCTAGTAGATGCGAGTACAACTTACTAGTGTTGAAGATCTATTGTATCTAAGAGTATTTAGTATTTTTTATTGAAAAAAAAAAGATATTAAAAAGAATTGAGATATTTAATTTAAAATTTTAATAATTTAAGTAAAGTTTTTTAGAATGACTTTTAAAAGGCTTTATCGATCAAGCTAAGAGACTAAGCAGATCTTGAGATTAAAAACACGATCGCCACTAACCTGTTCAAAGTTGGTTGATATATTCTTGAGATATCGTGAAAAAAAAAAATTCCAAAAATAGTCGTTTCTAAAAAAAGAATTGGAGGATACATTCACTTTGTTATTCAGTGTATAACGCAGCGAAATATCCCTCTAAGACCTCATAAAGTATATATATTCTTGATCAGTGATGAAATCTAAGACGATCTGGCAATGTCCGTCCGTCGGTCCGTCTGGGGAAATTACCATTCAGTCCAAACGAAAGGAGCCAGGCTCTTGAAATTTACTATAAATACATTTTGAAAGATAGCACAAGTCAAGTTCGTAAATGGACTGAATCGGACCAGAGGGGAAAAAGTTTCCCTAAGAAGAACTAAACCAACCTCTAAAATAACAAAATAATTTTTTTTTATGTAATTTATGTTAAAAAAGGTCCAAAGCGTTGAACTTGCAACCAGAAAATCAGAAAAAAAACATTTTTGGATCCCGCCCCCTTTAGTGGGCGTTCAAGTAACATATTACATGGAAAAATATTGTAAATATTTACCAAATTGTATAAGTTAAGCCTACATTCCTTAAAAATTAAATTTTAACCCCGGTATTCATAAAAAAATAAAACGTATTTGAAATCTGTTTTAAGAAAATTTTGTATGAAAAAATTTGATTAAAATAGATTTCAAACTCTTTTTAAATTTTATGAATACCGGGGTAAAGCTTTTATGATAAAGCTGAGATATGTTTTGATCTTCATCTGCCCTACCCTCCACCTCCGCCCCCCAAATGACCCTATAAATTTATTTATTTTTTTCACTTAACCTCAAAAATTGTCTTTTTAGTATTTTATAGCAAAAGTGAGATGTCTTCCTCACGGCGCCTGCCGAAGTGACACCTACAAAATAGACTTTTTATTTTATTTTATTTTTGAGGTTATTTAAGAATCGTTCGAATATAACGTTTTTACTTGTTTTTTTTTTTTTTAATTTATTTAGTGTTTTTGATTCTTTTATAGAACTTGAAAAGCTACATCAAAGACCGCTAATCACGTGACAGTCAGTTGATTTATTCCAAACTCATAACAGTTTGCACTTTAATATAATAGTGTTTTATTAAACTCTTATTCGACTTTTGAGTTTGAATAGTTTAAGAATCTAGCACAAAAATTCACGTTACGATAGTTTTAACTCTTGAAATTAGCGGGAAGTTGCAGAGATGGCCTTTAGGGTCAACCGTTTTCCAATCCGTTTGTTATTATTATAATTCTTGCTATTAACGACAAAGTGATCGGTCAGCTGATGTAGAGCTTGACGTTAGATCACAGGTCTCATGACCTCAACAGCTGGTAATAGTTAGTATACATCGATACCGTTGTCAATATTTCCAAAAAGTATTTTTACATAAAACTATGACATTCCCTGCACAACGTTGTTGCAGCAGATTGAACATTTATGAATACTAGTTACTACGAAAACTTTGTTCACATATATTTTCTATATTTGTTACATATTAAAATTAAAACAGAATAAATACTTAGCTTTTCGATCGCTTTGAGTTTGAACTTAGAGCTGAATATTGCAGTTACGGGCTTCCGGGACAATCACTTTTTTTTATACATTTAACCACATAAAAATAATACGGTAAAAGTAAAACTGCTAAAGATTTCATTCTTTTGCAGTACTGACACTAGTGCGAATGCATTGATAGATTTATATCGAATTGTATTGCAGTCGCAATGAAATCGTGTATTTATTTATTTGTTGCAATTGAGGAACTCGCAAATCACAAATATTATTACTTACATATCTGACGTGTTTACGTATAATTATGACAATTGCTTATTTAGATCTGTTGTTGTTTTTGTTGCGATTTGATTTTTAACAACGTCAAAATGTGTGTATGCAATCAAATTTAAACATGCATACGAGCACCGTGTGTGAGAGACACAATGTCGGTCGTTTGGTACATTTCAATAAAATGACCAACAACAATTGGAATGTAATAATTTGTTTTGGTTGTTGCATAAGTTTCATGATCAAGTAAATATAAAAAAAAAATATGTACGAGTATATATAATAATTGTATTAAATATCAATTGTTGTTTCTTGTTTTTGTTTCGGCGCTTTTCTTCAAATTTCCTTTTGCCTTTGACTACAGATAATCGCCCCTATTATCAATGACGACATCGACGGCGTATCAAGACGACAGTAAAAAAAATTGTCGCTTGTCCAGTCTTTTTCGACAGCAACTGGCTACTCTTGACATGTTCTATGGATATTATATGCCCTAGAGAATGCTAAGAAATTGTCAAGAGTCGTTAATTGTTATCGACAACTTGCAGACAAGTGACATTTTTTTACTGTCGAGTTGTTGGGACGTCGGCGTCTCCATTCATAATAGGGGCGAATATCTCTCGAGCAGTTAGCTGTTGAGCCTGTGTCTGTGTTTCAATTCGAAAATCTAGTTTTTCAACCGTAAGAGAGAAGCCACTTCCAATTCATCTGCATTGTAAAAATAAACACTGTATAACATCTTCTTTAGCGAATATAATATTTTTGGTCATAGAAAATATTTTATCCTTTTATTTTGATTTAAATCTGCCATATCCTTGTGCTAAGCTCGTCTAGCTACAAACACAGCTCTACTAACGTTCCAGAACAGTTCGACTTTAGTTATAAAGGATGGGCAAATTTGAGGTTAGGAAATAAATTGGTTTAAAAACACAATTTTTTAGACAAATACAGTTTTATTGGCAGCGTTTTAAAGTAAAAATATGGGAATTAATAATGAAATATGATGTCGGGCAAATATGCACCTCAAGCACGTTGGCAGACTTCCATTCTTTTCCTAAAATTTTGAACCACATTTTGCAACAAAACTTCGTTTATCCACATTCATGCAACACTGAACTTCATCTTTCGAGAGTCAGTTGTGTGTGGTTTGTTCACGTAAATCCAGTCGTTCAAATGACCCCAGAGAAAATATTCCAGCGGCTTTAAATCACAAGAACGAGGCGACCAACTGTTATCGCCACATCGAAAAATTATGCATCCGGGAAATTTTCAATGTAATAACTGAATTTTGTGACCGCCTATACGGTTTGTGGCGCTGAATCCAAAGGCCAGTGATGTCAACATTGTGGCCACAAAAAATCGGTCATGGTGTGGTAGAGCAGACAATTGACGGTGACGGTGTTTCTTTGCTGATTTAAAAAAAAATACCGGCCGATGATGCCGCCGGACCACAAACCGCACCATATGCCCACTTTTTTTTGTAATGGTTGATCGAGAACTGCTTGTCGTTTTTGTGAGCCCCATATGCTCACAATTTTGTTGGTTTACATAATCGCCTAATTGAAAATGGACCTCATGACAAAAAATGATTTTGTTGAAAACTTCTTTTTTTCATATTAAATTGAATTAAGATTTATAGGCTAATTTTTCGAAATTTTTTGTTTTTAAATTCAGGAAGACATGACAAATATTCCAAGGCACAAAGGAAAGTCAACATAAATTTTTAGTTATTCAACTTATATAGCAGAGCAGAACAGTTGTTTTCGAAAACCGCAACGCTTTCATCATCAGTGCTCATGTGTATTGCGTTTGTCACTACTTATATGTTTTTTTTTTCATTAATAGTAAATTTTCACAATTAAAATTCTTTGCTTAAGAGTGTAGCGTTCATTTGTTAAAATTTCCCAACCTTTTACTAAATAAGTATCAAAGAATGGCAGTCCAATTGTTAAGATTTCATCATTTGACAGCCAATTTACTTCGTAACCTCAAATTTGCCCAACATGTATAATTCTGCCTCAAACTATTTTCGAAACCACAATTATTTAAAAAGTTAAAATATGATTGCAAATAGATCGAAATATCCAAACATCTCTAAATAATTACAAATAGACCAAAAAGATCAAGAAAACTTAATTTTAATTAAACCTTTCGAATAAAGGGTATGACTTTAAGAAAAAAAAGGACAACCGGTTAAATTTTTGGCTAAAACATTTTTCATTGCAAATTAATGCTGGTTTTGTATGAATTCTTTGCAACCGTTTTTAAAAAATACAGTTAAAAATTTGCATAAAATCGGAGTACAAAATCATTAGCAGCAGCATTTCTACAGTCTCCTTCTGTCCTGTGTCCAACAGAAACTCACATTAAAGAACACATTCAAACAATTATGTATCCCCGAACATTAACAAGAACAAACATGCTTACACTTAAGGCTGTTAAATGCAGTTAACAAGTGTCACGTCGGCCATATAAATTCGTTTTCTTTCCATGAGTGTATTTGGGGCCGCATAACAAGGATATGAAAAAACAAAAAGAGAAATAAAAAAATTAAAAAAAGAAAAGAAAAGAAATCACCAAAAATAAAATTCAACATTTAAACAGACAACCATTCACAAAAAACAGTCACAACATGAATAAGCAGCAGTGAATAATCAGATGTGAAAAACAGTCAAAAGACAAGATAAACAGATAAGATTTTTTTCTGCTCCCACTGTCGAAATTTTTTGTTTCTTCATTCATCGAGAAAACACTATGGGGCGAAGAGAACTATAAGCACAGTAGGTTACCTGAAACATTGGAATATAAGGACACTTTCAGATTACACTCCAAGTTGTAAAATTTCACGTATGCCATAGTGCAGCCAAAAAAATTTCATATAAGTTTGTTAATTTGTACATCAGTATGTTTGTAGCAGAAAAAGTCTTACGAAAATTGGACCACAAACGTTATAAATATTAACCGCAAAATAAGGTACGAGAACAAGGGTATAAACATGGCAAAGGCGACATTCAACAGGCAAACGCTTAAGACAAAACAGGAAAAAAAATTTAAAGCAAAAACAAATAAAAAATTTGTGTGTCATGTTGTTGCATGTTTTACTAACCACAACAACTAATTCGGCGATGTGGACAATATTAACGAAAAATGCGCAGAGGAGGCTGGGAGAACGATAATAATGCTGACGACGACAAAATTGCGCGAATGTGTGAAATCAAATTGTTAAGCAGACACATCAAACCAGCAGCATCAACAGCTACAGCTACAGCAACAACAAAACAAAAGAACACCAAAAACAAATAAGTGCAATATTCATTCATGTTTTTCGAAAGCTCCACAGAACACAATAAATAAATATATAAAAGAACTTGTGCCTCGTCCATGCTCCACTCAGAAATTCCATCCTTCTCTCAATAAAAATTCATTCTTTATTCTTAACTCTTTCTTTCTTTCTCAATATTAAGTACACACACATAAGCTTTAAATTCAGATTTTGGCAATATTTTCAGCAATTGTTGGTATATATGTGAGTGTGTGTGTGTGTGTATGTGTATGTGTAAAAAGTAAGCCTTGTGTACCGCTTGATCTTTAAGAATACAAAGGATTATAAGGGTTTAGGAGCTTCTTTTTGATTCTTTTGTTTCATCACACAGAAATGTTTGGAATTTTATATGGCATTTTTGAGACAATAATAAATACAAAAAGACTGGAAGGAACGACATACGCATACTGGCGTAGGCAGTTACATATTTTAAAGGGGATGGGCTCGTGCATGTGAGAAGGAAGCAATACAAAAATAAAATAAACAAAAAATTAATCATTCGAATATATTTTAGATAAAAGGAAAATTTTCCGAATCTGTTGGAAACCAGTGGAGTTCCAAGTACAAACAGATGCAGTCCCGTCTTTTAAGTTTGCTAATATATGTAACAGCGCATAGAGAAAGAGAGACCTAAGGGTAAAAAAAAATCAATTTTCACTTCTTTTTTTTTAAACTGAGCATCGAATGAGACCGATCCCATGCCCCAAAAGTGTTCCCTCCCAGAGATATGCGCGTTTTATGAAGTGATGGTACACCAAAGATACACGTATTTAAATCTTTAAAATGGCTCTCCTGAACAAAACCGGTTTTTACCCTTAGGTCTTTTTCTATTTTGCGCGTCACATATGCAAAAAGTGGGCTATGCTTTTGGACAGTATCAATTTTGCTTTTTTCTTAAAAATTAATAATTTCTTAAACAAAATGGTTTGTTTGTTGTGTGATCAAGTATGTCATATGCCGGCATTTCGTTGGTTCTTACAACAAATCGTCAGTAGATTTTAACCTAATTACAAAACAACTAAATAGCTCTGCTTATATATAAACTTACAACAACGAATTGAGAATTACACTAGCAAAAGGATAAGCTTTGATATTTATAGAATAAACAACAAACAAATTTTACTCGATATGAATCTATTTTATTTTTCTATCATTATGTTTAATAAATTAAATGAGATAAAAGGCCTTATTGTGAGTGGCGACATCGACCTCACGTCAACTCGACAGTAAAAAATTATCACGTGACAATATCTAAGTATTCTTTAAGGCGTATAATATTAATAGAGGGTAACGTCAAGTTTTTGCTGTCGTGTTGATGTGACGTCGCCGTCGCCATTCGTAATAAGGTAGAATGTCTATTTTAAGGAAATTATAATTAATAATTTATTTATTGAAGCTTCAGCCAATGTGTAGGTTATGTCAATGATTTGTTGCAGTTTTAACTGTGTAAGAGCTTAATATTTCCATGCTTATCAGTTTCACAATTTCATACCTCCACACACATTTTCGACCACCCTTAACCACCTCATGGAAATATTTCTAAACACAAAAACTACCTTTTGTATTCCTCGGATCATCTTAATCAGTTCAGTATTTGATATATTGAGGTATGGTCACAATTATCAAATATTTACCCAAAAAAAACGTAACCACTAAATACGAATGATTGTTTCAGATACCCGTTTTTTAATTAAAACAGTTTCCTACAAAACTAATAGAATGTATTATAGAATTGAATATTATTAGAAACTATTAAATTCAATTAAGATTTATTGGGTAGTTATTCGAACATTTTTGTTTAAATTTAGAAAGACATGATAAATATTCCAAGGCACAAAGGAAAACCAACATTAGCTTTTAATTATTCAAGCTACACAGCAGAGCAGAACAACAGTTTTCGAAGGCCATTACACTTTCATCATCAGTACTCATGCGTATTTATTATTGGAAACTGTTTATCTCAATTAATACATTATTGAATTTAAAGGATTTTCATTAGTAATTAGTGGTTACGATCTTTTGGGCAAATATTTGGTAAAAGTGACCTTTAATAAGAGTATAACTTCTTTGTTGTGGGTTAGTAAATGAAAATTATAATACAAAAAAAGATGTTTTCATCTTTATAAAGTGCTCATTTGACAAACCTTGCTTAAAAATTTGCCAACAAGAAGGTTGCAGGCTTAAAATGTTTTTCTATGAAACAGACCTTAAATGCTTTTTTATTAAAAAAAATACAACACAAGGTCCCCTGCCTTCTTCAGAACAATTTAACTCCGCTATTGCCAATACATTCCTTCATCGAATAAAAGCATTTTTTATGAAATTTCCAATGCCAAAAAAAGAAAAGAACACCATCAACCAAGGGTTTTACATACTAAATTCCGCATTTATATTTTGCTACTACAACAATAGTATTATAATAAATTATTTTAATTGAAAAATATTGCAAAAAGGCTGCCTGTCTCATGCCAAAATATTTTCTAAAACACAAATCAATGGTGGACGTTATAATTATGAAAACAAAGTGACGAATGCAGAATAAAAACTTCATTCCATATGATACCCATAGAAAGACACTAACACATCAGTGCAACAATTTCAAAATTTTATACAAAACGTACTTCGTACTGATTTTTCCATCTTTTTAGATTTTTCATCAACTTTTTATTATCAAGTTTTAGGTCACTTTTTTACAACAGAAATTGAAATTTATTATTATCTGATATTTCGATATCCTCTTTAGGGCAATAATTATAATTAAGGTTAATATAATAATATTTAAAAAAAAATTTATATAACAGAAAAATATATTTTTTATATAAAAAAATTTTTTATAAAAAAAACAAAAATAATTGTTCTGCTTTAAATTTTTTTTAAAAGTATTATTATATTAAACTTAATTATAATTATTGCCCTGAAATATATATCCAGAGGATATCGAAATATGTGAAAATAATAAATTTCAATTTATTTTTATAAAAAAGTAACCTAAAGCTTGAGAAAAACAAAAAATAGATATTTAATAAGCGTACTTATTTAAATCTTTGGGAAGATGTTTGAAGTAAAAAAATTTTCTAACGCCGAAAATTTGATAGAAAGTATCAGAGAAATACTTGTGACACAAAAAGCTTCATGTAAGTTCAGACATACACCCTAATCGGTCTTATCGTAATTAGTGCCATTATTGAACAATTAACACTTAATTGTTATAAAATAGAGCAAAATTACAAATTCAGCGCTGCTAAAAAGTGTGTTTAGTTAGCAAAACACAAATCACTGAAAAAAGTTAGTCGAGACTTAGCATTTAAAATGGGGAAAAAGTAAAAAAAAACCATAAACAGATGAAGTTAAATTATTGGCATCAAATTTAGTGTTAATTAGGAAATTAAAAAAAAAATCAGGGGCCAAATTACGGCATTCGAAATCGATCGAAATTTCAATACAATTTATATACAAATTTCGATCGATATCGAATGCCGTAATTTGCCTCCAGATTTTCGCTTGAGGTCTTCATGAATATGAAAAACATTTACTTTTAGTTGTCATACATTAATTGAATTGATTAAATTTTGTATATATGAACAGAAAGCTAATTATGTTAATTAAGTATATATGGACTCAATTAAGAACTCATGTCTGAATACTATATAATATATATAATAGATTTCCATATGTTACATTATGTGCTTGTAAGTTGTAAATTACTATTTAAAATTGTATTAAACACCAAAAACTAAAGTTTCATTATAATTTTTAAGTGGCCAATTATGACACTTCATTAAAGTAAATAAGCGTTTTTAGGTTATGACGAATCCATTTATTTAACCAAAAACTACCCTAATTCTGGCACAGCTTGATGCCGGAAATTCATTGCATACCAGTGGCCCCACAAAAAAAATTGAATCAAGAACAAGAACAAATATTTAAAGAATTAAATCCTTTTCTTTACTTCAATATCTCGTTTCTTTTGGTAGTTGTGAAACCTTAACAAGCAGCAGCTTGCTCTTTTTATCACCACAGTCAATTTTATTACTACCTTCGCTTAGCTTCTGCTTTAGCTGCCGTTGTGTTTTCTTACGATGCTCCCTCCTTATTATTCGTTATTTTTTCCTCTGTATGTATGTATATATATTAAATGAGATCAAATATGATAGCGCCAGCCATGATTATACCCCAAAAAAATTAAAAAAATATATGTTTTTTTTGTATAAACGAACCAACAACACAAAAGAAAGAAAAACATGTTTAGAGCTATTACTTACCTTATATGTACGTCCCCATAAAAAGTGAATTTGTTGTATGTAGCTGCAGAACAATGTAGCTTGTGCTTGTTTTCTTAACAAGCTATACGGTGGAGCTGAAAAGAAAATTGTAGTGGAATATTTTCAGTTACAGTTAAGAAAGAGATTGCTGGTTGATTTGAATAAAAAAATTAAGATATATATTTTATAAATTATAAAAGAATATAAAAAGAGTTTGACTTTAAGTAAAATGGAACAAAAAATCAGTAAATGGGACTTGGAAAAAATAGACAAATGGCAACACGGGGATTAAATATGTGCTACCAACACGCTTTGATACAATTCTCGTATGAAATTTTGTAATAAAATTTTTAGAAATAAAAATTATTATCAACTATTGTTATTAACTTTTTGACCCTTATTTTGGTAATTTATTTTATTATTTATTAAGCCCGAGGTCGTTTTTATACCCTCCAAAAAAAAAAAAAAATATGGAAAATATATGCACTTTGTCATTCCGTTTGTAACGCAGCGAAATATCCATCTGAGACCCCATAATGTATATATATCCCTGATCAGTAATGAAATCTAAGACGATCTGATCATGTCCGTTCGTTCGTCCATCCGTCCGCCCGTCTGTGGAAATCACGATTCAGTTCAAACCAAAAGAGCCAGACTCTTGAAATTCGGTATAAATATATCTTGAGGGATAGCACAGATAGTCAAGTTCGGATATGGGCTAAATCGGGCCAGAGCGAAAAAAGTTCCCCTAAGAAGAACTAAGCCAACCTCTAAAAAAACAGCATAATTTAAATTGTTCTTTTGTAATTTTGTTAAGCAAATGATACATTTTTATGTCAAAGAAGGTCCATTGCTTTAAACTTGGAGCCATAAAATAAAAAATAATAATTTTTGGATCCCGCCCCCTTTAGTGGGCGTTATTATATGCCAAAATAGTGTAAAAATTTAACAAATTGTTTTACTTAAGCCTACATATTTTAAAAATTTAATTTTTAAGCTTTAATGACGAGGCTGAGATGTAACCTGGTACTACTCTGCCCTATCCCTTCTCCCCCTTTGCCCCCTAAATGACCGTAGCAAATTAAAGGAATATATTTTAAATTTTTTATTTAATTATCCCAAATATTTACTTTTAGAGTTTTATGACAAAGGTGATATGTTTCCCCTACAGCCCTTGCCAGAGCGACACCGCCAAAATACAGTTTTAATACCCTCCACCGAGAATTGGACCCCGTAAAGTATATATATTCTTTATCAGTGATGAAATCTGAGACGATCTGGCAATGGCCATACATTCGTCTGTGGAAAACATGATATAGTATATTTTTAGACCCCGCCCGCCGCCTTTAGTGGGCGTTGACGTATGATATTATATGCAAAAATAGTGTAAATTTTTATTCCTTAAGCCTGTAAGAATCTGAGATGTTCTCTGATCTTGCAGAAGTGAAACGACTCCTCCACCAGAGATTTAAAGTTGGGTACCGAAATGTCTCTGTCCCACCAAGTTAAGCATTTTAATTCTACTTACGAAATATTTGGAGGGTATTTAAGATCGACCTGGTCGAATATAGCGTTTTTACTTGTTTTATATAAAATTATTTAATTTTTCTTTTGTTATTCAATATCTCGTCGACAATTTGTTAACATCATCAGGAATAAGTAATACAATTTTCTATTACTTATTCCTGATAATGTTAAAAAATTGTTGACAAAATATTGAATAAGAAAAAATAACTGAACTAATTTTATATAAAAAAAGACCTCGAGCTTAATAAATAACAAAATAAATTATTAGCAACACTGAGAATAATTTTTTTTATAAAACAATTCTTAGCTGTTGTTGTTTTTATTGTCTCTTACACCTACAAGTAGAGTTGGAGGAAAGCCCACCACTTGTAGTATGACATATTAAGAAAATAAAAAAGGAATAAGTGATTATTGATTTCTTGTTACAGTTTTGATGTTTGTTTAAGCTTCTGATTCAATTGAGTCGTAGTTTGAAATAATATCTGTAGTTATTTTAAGAAATGTTGGGTTAAGGTTCCCTGATGATCTGCATTAGCCGCACTGAAATGCTCATAGATATTAGCTAACACCCCTCAATAAGCAATGTTGACTTTTTTTTGTAAATTTGGGAAAATAATCAGCACAAAGAAAATTCAAAATTTTGTTTTAAACAACATATACCCATATATGTAAAATAAACTAAAAATTGTTATCATATTCAACTAAATCACCTATTAAGTGGGTAACAAACAAAAATACACCTCTAATGATAAAAGTGTAGCGGCTTTCGAAAACAGCTGTTCTGCTGTGCTGTACAAGTTAGATAATTAAAAACTGATGTTGCCTTTCCTTGGTACCTTATCATGTCTTTCCGCACTTAAAACAAATTTTCAAATAATTATCCTGCCAATATTAATTGATTATAAAATATAAAAGAAAACATTTTGACTTTCAAAATGTGTGTTTAATATTACACTTATTAAATCAAGTGGTGCTTGTAAATATTTTTAATTTTTGATATATGGCCTCATATGGGACTTGTAAGATGACCTGACTGTTGGCCTATAGAAACTGTGTAAAAAATGCAGTGTTTTCGTGTTCAACAAGAATGAGTTCCAAAATGTGACTCCTCTTAGACTGAGCATGTTGTTTTTTTTTTAGAAGGGTCACATAAGCGACGACCCATACTCTTACCATGCACTGCTTTGAAAGTGTGAAAGAGAGGGTAAATGTTTGAGAGTAGAGTTTTAGTAGTCATTTTATTTACTATTTTGCAGTGCAGTTTCATTCATATATTCACTTGTTTTTGGGCTACAAAAACACAAGAATAGTGAAAACGATCTACTAATTCTCATATTCTTAATTTCTTACGATATAATCGTGTGAAAAGCAGTGATGGGTGTTCAAATTATCAAATAGTGCAGCAAGTCTGCTCCACCGTTAACCAATTGTTATAATAAATGGTGATTATAGTGATGTTCTGGTGTACACATGCAGACATGTACAAATATTGATGGCGTTGCTGATGACGCTGTTTCACCACTATAGCAAGTATGAAAGCAAAGTAGAGTGTTGTATTTTCTGTTGTGTGCAGTGTGATGTGTGATATTTGTGTTGCTTCTTGCTGCTATTGGCAAGGGAGATGAGACAGATTGTGAATTTAATCTCACTAACATGTTTAATCGTGGGCATGAGTGAAAATGAAACGAAAATAAAAAAAAAATAATGTTTTTTATTAAGACAGCCACCACTCATGCGCCGCATTTTTTTTTGAAGAAGGACCCGAGTTCAGGCCATGACTCCTACATATGCAATGCATTGCACCGGAAGTAGAACGGAGGGGATAGTATTAAGGAGACAGATAAAAAAAGTTTAGAAGATAGAGAATTTTGTTTAGCTATTTTAAACTACTTCGACGTTTAACTTTTGCTACAGGGCCGACGGAAGTCCGATGCTGTTGCTCTGCTCTTCAGGACATGATAGTTTCAGCAATGATCAGGGACCAGCGTTATGCCTTCATCATTGAAATAGGCTAACAACAACTACTGATCAGATCAAGTCGACAACATATTTATGAATTCGACACCATATTGATGACTGAGCGCGGAGTCAAAGCCGGAACTATCAGTCAACCGCAACTTTTATTGCGCGAGATATAAGGAAACTGGTAATGAAAATAGTATTTATCAACATTCGATGTGAATTTTCCCTTGATACAGATGATAGGATAGACCTCCGCTAGGAGTTTGTTTTTTAACCAGTTAAAGAACGAGGTCTATCTCTAAGGCATAGTTAGATTCATCGACAAGTTTTTGTTTTTCTTCGGACTTTCTCTTATGGTATGCTTTGTGCCAAAACTATGAAAGGAGACATATAGTGTTAAGAGAATGGAACAAAAATTGTTCCCAATCCCTGTCTGTACTGTTCAGCCGCTAGTCCGACGCCTTCGTCATTATAACAGGCCGATAAGAACTCACCCAACCATGCAATAATGCAGATCAGATATATTCGATATACTATATTCAGGTCTGAGTGTAGGATCGAATCAGCGATTTTTGACTCATTTTCTATGCGTTAACTATTTTACCCAAACACGCATTTTCAAGTACGCATTTCAAGAAAAAAAATCCCTGATTTCATGAGAGCACATGCCATTACAGTATCCACAAATATTTTGTTGACAATAAACGAAATTTAATAATTCTTTGCATCAAAATTTTAGGTTAGGTTAGGTTGAAGAAGAGGGGCATAAGCATCCCAATCCGTCATGGATTACACTTAGGCCTGTTGTGCGCTCTATAATAAGGAGTTCCCATTCCACTGTAGGGAGCCTCCACTGATACCATGGAAACCTCTGAGTTTGATTACGTCAAGAACTTAGATTCTTCAATGTACTTCCTTAAGTCTTTCCAATTAGAGCCCCTAAGGAATTCCATCTCCTGTATAATCTCCTGATTAAATGTTTTTCTTCTGACTTGGCTAAAAGCTGGACAGTAGCACAAGTAGTGCTCCAGTGTCTCGTCCTCTTCCTGGCAGGCCCTGCATGTTATATTGCCAGCGATACCCATTCGTGCCAGGTGAGCCCTTAACTCTGTATGTCCTGTTATTAAATAAACCAACCTCCGTAGTGTTGGCCTACTCAATGTTAGGACCTCCTTTGTCCTACTGCCATGTGGGTTCCCCCATAGAATTCTAGTCACCCTGCCTACGGTAGAGTGCTGCCAATCTCTTGTATGCAATTCTAAAGCCCATCGCTTTAGTTCCTTCTTAAACAAATTTTACTCTTTTATTTAATAAGAAGCAGTGACTTATCCTGATAATCAGGCATTGGAATACCCGTTTATAAATGCTTAATGACAATCACGTGATGACAATTACCCATCTCTATCGTTTGCAAAAAATAAATACGTTTGTTTCTTAAGTCTTTCGTTTTATTATCATTCATTCTTGAGCTTTGCCAAAATGTTGAAGCAAGGAGCCGCCGACAGTAGTGGCTTATGGCTATAACTCAAACCCTGTTGATGACTTTGAATGCTTAGTAAACTTCAGTTTTTGGTTGCGCTGCGTTCTGCCATGAACCAAAAACTCTTTTGTTTAAATACGCTAAGCAAAATAAAAAAAACAGTATTTTATGTGATTTTGCACCATCTATTTAGCCAACCATCCACCTCCATAAGTTGAACTGTTTTTTTTTTTTTGTTAAATACTTAAGGCGCTCGCTGGTGATTGTTTTTGTTGTAAGTTTTGTTAATCGTCGTGTGAAGTTGCTCCGCATAAAAATTCAGCTTATTTTTTATTTGCTTTTTCTATTCTTATTTCGTTTCAATTTTATTTGAAATTCTTCGGCGTTGTTCTTCAATGTTGTTTGACATTCAATCTTTGATTTAATTTATATTGTGCTGTTGTTTGTTTTTTAATGTTCGCATAATGTATTGCATTTGTACTTATTACTTTAAAGCTTTTGTTGTTCTTGCTTCATTCAAATTCTTTTTTTTTTATATATCTCTTTTTCGGTTCAATTCTTTTGTTTGGTGTCAAGTTTAACAAACATTTAGTTGGAGGAGTTTTTTTCTTTCTACAATGTCTGGAATGTCTTTTATTCGTACTTTTTATAGATGAGAAAACAAAAAATATTATTTCATTGAATAGTTTTGGTGTGTGAATGGCATGTGTTTGAATCTACACTTTCAGAATATTCGGATATCTTATAGATGGATGCTTTATATATATATTGCTTTGTTAAATTGGCACTGTCTGGTGTTATAGAAATATCTCATTAGATGTATAAAGCTAAGATTCATTCAAAATGCATACTTATATTTATTAGATACTCTTGTTCAACTCCTAATGATCTGCGTTTGCTGGAGTGAAATGCTTTAGGAACCAACTGAAGCACCCTCTTTGATATTTTTTTAAAATATTTTGAAAAAAAATTAATCAGTATGATTTAAATTTAAAAAATTATTTAGTTTTTGTACTGGGACTAAGTACGAAATCGAACCCGGATTCCTAGGCTACGTAGTCTACCTGTTCTTTTCTTAAACTATAAATTTACCTGGAAGGAGTTTCTTTTTATGTATCTTCTTAGCGCTATTGGCCAACCATTAACACTTAAAAATATAACCAGCGATTCTATCAGTGGAAAGCAGCAATAAATTTTTAGTTCTAAGCGTTTTCTCTATTTATAAAAACAAATTCATTATTGCTTTTTAATTATTCCTTCTGTAAAGATGCACTATTTCATAAGTCTCTATGTTTAGAATTGTATTGGATTATAAGTGTCTCAGTAAGAGCAGGTTCGGCCTTGGATGAAGCAGTGTTACGTAGGGATATTGTCATTCCCTCAGTTGAGCTGCTGAACAAAATTCAGGAGTGGGCAGAGAGGTCAAGTATTACCACCTGTAGGGTCTCCAAAACTCTATATCCCTCGCTTAGCAAAGTTAGGACTAGACAGCTTCTGACTTTCGGGAAAGAGTCGTTGGCACTCCTGGTAGGGGTCTTGACGGCGAACTGTGCAATTGGGTACGTGTCAGAGCGTTTGAACTTTCCTCATGATGGTCGCTGCAGGAGCTGTTACAATGAAGAAGAAGAGGAGTCAGTACAGCATTTCCTTTATGACTGTTCGGGCCTGCAGGAGCGTAGACTTAGACATTTTATTGGCTGTAGTTTCCTGAGAGATCTGTACTGCCTCAGGGCTGCATCGCTGGCTGCCCTGGCGAGCTTTGTGAAAAGTTCTGGGTGGTTCTCAGGAACCAGTACTTCGTTTTGCAAAGATTGTGTCGGGTATAGTCCTCTGGGCATCATAATGGGCCTTTTATGGCCTCTGAGTGTTTCTCTCACTTAGTGCGGGCAGCCCTTCTAACCTAACCTAACCTAACGTTTCTATCTATGTGACCAAATCATTTCATATATTCTTCATATGAGCAAATATCTCGAATCTGTCTGTACAACACTGCGCGACTGCTGTTCTTACAAATTCAACCTTGGGGCATCCATTATTGGAGTGCAAAAAATGTAGCATTATTTTTCAGAAAAGAAAACAACATAAGCTAACCTAACCTATAAGTGTCTCCGAACTACAATTATATTGATTATTAAACCTTCTTAGATCTTGTGGAAATATTTTGGTTTTTCCGGAATCTATTGCATATACAAACAAACACACTTTCTCACACTTATGTCTAACAAACCTATTAAAATTTCAGCAGCAGAAAAATAAAATAAATAAATAAATAAAAATTTTTTAAGCATAAAAGAATTTCGATATTGGCTACGGAGGAATGTGTGCTAATAAAATAAAGCATGTGTATGTAAATGATTATCTAATAATTTTTATTGAAATTAAGGGGAATTATTATGACTTTCTAAGTGGCCAAAGTTCTTTCATATAAACACTAATTAAATGAAAGAGTCTGTTGTTGTATGGAATTGTGTCTTAATAAAATAATAAACGCACATTTATTTAAGTACGTAATATAGTTTGAATAAAGTTTTTAAATACCTGCAATTTAGATAGTTGCAATTGTTTTATCTAAACAATTTCCTAATTTTATTAACATATAAAAACTGAAATAACCATAAGGCTGCAGTAGTAGGATGTTCTAAGTACGTGTAGGTGTCTTAAGTCTTTCGATATTCCATAACAACTATATTTAGGAGAGATATAAACAATTGTTTTTTTTTTTTGACTGGCGCCAACAAAACCATAAAATAATCATCTTTTGTCTAGATTAAAGAAAACAATTTGCAAAATCGTCTATAATTTTTCTATTTTATTTTATGACCCAAAAAGACTTTTCCACAATAAACAGGCAGGCAGGCAAGCAATCGTTACATAAAGAGACAACAGCAAAAGTATTTAAAATGTAAACTGAATGGAGAAACACTTGTTCAATACAATTGATCTAATAAAAAGGCAGAAAAATATGTCAAAATACTCTTAAGGCATGGGAAAATATTTACACTTAGTTTTACAATAGCCCTAGTCTATTCAGTTTTCACAGACAACTCAATGACTGCGCGCTCCAAAAGATGCTATAGAAAATTGATAATCCTTGCTACGTTCAACTGGCCTATAACTGTTTATGTTTATTTGAATTTTGTTGGTCTGTTGTAGCATTTGGTATAACAAAAGATACAATTTCTTTGTGAAATGATGGTATAAAATCTATTGTGTTGGAGTTGTATGCCTCTATACCTACACACCTACACCGAACACAGATTGAATGAATTATGGCCAGAATTTATTTTGTATGTGAATATTTTTATTTTATTACAAAATATTGAAAGGACACATTTAACTGGTCATCATTGAGAATTAATTCTTATTTTCGTTGCTACAAAATATATAAGAAAAACTGTCGGCAAATCTTTTGTCAACATTAAAGTGTAATTCGTTTATTATTATTTCTTTTTTTCATAATTCTTGTATTTTTACAGAGCTGTTGTTGTGTTTTCCGATTTACGTGTAACTATGTGAAAAGGAAAATGTTAAAACAAAGACAAAGAGACATTGAATATGTTGGTGTTCGCTCACTGCTGCTGCTTTTTTTGTTGGTTCGGTTTTTAAATTGAATCAAAATAGTTTTACTTTCTTTCTGTGGCTTAATATCAATCAGGGTGGCAACAGTCAAACATTCACACAGTGTGTGTGTGTTAACTAAAAATACACAATGAATGTCTATTTCTTAATAAAGATTAAATTTCACGAAACTGTTCGGCTTGTAAAGGTTTTCATTCTCAGATTGTGTTGTTGCTATTAGAAATTATTATATTATTCACTTAAAGAAGGAACGGAGGAAAGAGGAAAACTTAAAAAAAAATGTGTCATACAATTTTTTTATCAATGATTTTCTTAGCCCTGTTCTGTAAACTATTTGCTGCGTTGTACCACAAGTGATGCAAAATTGGCGTTATTTCCAAACATTTACTTTTTAGTGTTTTATGGCAAAGGTGAGATGTCTGTCCCGCGGCCCCTTCCGGAGTGACCCTTGCAAAATAGAGTTTTTATTTACTGAGTATTTGGAGGGTGTCTAAACCCGGTCGAATATAATGTTCTTACTTGTTTTTTCTAAATACATTTTTATTGACACCAACTTTAAAGTAGAAATATGGAAATTAATAATGAAATATGATGTCGGGCAAATTTCTACCTCTAGCACATCGGCAGACGACCGCTTTTTTCCAAAAATTTTGAACCACATTTTGCAACAAGGCTTCCTTCCCTTAACTTCTCCATACTGCTCCGAATTTCATTTTCCGGAGCGTCAGTTGTTCGTGGTTTCTTCATGTAAATTCGATCTTCCAAATGTCACCAGGGAAAATAGACCAGCGGCGTTAATTCACTAGAACGAGGCATTCAATTGACATGGCCAAATGGAGAAATCATTCGACCGGGAAATTTCTCTTGCAATAACTGAATTCTTTTGCCGCCTGTGTGGCTTGTGGCGCCATTTTGCTGAAATCAAAGGTCACTCATATCAACATTTGCCAATTGTGGTGACGGCATTTCCTAGCCCATTTTAGAAAAAATACGGGTTGATGATGCCGCCTGAGAATAAACCGCACCATACGATCACTTCCCTTGGATGTAATGATTTTTCGTGGATTTTGTGGGCCCTATAAGGGACAAATTGTTTTTTTATTTGCGTTGTTTTCGTTAAGAATAAATTTTCTAAATTTAAATTCTTTGTTTCCATATTTAAAATTTCCCAACGTTTTGCTAAGGAAATGTGACAGGACAACAGCTCAGTTATTGACATTTCATCATTTGACAGCCAATTTACTTCCCAACCTCAAATTTGCCAACGAGTAATTTATAGAAATGTATATAAAAAGCATTTCTACGAATGACTAATTAATGCTACCACAATATTTTTTGGAACATTTTTGCTTTTTGGGCCACGTTTTCTATTAAGTGCTTCTTTGCCCTTGTACTGCAGCATATCAGGGAATTTGACGGTAATTGATTAAAATGATTCTATTGTTACATTGAAAACGATTTTTTCATTATACTAAAATTGTGTTTCAGCGATAAGCCAACAAAATGGCAAGTCTTCCCTTAAATATGCTTTTATATCTCAGCTGTAGTTACACAACTATTCCTTACAAATGACATGCATTTTTGCTAGTACTTTTTCATAGATCCAAATATATGAGAAAAATTTTACTTACGTTAAAAACATAATGCACATCAAAGATAGACCAGCAATAGACCATGTGATTGAAAAAATAAATTCATTGAATTTGAAACAGTATCATTTCTAGAATAGGGCTGTAAAATTCGTTGCTTATGAAGGACAATATGGATTACTAAAGAGACCTGATATGACGTTTACAAGTGGCAAATGATTAGTAGCCTCTAAAAAAAGGAATAAATATGTTTGAAAATATTATTATCCTCCAAACCATATCAAGTGTTAGAGTGTTTGTGAGGATGTCTGCTTGATTGAACAAGTCGTTTGTAGTTTTATTTCACATGCACGTTTTTTTTCAAAGATTTTTTAATGAATGAAATTTTGTGTACGTGACAGGAATTTGTCACATTCTTTTTATATTGTTTTAGATTTGGATTTTAAAATACATATAATTTTTAGTTATTTTTCTAACTTGTTTAATAGGCCAATACTGATCAAGCGATATGATTAGCAGGTCAGTTGATTTCCTGCTTTGCTTTTTTATAGCAATTAAAAAGGTCTCCTTATTTTTTTTATATATTTAGTTCTTTAAATGTATTTCTATTTGATGTTAAATGCTTAGTTTTTATGTGAAGTGCCACGCCCTTTTTTTAATAGAAATTTCTGGCGGTAATAATATTTAAGAGTACTTCAGCAATAGGACAGCCATTCATTTTGTTTGTTCACTAAGACTGTTTTTATAATTATTGTCAAATTACACTAGACTAGAGATATCGAGATTAATTTTTAGCACATCTTGCACTTATATTTTCGATTATTCATAATTCCTTAGTTAAACAGCAATTTTTAATTACACAACTGACAGCCTACATCACCATGTCTCAATTTGGCTAAACAATTTCGAAATTTTGTGACAATGGCATAAAATAAAAACAACTACTTTTTTAAGTAACTTTTCTTTTTTATAAATCAAACTTCTTATACTTAAACTAAACGATGATAAGCATCTGTAAACATGCCAGAACAATATCCTACACAACTTTAAACACTAGCTAACTACAAAACTCTTCTGGGTTTTGAATACAAATGAAATAAAGAAAATGGAACAACAAAAATGTTAACTCATGTCGAGATTTGCAACAGGCAAACAAACAAAAAATACACACTAGAATATAAATATTGTTGAATAAATTACATTGAAAATGGAATAAGAAAATATGTAAATAAAACAACAATCACAGTAATAAACAAACAATTATTATATGTCGTTTTGTGTACATACAATAAAACAACTTGCTGTTACAACAATAACATTTGTAGCATCAATGTAAATGTTGAGCTAAACAGGCAGCTGTAAGTACCACTTCACTGTGCACAGTGAAGCAGGACATTAAAAATAAATTAAAAATAGATGTTTTAAAAGCTTCAACCTAAAAAAAATTAATATATATAAAAAAAGATGTAGATCTAGTTAAATATTTTTATATGCACATCATTTGAAGAGGTTTTAATTATGGAAATATAATCGACTATTTTCGTTGAATTTGTTTTGTCGTTAATATATCTAATTGTATGTATAGGTCCTTGGGGTTTTTGTTCGAGATTTAAGTAGCACACAGAATCTATATTTTAATAAGAAATTATATGATTAATCCAAAGAATGACTCTTTCTCCACATTCGTATCTGTCATCTGACAGATGTCCCTTCAACATTGTCCTGCGCCTTCCCGAAACTGTGGTATAATGAACTGCATGGGCATAAAATCTCTGAATGAGAAAAAAGTCATATGTTGCCAGGCCAACATAAGAAACATGTATCTAAATTAAGCATTAAACACATTCAAGACAGCAGGCTACCGACTACAACTTGTCCAAAATAGAATACATGTGTTTATATGGGAATGAATATTTTCACGAATACACGACAGGTTGTTGTCCGTGCTACTTTTGTGGTTGTAGGCAAATTAAACTAATTTCTATTTTCATAGGCGACAATAAATAAATTAGTGCTGCCAACACAGTGAAATATCTTAAATAAATAAGCGTTTAAAAATATATTCAAACTGGTTAAGAATATGAAAATTGTTAAAAATGTACTAGCCCTTTCAAGAATAAAAATTTTTAATTTTTATTTATTTATTTTTTTGCGTTCTCTCTCGGCTTTTGTTTTTTTAATTTCATTTATTTATTATTATTGTACTCTGATATTTTTAAGCTAAGGTCTCTTTTTTTTAATTTAATTTTTAATTTCAATATATCGTCACTCCTTTGTGTGACTTCTTCAGGAAATTAGTTAATTATTTTTATTTATTTATTATTATTTTTTTTGGTAATAACTCCTAGAATATAGGCCCCATATTAAGGATATGGGTATCATTTCAAAGTACTCCAAACTGTCTTTCTATTGTTAGCCATATTTTTAAAAGTTATTCACCTATTGTGAGTATTATTAAATTTTGTATCTGATTATTCAAGTAAAAGTTCCATTATTTTGAATACTCTAATTTTATATATATTTGATAGCCATTATCGATTAAAGACGTTAGTTAGGTCACAAATGAATTAACTCATAAACTCATTTTCATAGCATACCAAAAAACAGGACATGAAAATGTATTTATTTAGCGGCCCCTCCATTAAACAATATAATTGTAGAGGGTGTTTTTTATAGAGTGATACAACTTTGAGTTGGCATTACTGCTTTATTTGACCATCCATTTAACAGCTTAAACAGCTTTTTGTTTAGTTTGCTTTGACATTTCATTATGGATCGACTTATACCAGGGCAATGCGTGCAAATTGCAGAAATTTTTAATCAAATTAATGGTTCTGCTCGTCAAACTTATCGTGCACTTCGTCCATTTTATGGCGTACATAATCGTCCTTCAGAGCTGCTACTGTCACTGACTAATGACATCCCGAGAGACGCCGAACAGTGCGCACTGAAAGCATTGAAGATGATCCTAATCAATCAATTCGTCGCCATTCGCCGCACAACTGGGGCTGCTGTGTCCTTCCACTTTATGGAAGATTTTCTTAGTTGTTGAATATTGGCGTTCCAGACTGCGCCTTCTACGTGGCAGCCATGGTGACCACATGGGAAAAATCATATTTCAACGTTAATGTCATAAAATTTTGTATCCAATAAAGACCGTTTCATTGATATCAAAAATATATTACTGTGTTTTATTACGATTCAAACTTGTATCACTCTATAAAAAACAGCCTATATTTATATTAATCGTGATATTATTTCCATTTTGTCCTATATTATGCAATAAGTGGCACAATATTTTCAAATAAGATATGGCGCAATTTTCTTACAATAAAAAGTGAACATAACCTATAAGCAAAACAAAAGCAAATGGACTAATAAATTGCGAAGATGCATTTATTAAAAGTTTTGGTTCAATTTAAAATAAAAATATGTATTACTAATTGATTATAAATAAAAATATTTAGCGACATAAGTGATGAAATCCTTTGTTTTTTTTGTATAATGATGCTAACACATTTCACAGTATATTGCACTTCTTTTGGTACAATAAAAATCAAAAGTCTTTTGATTTCTGCCAATATATTGTGCCACCTTTGAATATGACATACACATTGGCGATATGATTATACAATACGGTCTATAAATAGATTTAGAATAAGCGCTTTTTTATGTATGAAAGTGGCACCACTAAAATGAAATGTTGACAATGTAGCTGCCGTCTCAAAAATAATTAAGTAGCTGACTACGAGGCGACGATTGTAGCGAACGGCTTTCGTAGTCGTGTGTACGTGTAGCCTGCTGCCTCGAATGTGTTTAAAGCATTAGGCCTCGAAAGGTTAGGTTAGGTTAGGTTGAAAAGAGGGGCATAAGCATCCCAATCCGGATTACACTTAGGCTTCATAGGCCTGTTGTGCGCTCTGTAATAAGGAGTTCCCATTCTACTGTAGGGAGCCTCCACCGATACCATGGAAACCTCTGAGTTCGATTACGTCAAGAACTTAGTTTCTTCAATGTACTTCCTTAAGTCTTTCCAATTAGAGCCCCTAAGGAATTCCATCTCCTGTATAATCTCCTGATTAAATTTTTGTCTTCTGACTTGGCTAAAAGCTGGACAGTAGCACAAGCAGTGCTCCAGTGTCTCGTCCTGTTCCTGGCAGGCCCTGCATGTTATATCGCCAACGATACCCATTCGTGCCAGGTGAGCCCTTAACTCTGTATGTCCTGTTATTAAATAAACCAACCTCCTTAGTGCTGGCCTACTAAATGTTAGGACCTCCTTTGTCCTTCTACCATCTGGGTCCCCCATAGAATTCTAGTCACCCTACCTACGGTAGATTGCTGCCAATCTCTTGTATGCAATTCTATAGCCCATCGCTTTAGTTCGTTCTTAAAAACCTGAAATGGCTTCGGACTACCAGGTATCCCCTGATGTCCTGGGATCCATATTATCTCTATGCCCCCACAGTGCGTGTATGAGGTAACCTCATCCTTGCACTGTGGTACACACCGAGATTGAACCACATAATTCCTCAGGCCCTCGATGACCTTCCTACTATCCGTGAATATACAGACCGGTAGTCTGTTATCGATTTCCTTCAACCATTTTATCCCTTCCGCAATAGCCACGATCTCACTCTGAAATACCGTGCTATGATCCGGCAGGCGGAAGTATTTGCCTGCCGGATCATAGCACGGTATTTCAGACCTCGAAAAGGCGTGGACACTATATACTACCAAATATTCGTACCACATAGAGACCTGGCATACAAGCAGGGCACAGAGACCCAGATGCTGAGCATCTCTCTTAGTTTTAAAAGTCGATTGTGTTTTCATGGATTGCGAATTATTTGTAAAACAATTCCACTGTGTCTGTGTGTAACTCAAAAATAGGCGGCAGTGATTGACTCGAAAGGGCAGTAATTATGTGCCAAGAGCATGCTACAGATAGTTTAATGTCTACAAATAATAAACAAAATAATTTCTTTTAAATGGCTAAGAAATTTTATGTCAAAAGTTAAAATGTTATCCCTAAACATTCTAATAGCTTTGGGCAATAGATGTTAGACAACGTGCATGTGTACGAGGAGTCAATGGGGTAATGATTTATATATGAATATCGTTTATTTTGCACTGCCAGATTATCAATCGGGTGGTCTCTAACATGCACTATTAAACTAATTTCACACAAGCCTTCTACATGTGATCGCTTTTAAAACATAAATGCATCTATTCATTCTTAAACATTCAAAAAGCATTTACAATACGATCACATATATCTTGATAAAATACTTATTTAAGACAGGAAATTTGCAGATCTTCTTGAGTTGTATAGAGAATCATACAGGTAGTCTAGTGTTCTAGTTATTAATTTACGAGGAATTAATCAAGCGAAAGTTGCACATGATGAAACGTCTAGCCTTGGCACAATTATATTATTACAAATAAAAGTGTGAAGCAACAAGTTTTGAAAAGTTGTCAATTGAATGGGGCATTTTTATTGGTGTCACATGCGGCTCCTTAAACCTATGCCACTTATTATTGCATTCAACACTGCCCTGTTGAAAATAAACAGAAACAAGGCAGCAATAGTTTAAACAAAGGAATGCAAAAAACGCTCTTTTATTTTATAAATTCTTAAACAATTTTGTTATTTATTTTTGTTTTTGTTTTTTTTTGTTTCCATTTTTTATTGCGTATTAAAAATATCAGCAAACAGTAACGCGAGTGCCAAAAGTAAAAGATGGGTAATCGGTTTAAGTATTTGCGCCATGGGGTGCCACAATATAGCCCTCTGACAAGCTTTAGCAACACTCATCTTTTTTGTGAAGCTGAAGACACAAAAACCAACACCGCCGCCACTCACTCACTGAATGACTGACTTTTCTTGTTGTTAAAGATCGTTAAATTGATATGCATACGCAGGCAGTATAAGAAATGTTAACTGGTGTGCATGTGCGCATGTGTGCCTTTGTGTGTGTGTGGCTGTGTATGTGTGTGTATTTTGTGCAATGGCTTAAACAATAAACAATGTGCCAAACATACACACTTGTGCGACGACTATGTTTGAAACATTATGGAAGTTTGCTGCAAAAAAGAATGAAATGTTGTTAAACAATGAACTGCAGAAGTTTTTACATCTCTTTGTATTGTTATAGGATGTACGTATGATTTTTTAAGGTGATACTATGCAAATTTTTATAAATATGTTTTGAACACAATGTGAAGTTTTATTCCTTTACTTTTGTTTGAAATTTGGCTCTTTGCTAAAATAAATTGAATTGGATTGTTTAAATATGTCGTCTTTTATGCACAAATATAACCGAGTCACCGGTGGTAAGTACTTGTTGTATTAGTAAAATTTCATTTCATGTTTTTGCAATAGTCACAACAACAACAACAAAATAAATATATTTAAAAATGTTTAATAGTGTGGACTACCGCTGTGATCTCATAAAAACCATTAATTTTATGGCCACTTATTTTTCATTGCTTTTGCCTTCACATAAGGGCTTTTAGCTTGGGTGTAGGTGAGTATGCTTCTATGTTTTACACAAACACACATAAACACATCCACACACACACACACCCATACACTTGAACTTAACAATTTATATTTAAACTAAATTGTAATAATTAAAAGAAGATTAATCCGACAATTTAATCAAATTGTTGTTATCTTTTCAAAAATATTTTAATTGAAAGCAGCATTTATAGCATCGTTGCAGAGATTTTGTTTAATGAATAATAAATTTGTTAATTTAGATTTACCAGTTTTCTTGAAACACTATATCAAAAAGTAATGATCGAAAATAATATATCTGTACGCTGAACAGAAGCAATATAAACATTTAAGCTGACCATAGTGTTGCAATATGTGAATATTCTCCTTGTGATTTCAGAACACTCGATTTCAAATCCACAGTCTACTGAGAGATGATTTCTTGATGAGTTTTTATTTGAATTTAAATTCGTTGTCACTGTATCGTGCGAAGGCTTTTTGGATTGTTATTACTTTTGTGAAATCAATCGATTTTCATCATATGCCACATTATTTACGGTGGAAAAAATGTTATTATATATATATTCAAGTTATCTGCTGCCTATTCCCTGATGTTACCCGATTTTGTTCCATAGAATAATTATATTGGAATTTAAAATCGTTTATTCCACATATTGTCTCAATTAAATTAGTGTTTTTTGTTTGTTTGTTTGTTTGTTTGTTTGCATTTCTTTGGTTCTTACACCAAATCCTCAGTAGACTTTCAGCTTATACACAAACTCCCAAAAATGAATTGAGAATTACACAAGCACCCGTATTATTCATATGCTGTCAAGACTTTGTTGAATTTTGCATTTTATTCTAAGCGTGACCCACATACAATTTATAGAGTTTCACTAATGCAATTATGCGAATATAAGGTTGACTTCCTATAGCGATCAAAGAACTTACCTACATGTTGAGTACTTCTTCCGACTTTTCTTGTTCCTAAAACTCTGCTAAGCAAATACAAACTAACCTGCAGAAGGAAGTATACAATTTGGTTCAACAGTTTTCAAGGTTCAAGCAATCGGACAAACAAAGATGCATGTTTATGTATAATAGATTTTAAAAAAAATCTGATTTTAGTAGAAAGAATTTTTTTTGCTGTTAATTTTCTTCTATACAAACCTTGTCCTGGCAATAACAAACACCTAAAAAAAAAAATTATCTAATTTGGTGCAGTCGATCGGAAGTTATAGGCGTACATACATTTGGGACGTTTCAATTTTATTTATATAGATAAATAAAAAGTCCCTTATACAGGGTGTCCGGCGGGAAAGTATACTACTTTGTTTTGCCGCCATTTTGGTAAACATTATGCATTAAACATATTCTACCGACTACAACCTATCAGAAATAGAATATGTACACGTGTTTATATGGGAATAATTATTTTAACGGCTACACGGCAGGTTGTTGTCCGTGCTTCTTTTGTGGTTGTAGTCAAATTAAACTAATTTCTATTTTCATAAGCGACAATAAACAGATTAGTGCTGCCAATATAATGACAAGTCTTAAATAAATAAACGTTTAAAAATTTTTTTAATCTAGTCAAGAATATGAAAATTGTTGAAAATAAAAAATGTAATAGCCCTTTCAAGAATAAAAATTATTTTGTAATTTTTATTTATTTTTTTTTGCGTTCTCTCTCGACTTTTATTTTTTAATTTTATTTATTTATTATTATTATTTTTTGTTGTTGTTGTAATGACTCCTAGAATATAGGCCCCCATATAAACGATATGGGTATCATTTCAAAGTACTCCAAAATTTCTTACTATTGTTAGACATATTTTTAAAATTTATTCCCATATTGAAAATATTATTTAATTTTGAAATTTTGTATCTGACTTTTCAAGTAAAAATTCAATTATTTTGAATACTCTAATTTTGTATATATTTGATAGCCGTTAGTTAGTTAGATAAAACACGTTAGTTAGCTCACAAATGAATTCACTCATAAACTCATTTTCATAGTGCCATAATAAAAAAGGACGTCCAAAATGTATTTATTACAAAAGCAAAAACAATAAAAAGCTATAAACAAATAACGTGTTTTTATTCGTCCATGTGATGGAAATCGCTTATCGCATGAGTTAAAGCGTTTTCGATTAGAAGTCACAAAATTGGTGTGCTGGAGTTCGCAATCGCTCAAAATCGTTCTAAAAAAATTGGCGTTTTTCAAGTCGCATGTGATTCGATAATCGTGCGATTCACAGCACATACATGATTATTAATTTTGTTTCGATCTATAAATAGATTTAGAAGAGGCGCTTTTATTTCTATATATAAAAGTGGCACCACTAATATGAGATGTTGACAATGTAGCTGCCGTCTCAAAAATAATTAAGTAGCTGACTACTTAAGGCGACGATTGTAACCAACGTCTTTTGAGTCGTGTGTTCGTGTAGCCTGCTGTCTCGAATGTGTTTATGGCATTAGTCTTGAAAGTGTTCATATTTGGCTGTCATGAATTAGACACGTGGCAAAATTTATTATGGAAAAATATTCGATAAATTAAAGTGTTTTAATCGGATTTCATTGGAATTCCTGGGAGACCTCTTTCCACAACAAGTTGCTTCAAGAAATGGTGATATTGATTGGCATCCACGGTCGACTGATTTGACTGCTCCGGACTACTTTTTTGTGGGGATTCTGAAAGGTTTATGCAAAGAAACCAGAAACGCTTCAGCAACTCAAACAAAATATTCGTGATGAAATTAATAAAATAGCGCGTGAAATATGGATGAAAAATGTGCTCAAAAGGGCTCGCATTTGTGAGGCTAACAGAGGCGGACATTTATCTGATATTGTATTCCATACACAAATGCCGGCATTAAATAAAACATTTATCAATATAAGATCCATTTTCTTTCATTTAATAAAAAATTAAAAAAAGTAGTATACCTTCCTGGCGGACACCCTGTATTATCTAGTTAAAAAAAATTTTCAAATCATTTGTCTATAAACTCCAATAACCAAATAAAATATTGCCATTTGAACAAGAAAAAAAAATAATACAAGTTAAAAAAAATGTGTTAACAACCCACAATTTCCGTATTTGCCATATAATTAAATTATATTCTAACCTTGCAGTTATCGGCTTAAAGTTTGCTAATAATATCGAAGAAAAAAATTCAAAAATTAACAACTCTTTACATACGCATACCAAAGCGGCCTCCTCCTCCTCCTGAAACAGCAAGAAAAAAAATTTACCAAACTTTCATTCAGTTGTGTTGTTGAGTTGAACAATACAACCAACAAAAAATAAAAATAAAAATAAATAAAAATTAAAAAAAATAAAAGTCCAGCTTAAAACTCAAATATTAAAGCGGCAAAACAGACAACAGCAGTAGAAACATCTAAGGGAGTACGAAATGAAATGTATCCCATTTATTAATTTTTTTTAAGTCATTGTTGATGCTCTGGCTGGCGTCCGCATCCATTTATAAGCTTATAATGAAACAGTGAAATGAAACAAGTTAATCTGGGGGATAATAATTGAGTAAAATTTAAATTTATAATCGAGTAAAATTTAAATTTATAATCGAGTAAAATTTAAATTTATATTCGAGTAAAATTTAAATTTAAAAAATAGAAAAAGTTAAAAGATGAAAACATGAGCTGCAGTATTTTGAATTAGGAAGGGCAGCCAGTAAAGACACACCACTTTCGGAATATATTGTTCCGAAAGTACAGAAAGGAGGAGACTGTATTTAGTGGACGGATGGAGAGAAAATTATTGGTGGTGTTTTATTAATTACTTCGCCGGTGAATTTTAGCTAAAATAGCGTCAAACAAGCAGGCTTCTTTATCAGGCTAATTTGCATCACATACGTAAAACATTAAATTTTATATAAATTTCGAAAACTTGCTTGGTGTCATATTTATTTCGTTACACTGTCCGTTGCAAAAAAAAAGTAATCATTTGGGTTATTTTTTATTTTAACAGTCAGTCAAGAGAGTGCTGGTTTCATCTCCATAAAATATGGTGATTGATGAAGCCGAATTAAGCACAAACGCTGCCACTAAATCCAAATCAGAATAATAATCTTAAAAAAAAAAAACAAAGAAAATGAAGAAAAAGGTAAGTTTTATTCTACCAAAAATTTATATAAATTTTCATCATCGGTACACAATGCAGCCTAAAGTGGCGCGTATGGTACGAGTATGATGTGTGAGAACTTCTACGATCATGGTCAAAGTTGCGATGAGGCGCATGCGCGCAGACATAATAAAACAGTTTTTTTTTGTTCTTGTTTGTTTGCCGTCTTCAGCCAACTTAAACAAAGACGCAGCCAAAAAGAGGGTTTTACCTTTTTTATTATTATTACTGTTGCTGTTTCTACTGCGGCTGCTGCTGTTGCTGTTGCTGCTGCCATGCCCCCCTCCTTTACAAATAGTACGTATGTACGAGTAAGTAGTAGAATAAATGGTGTGAGTATTGTGATGAATTTTTGCACTCTTGCTCTTGTAGCTAAATTTGTGTACCTACAAAGACAATTGTTATAAAACTATAATAATCAAGACTGGCGGTGATGATAATGGTCTTGAGGTTGTTAAGCACAGGCTGGCTGGGATTCTGTTGCTGCTGAAAATGTGCTAAAGATCTGCTTTAATTTTTTTTATATACTTTTTTTTATTTTTTATTAACAAACTTAAATGGCTGTGGGAAAAACCGCATTTACCAGAGCAATATCACTATATAACAGGCCTCATATTCATAACATTTATGGTACGTACGTGTTACTTGTATATGGACCAATTTTACTTGATGTATTTTTGCCCTTTTCTCGTGCTGCTCAAGCCAATGGTGTGCGACTTGTGTTGTGTCTTGTTATTGTTATAAATAAGTTAATAATATGGCGGAAGATTGTCTTTTGTTATCCTTGTAGACGTCATTTGTTAGCAAAAACAAAAAAAAAATAAAAAATAAAAGAACAAACTTGAACAAAATATTTATAAAGTTTACACCGCCACAGCACTGAAATCTGAAATCCTTCCCTACCTTAGCGCTTAATTTAGCTTTGGGCAAAGGAAGTCACGGTTTAAAGGCATTTTTTCTTTTATGTGTTGTTGGTTTTTGTTATGCAAGTATTTTATTTATATTTGCAAAATGCAGAGTCTTGTTAGCATTTTAAATGCCAGTGAAAAATAAAAAACAAAAAATAATTCACCTCATAAACAGACCACCGCGGTACGTGCAAATAGGATAATGATTGAACCAGAAAACTCCTCTTACGGTTGTTTATAAATAATACTAATTATTATTAATAATGGTAAAGTGTTGATGTAAGATTTGTTCAATCTTTGCGATTTTATTACAATTTTGTTACACACATGAGTACCCGTTATTAAGGTTTTTGTCTTGAGTCTTTTGTTTTGTTATGGATTTGCACTCATGCCATCGAATTGGAAAGTTTTATTTACTTTTAAGAAAATTAAAAATACCACCCACTTATTCCAGTGTCTGTGTAATATCTTTGGCATTTCCGTAATAATTGTGGTTTTATTTTATTTCATTGAGTGTCAAGCACACACATGCACACACACACACACACACACACGCACGCACATGTTTAAACCACATATTAACGTAACTTATGGCATTTAAATGAATTGTTAAGCAAACGTGATGCCGCTTAATTTTTGTTATTGGCAAAAATGATTTTGTACTCATTGATAAATCTAAATTTAATTCAAATATATTTCGAATACGTTTAACTTAATAAAGCACGTTTGCGCTAATATTAAAAACACACATAAATAAATAAATTAATGATGACTAATTATTTTTTTTTGTTTTTTTTTTTGTTTTGGGTGTGTGTGTTGTACTTTACAGCCTTAATTTAAGGTCACTTTGTATAAAATGTGGCAAATAAATTTATAAATTTTTCAATTATTTGCCTGAAATCAAACAAGAACTTTAACACTTTTATTATAAAAAATATTTATGTCGCTTATCCTCCTCTCTTGACACTCTGAAAATTAATTTAATCCTTGCAACAATTCTTTATCTTTTTTATTTCATTGTTTAACATGTTTCTTATCTTGTTTAAGTCACCCCGATACAACAATTTGTGGTTTCAGCTGTGTTGCTTTGTTCCTCTGCATTTTATATCTGAAACATTTAAATAGCTTGTGATAACACAATTTAAATGCCATTAAACTGAGCACCCAATTATGATCACATAAAAAGAAAAAAAAGAAACCTAGCAGTAATGAAAAACAACCTTTGGAGATACAAATTTGCCGCTTTTGATGTATTAACGATCACATGTTTATACAGAAACATCCATATATGTACACATATTGATTATTTCCTTTTTGTTCCATATTATGCCAGAACTTTAAATAAGTAGAGTTTACAAAGAGCAGTTGTCTGCAAATGTTCTGTACATGATAATTGTCTTATCCTAGCACTTTTTAATTCATGTCAAAACGTGTTTCGATATCCAAAAAGCTTTTGCTGCATATCGACGATTTTCTTAGATAAATAAAGTTGAAATCTTTTTCACATTTTTTTCTTTTATTTTTAGACTGAATTTTCGTGATTTGTGAATTTTTGTTTAATTTAAATTGTTAAAAAGATGCTGCATTTTTATATCTTGTTTAGAAGTCTACTAAGGAATTGACTCTTTCAAAGTTTATTTCCACCGAAAGCAATATCGTTAGTGTTTTTGTTGTTCTGTATTCGAATGATGATCTTTTTATGGCGCTAATTTAAAATTATAGCTCTCCGGTCAGAAACTAAAATAAAACAAATTAAATTTTTGTTTTCAACAACAAGGCGCCAATTTTGATTTTATTTTCAAAAAAAAACACGCTTAAAAGGAATGAATTCAGGAATTCGCAAACGAAAAAGTTTCTTAAGTTATTTGCTGTCATTTATCTTCTTCGTGAAAAGAAAAACGTTTAATAATACACAAACGCACTGCTGCAAATTAGCAAAAGGCGTTTCGAAAACGATTTAAAAAAAAGAAAACCAAGATGTGCTAAAAATTGTATTAAATGCATAAATGAGACAGTAAAAAATCATTTCTTTATTTACATATTAAAAAAAAAAGTATTTTCTCCAGTTACTTGAGTAATAAAATTTATATATACTGATCTGTAAATCGATTAGAAGAAATATATGTAAATAAAAAATATTTGCTAACATTTTCAATAATTTCAGTTAAAAATATTTATAGCAATTGCTGCTTAACAAAACATAAGCTACAAGATCTTGTCAGAGAGACAAATGTCAGCTAGACGTTGTCATTCAATCAGTCACTCAGCCAGTCAGCAAGTTAACGCTTGTTAAGTGTCGAAATATCAATTGGATTTCTTGTGGCACAGCAGCTGTCACTAAGAAAAGGTTCGTTTATCTGTATATTTGTCTGTCTGTCTGTCCATCAACTATCCCTCTCTCTCTCTCTCTATCACAACCAACAAATAAACTTGGTTATACGCCCGCGCACCTGGACTTATGCCTGATTTCTATTATTCTGAGCCAGGGATAGAAAAAGAAATAAAACCGAAACAAAAACCTCAGTTGAATGGCCACTTCAATGTACATTTTAAAGTACTTTGCAGAACAATAGGAGAAATTGTGAAAACAAAAGATTAAGAATTAGAAAACTATACAAAAAAAAAAAAAAAAAAATAAAATAAAATTATCGATAGAACTTGTGCCAAAAACAATGTAAAAAGGTTTTGAAAATTACCACACAAGACCGAGTAAAAACAAGGTGTTAGAAAGTAGAATTAAATTTGCTGTTCATAGCGCCAACATGCCAGGTGGAATTTTTCATTCTGCAAGACCTTTAAGAAGCTAAGCGGATTTAATTTAAAAATTTTTTTTTTTTTTGTAATTCTAAGCGGAGAAGTGGTTGCTTGTAAATATCATATAAAAGAACAATTAATTAAATCATTTATTTTACAAAGTATATATTTAATTTACTGAAATCTTTCAACCTCATTAAGGAATTTTGTCCTTGTGGCTTTTTTAATTTGTTCGTACTTCTGTGTGTTGTATTGCTCACTTACAAAGATGTTCATTACAGGCATGTTTTGTGTCTTTTTGTGCTTTTTCTTTTTTTTGTAAATCATAAATTTCTACTTAATAAAGAAACCGCTTTAGTAACAAAGGACTGTTAAATTAAACGCGCGTAGTAAAGTTTTGTCTTGTTGTGTCATTAAGGTGCGTACTGCCGCGTATATGCATGTGAAAAACTATTAAACCATTACGGGACTGGAGCCACTTCGGTATATTTAACTTTTTAATTGTAATGCGATCTTTATATTACACGCGAAAAATATTCTAGGACAAAACTATTGTACATATTTGTCTTAAACTTTGTATAATTACTCCCTACAAATAATTACCCTCAAAAAATAAATTGGAGGGTATATTCACTTTGTCAAATTGTGTGTAACGCCTTGTCATAAAGGGTGAAATCAAAGGCGATCTAGGCATGTCCGTCAGTATGTGGAAAGCTACATTCAGTCTAAACGAAAAGAGCTACACCCTTGAAATTTGCTATAAATATACTTATTTTAAGGGATAGCAATGGGCTGTATCGGCCCTGAGGGAAAAAAGTTCACCTAAGAAGTACTAAGCCCACCTCTAAAAAAACAACATGATTTTTAAAGTTTTTTGTGTAATTTTGCAAAAGCCCTTCCTCCACTTTTGTCCCTAATCTGGTAACCCTGAATATCGACACAAGGAACAACTTCCTTTTTATCTTGGACCAACACTCAGGGGATGACCCCTACATATGCAGTGCATTGCGCCGGACCTAGAAAGTAGGGGATAGTATTGAGGGGAAAAATGACAGATTTTTTTTTTAGCCGGCTAATTTTTGCTACAGGAACGACGAAGGAGGGTGCTGCTGTTACTCTGTTTTTTTAGTACATGATCGTGTCAGAATAGCTACCAATCGCTTTTAACAAAGTCTAGATCAACTGTCCGGCGCATGACTCGGTGATTGGCAGGCCTATCCGTCGGTGGCCGGAAAAATCAACCAGCGTTGCACTTAAGAAGGTAAAAAAGGGAGCCGTTACAATTGTGGTCTTCTTCGATATAACCTCTACATGTAACTAAGTTTTTGTATACGATTTCAATATATGCCCGCCTCAACTGAGTCGAAGACAGTTTAATCGGAAAATATATTTTTCGAGCAGAAACTTCACATAAAAGGCTCTATTTCCATCGCAAATTATTATAATGGGGGAATATGTTAATAATGAAATGGACGGAGAGAATGATTTAACAGTATTTTTTTTTTGTAAAATGTATAAAAAAAATTTCAGGTGCTATAGCCCATACTTCAATAATATATCATACTCAATATGTTATTATACAATCAGTGCTAAAAGGAGGGTGATGATCAGTCAAGTGCGATCTACAACTGAAGATACTACTTCTATAAAAACCACGCATTTAGCGGATTTTTTATATTTTTTTTTTATCTTGGACCTGCACTCAGGGGATGACCCCTATATATGCAATGCATTGTGCCGGAACTGAAAACGAGGGGATAGTATTGAGGGGACAGATTAGCAAAGATGAGAAAATAGAATTTTTTTTTTGTAGCTATTTCAATCTTTTACTTCGCCGGCTAATTTTTGCTACAGGGCCGACGAAGGTCGTGCTGTTACTCTGCTTTTTAGTACATGATAGTGTCAGACGCTGCCAATTATGTTCAGTGACCAGTGACTATGCCTTCATCATTGAAACAGGCTGGCAACAACTAACACAACCACGCACTAATGCTGTTTAGAAGAATTCAACACAATATTTCATGACTCAGGGCGGGCTCGAACTCAGGACCATCCGCTTCATAGTCTGGTGTTCTACTACTTCAGCCAACATCAACCACATTTAGCGGATTAAATTTTAAAAAGTTATAAAACCAAAAAGAAATGACTTGTTTTACAAAATTCATTTCATGATAATTAAGTGTATAAACAAATGGATTTGTAGGGTACAGTTTTTTGTTATTGTTATTTAAATTGCTGATTTAACAAAATCTTAATCACTAAAAAGAAAAGGGTTAATATTACATTTCCATATGTGTACTTTAAACAGGGCTATAAGCTACTCGATTTAGTAATTAGTATATAAAATATTGTCATTAAAATTAAAAAACCAAATAAGGACTTATTCTATAAACAGCGAAATCTCACAATACTAATTGTTGCCAGGCTACTTGGCAGATATTTAATTAAGAACTATCTAAACAACCATAAACACTTTTGTACTCATATAGAAACAAATAAATACAACAGTTGTAAACGTGAATAATATTATCTAATATTTATAACACCAGTAAAAAGTAGAAATCTTTGTTAAGCAAACATTGTTGAAGCGCCAGCCAGTGAATAAATGAATCATGGCTGTCTGTCATAAATTACAAATGTCAAATAGATGTTAATGGTTAATTATTAAGAAATTATAAAAACGATCTAAGTCTGAGAAATGTACTCGTATTTGTTACAGTGAAACGTGTCGTGGGGAACAACTATTGAGAAATAATAGGCCCAATAAGAATGTCGGCAATTAATATATTCTTTATATCCATAATCTGTTAAATTCAATGTGCAAATTGGGAACGTCATCGCCAGATGTCTCGTCAAAAAATAATTAGCAATAATTAATAGATAAGACTGTGTCTACCAGTATTTTTTTTTTATACCCTCCAAAAAAGCATTGGAGGGTCTATTCACTTTGTCATTCCATTTGTAACGCAGTGAAATATACATCTGAGAAACCATAAAGTATATTTATATATTCTTGATCAGTGATCTGAGCATGTCCGTCCGGCCGTCCGTCTGTGGAAATCACGATTCATTCCAAACGAAAAGAGTCAGACTCTTGAAATTTGGTATAAATATATCTTGAAGGATAGCACAGGTCAAGTTCGGAAACGGGCTAAATTGGGCAAGAGGGAAAAAAGCTCCCCTAAGAAGAACTAAGCCAACCTATAAAAAAACATAATTTTTAAAGTTTTTTTATAATTTTGTTAAGCAAATTATATTATTTTATTATATTATTTCATAAAATAAAAATAAAATAAATTTGGACCCCGCCCACTTTAGTGGGCGTTATTATATGCCAATATAGTGTAAAAATTTAACAAATTGTATTATTTAAGCCTACATTCCTTAAAAATAAAATTGTTAAGCTTTAATGACGAAGCTGAGACGTTACCTGATACTCTTCTGCCCTACCCTCCCCTTTGCCCCTTAAATGACCCTATAAAAAAAATTAAATTAATTTCACATTTAATTATTTCAAACATTTATTTTTAGAGTTTTATGGCAAAGGTGAAAGGTCTGCCCCCCGGCCCTTGCCAGAGAGACACCAACAAAATACAGTTTTAATACCCTCCAAAAAGAATTGGATCCCATAGAGTATATATATTGTTGATCAGTGATGAAGCCTAAGACGGGCTAGCAATCGTCTAGATATAGTTTATTTTTGGACCCCGCCCCTTTTAGTGGGCGTTAACGTACGATATTATATGCAAAAATAGTGTAAATATTGAAAAATTTTTATTCCCTAAAACTACATATATGTATATAAGAAGCTGAGATGTTCTCTGATTTTGCAGAATTAAAACGTCTCCCCCACGGCCCTTCCCGGAATGACTCTGACATTTAAAATTGGGTACAGAAATGTCTTAAAGGAACAGAGTTGTTCCACCAAGTTAAACATTTTAAATTTACTTACCAAATATTTGGAGGATATTTAAGCTTCGACCCGGTCGAATATAACGTTTTTACTTGTTTTTTATTTGTTTTGAGTTTTTTTACCCTTCACCAAAAATAATAAATAAGTTTGTCATTCCGTGTGTCACTTTTACCATATTAATATGTTACACCATAATGAATAGAAAAGTCAAATAAGCGAAGTCCGTCTGTCTGTACGTGAAATCGGTTTTTCGAAAATCTAAAAATTTTGGTTTTGGGTTGATGTATTGCAAATAATCTTAAATGAATTGTTATTGAAAAGCAGCCAAATCCAAGACACAATTCCACAGCTGGAAAGTTTGAAATTATTTATGGTAAATAAAATTTACTAGTGTAAAGAAATTTTTTACTTTCACCAAATTTATGCTTTTACAAGAATTGAATTGCTATTAAAAATCAAAGAAAATCAAAGACATGATTCCAGGGGTGGACAGTAGAACTTTTTTGACACATAAAAATAAGCAACTAAAACAAATTTCTTTTTCTCTCTTTGTATATTTAATATATTTGAAATTTTTTTAAACAAATTCATTCTTATTAGACATCTTAAAACTGGAACACTTAAAATTTTTTTTTTTGGAAATTAAAGTAACTAAATAAAGCAATTTTGTTTTCTTTGGTAATCAAATATATATTATATTTTTTAAAGAAAGAAATCAGTTTGGAAGATTAAATATCTCAGTGAAGGGTATATAAAATTCGACATGGCCGCCAGTATCAGTTTTACTTGTTTATCTCTGTATTATAAAAAAAAAAATCAATCTGAACGTGACACATTAAGATAAGTAAAGGCATGTATTTTACAAGTGTTTGGGATTACCCTTGCAATTAGATTTGCAATCTTCTTCAGGTGAAGTACTTTAATTATAAAAGAATAAAACAAACTTATTTCTACAGAAATTTTTATCAAAATGTATATGATCGGCATTATATTCAAATTGTGAAAGAATATTAACACAAATATAAAAAAAAGAGGAAATTATATCTACAATTTTTATTTTTTATTGAGAAGATTTACAGCTGAGCGATTTAATAAGGGATGAGTAATAGCGGGCCTATGGGAAATCGACTTATATATTCGCCACTACAATAGCTTCGCTTCACAAAATTTATTGTGGGAGCTGTCAGTACCAAAACTTTAGTTTCTGTTTAAATTATATTTTCAATATTTAAATTGTTGTAGTTGTAATCGAAAAATAACCTCGTTTCAGCTGTCGATTATTATTTACAGTTCAGGATATACTCGGCTTAATATTTCTGGAAAAAGTTTGACTTATCAATTCGAGTGTTTTTGGTATGCATAGAAAGATTGTCATACTTTTTTTTAGGTTCTAAAAGCTTAGGGTGCAATTCGAACAGAGACTATTTGTGCGCATGAGCAAATAAGCCATTGTCTTCCGGCTACAGATTCAGACAATCAACATACGAACTCTCGTAAATCTTTTTTAAGGTTGTCAGGCATACGGCTACATTCTCAGTTATCGAGATATTAATTCTTTCACTAACATTTTATTCTAAGCTGGTCTTGGAAAGTATTGAATCAGAAGCCATAGCCCTTTCCGGCCCTACCTACACAAATGTGTACCGTGTATTGAAAAGACGTTTATTTAAAATTGAGTGGTTGTTATATTTTGTGTTTGTCCTGTTTCAAAAGACATACAAATCGTACGGATCCAAAAAATAAATGTTTATGATTCTTAAGTTATCACAGGCAGAAAGTTTCATTAAAATCCACCAACTTTAAACTTCCTTGGGCCGGAAAGGGAACAAGAGTTCATTGTATTGGCCATCTGATCAAATCAGTCACCAGAGAAATGCTCAGCCAGACCACTGCTACTGTACTTATTGTCGCAGAGCCTTTTTGAGGATGCTGTTCGCTGAAGTAGTTAGCATGAGACTAAGAATCCTAGAATCCCCAATACCACTTCGCGCTATCATGAAGGGTAACAACAACAAAACTAAAAGCATTTTATTGTTAATTATTTTCTATATGTTTTTTAACAGTTGATTTCTATTTATCCTTGACCTTTTTATATTAGTTTAGCAATAATATCTAAAGGATTATCCACACAAACGAGTGGCGAAATATAGAAAAAAATTTTAATATTTTAAAATTTTAATTAATTTTTTTATGTATTACTCGACCTTATTTTTGACTAAAATTCTTAATTCTTATCTTCAGGCTCTAGGTCTAGGTCTTAGACCTGGAGCCTGAAGATAAGAACTAAGAATTTTATTTTAAAATTTTTTTATATAAAAAGATCTCAAGCATAAAGAATTATTACTACACTTTTTTTTAAGATTAAGATAAGAATTCCTCAGTTGGACTCAAGTTCAAATCTGCAGTCTGCAAATAATTATTTTTAAGAATTTTGTATTAAATTCAAGTTATTTTTGTTAAGAGTGGAATATAAGAATGTTTTATAATCATCAGACTATCATAATGAATCAGTTCTGGTTTCGAGGCCGCTACGCCACCTCATCAACGATCTTTGTTCAACTTTTCCCACTTTCCACGCTGGTACTATTTAAAATTTTTTTCAACAGTTTCAAAATAACAACAAGTTAAATCGTTATATTCGACCGGGTCGAATCTTAAATACCTTCCAAAAATTTATTAAATAAAAGCTCTATTTTTATTTTTATTAAAATTTAGATTTCTGTGGTATTTGGCTTAAGTAAACAAGAAAAAAATTTATTTCAATACGGTCGTTCCCAATGTGTTGGGAAGAGCATGAACGGCACACCTTTCCGTCAGCATAAAAACTTACGTATTAATATTTTATAACAACCTGCAAAAAAGGAACTGAAATAAGTTAAAAATGTTTAATCTACTGGGTCAGAGTTCCTATATCAGTTTACGTCTCAGCTTCGTCATAAAAGCTTAAAAATGTTATTTTTAAGAAATGTAGGCTTAAGTAATACAATTTGTTAAATTTTTACATTATTTTTGCATATAATAATGCCCACTAAAAAAGGCGGGGTCCACAAATTAATTTTTTTTTATTTTATGGTTTCAAGTTTAATGCGTTTAATGCGTTTACAAGAAAACTTAAAAAATTATGCTGTTTTTAGAGGTTGGTTTAGTTCTTCTTAGGGGAACTTTTTCCCTCTGCCCCGATTCAGTCTATTATAGATCTGTTATATAACCTGTGCTATGCTTCAATATATACTTATATGTACCAAATTTCAAAGCTCTGGCTCTTTTCGTTTGGACTGAATCGCGTTTTCCACAGACGGACGGATGGGCATGGCCAGATCGTCTAAGACTTCATTACTGATCAAAAATTATATACTTTGTCCCAGTTTACACTATGCAACTTTTGTTGCAGCAATTCTTATTTTGTGTGAGAGTCCTGAAATAGGTATATATACCATTTGTATGCCTTTCTCGCTCTTCCTCACTAAATATCAAGAATTGCTGCGACAAAAATTGCATAGTGTAAGCCGGGACTTTATGGGTTCACAGAGGGATATTTCACTGCGTTACATTTCTTTTTTTAAAGCAGCTGTAAAAGATAAAACTAATAAGTGGTGACAAACACAATACACATGAGCACTAATGATGATGAAAGCGTTGCGGCTTTCGAAAACAGCTGTTCTGCTCTGCTGTGTAAGTTGAATAACTAAAAACTGTGCCTTGGAATATTTATCATGTCCTTCTGAATTTAAAAACAAAAAAGAAAAAGGTTCGAATAATTAGCCTATAAATCTTAATTTAATTTAAAACTAATTTAATTTTCTAAAACATTTAAAAACTAAAAGCAAAGATGGCCAAATGGCGGTTATTCGCCTAAGTAAGAATTTGAAATATATTTATTTAATAGTTCGTGTACAACGAATTTTGGCCAACGCTATGACTTTGTGCAATTGTATAGTCACAAGTGTGTTTTATTTGTTTTGACGAAAGCTCGTTCAGGACGTTCACCGTATTATTTGTGACGAACAGTTTTACTAGATCTATTGTGTATGTCAACAAGAAATTATAATTTGCCTATTATAACGCTCTAGAGCTGTTCAAAGCGATTCATAAATGAAATATGAAAAATAAACACTTACTGAATTTACGCAAATAACGTAGATGGCCCTACAAATTAGCGCTTAGGTACGTAAGAACACCAATTCCAAGTGTGTCATATTTCAGAGCTTATCAAAAGGTTTATAGGAAACATGAAGCAAAATAATATTTCTAATAGGGGCGTGAAAATAGATATAGATAATTATTTAACTATGCTTCGTATTACATATATATCAATCAAGATAATATGACACAAAAAATAAAATCATAAACCATATCGCACGTGTGTATTGTTAATGAATTCATGTGAATTTGCATGAATATCAATGAATCATTTATTGGCGTACGACAACTTTTGACGTCACTTTTTGTTGGCGCATGCATGAATGAATGAAAATTAAACAAACTTAAATAAGACAACAAAAACAAAATAAATAAATAAATACTTGTACTCATGCATATTTTTAGACTTTTTTAACACAAATAGTGGTTATTTGACTTGTGACAATTTTAAATTGTTTAAATTATTACACAGGCACAGATGCGCGCCAAGAATTTCGTAGAATGCGGTATTCGATCATATCGATTTGAATATGAAGTGATTAATAACGATAGCGGATATCAGGGGATTATGAGTGACATAAAGAATAGTTTTATTTGGTATGCAAATTTTGGCAGATATTTCACATTTGCCATGGTAACGTCAAGAGCTGATATGGCAAACTTTGGCCTAAACAAATTTTGGACAAATTGCTGACAATCCATCATATTTAAAAATACTATATATTTTTCTAAACAAAAGTTAGTCCTTGTAACAAATAATTGAATTTCAAATAGGATCATTATTAAAAAAAAAATTTAATAACAAATTAAAGTACCGCCGAGATGCAATCATTTACGAATATTGAAGCTTCTGTTATGGCATTTGCGATATAGTTAATTTAACTTAATTACACATTTTATGTGCAAATAAATTTTTTTATCAAACTTTCATTGAAAAGTGAATTTGCATGACAAACTGAAATTATGTATAAGAGAATGTTTGTAAATTGTGCATTCAATTAATTCTTTTTGAAAATACTGACGTATTAAGATTTCGCGAAGCATGACACATTTTCAAAGTCAGTATTATTAGCAGCATCTCACAAGCTATAAATAGCTTTCGTTTTTAATCATCACAAATATTTAAATGCTCATTAAGTCAGTCTGATTTGGTGATTGGTACGAAATTATAGGTCAGACTTTTTATATGGCTGCTGTTAAATGTGAAAGAAAAGAAAAGAAAAAAGATTTGTTACCATGGGAAAGAGAAACAACTAAGGAAATAGTTCAAATTAAATATATTAACTTTTTAAATTGACCAAGAAAGTCTTATCCGTTTATTATACATATTGTAACATTTTTATGACAATATTCTGGCGATGTGATCAGATTAAGTTGCAGCTATGATGTCGGTGTTTATAATTTGGTTTTGTTATATAATTTTAAATTACATGAGGACGATTTATTGAACACGTAAAGTGTGTTTTTTTTAGAGTGCCACAACATCAGAGCAACGCCTGCAAATTGTTGAAATTTTTAATCAAAATAATTGTTCTATTCCTCAAACTGATCGTGCACTACTTCCATTTTATGGTGTACATAATCGTCCTTCAGAGCGGCTAATTCGAAGAACAATCGATCAAAATCGTTTTCGGACCACATTTACTGTTACTGATCATGTGCATCCCGTGAGACGCCAAACAGCGCGCAGTGAAGAAACTGTAGCCGCTGTACATTTTCTAGTTGATAAAAATTGGTGTTCTAGATTGCTCCTTCTAGGCGACAGCCGTGGCGGCCACATAAGAGATTTCATATTTAAATATTAATTTCGTAAAAGTTTCTATCTAATAAAGCCCGTTTCATTGATATTTCCTTGTTTTATTATGATTTAAACTTGTCACACTCTATAAGAAACCTTTTACTTATACGAAATATGTTTTAGTTTTATTTTCATTGATGCATAAAACGCCAATTGTGCGTTTGGGCATATTTCTGTGCTAACAAAGTATGTTAGAGTGGCTTAAATTTGTAACTGTGTGAGAGATTTTGTGGACAAAACGTGTCTTAAAAATTTTTATGAAAATTTAATAACAATATTTAAAATAAATATATATAATAGAAAAATTATTTTTTCTTTTTTTCGTTTGATATATAGTTTTTTATTTTTTTATTTATTCAATTTTGATATGAAAAAAATAAAAAGCAAACAATAATTTTTCTGTTAAAAATTTTTTAAAGAATATTGTTATATTAATCTTAATTACAATAATTACTGTGAAGAAGATATTCAGAGGATATTGAAATCTCGGTTAATAAAATATTTCAATTTCTGTTATAAAAAAAAGTGACCTAAAGATTGATAAAGAAATGCAAATAATTAAAAATCTAAAATGTGGAAGAATCAGCAATCAAATAATTATTTGAATTTTTTGATTTCTATTTGCTCTTGACCTTTCAATATCATTTTATTAATATTTCATTAAGACTTTTTACAGTAGTTCCTTTTTTTAAAATATCGCCTCACTTTTGGGTGGATTCTTCCGAGAATATAGATTATAAAGGGTGTTTTTTTATGAAGTTTTTTTAATACGAATCACTCTGTTGTATGACAGCTGTTTTGACAGTTTAAAGTGACGTCTCTACTCTATATTGTTTGGCAAATCATCATGAACAGGTTAACTCCAGAACAACGCTTCCAAATCGTGGAAATTTATTTTCAAAAACAGTGTTCAATTAAAAATGTTTATCCGCCTTTTTACCGCAAAATTCTCTTCAGCGATGAGGCGCATTTTTGGTTGAATGGATATGTACACAAGCAAAATTGCCGTTTTGGAGCAAAGATAATCCACACGCCGTTCAAGAATTACCAATGCATCCCGATAAATGTACTGTTTGGTGCGCTCAATGGGCTGGTGGAATCATCGGTCCTTATTTCTTTAAAAATGAGGAAGGACGACGCGTTACCGTGAATGGAAATCGATAACGAATCATGATCAATGAATTTTTGGTGCCAAGACTTCAAGATATGTGGTTTCAACAGGATGGTGCCACTTGTCATACTGCGGGCGAAACAATGGACTTATTGAAAGAACATTTCAACGACAACATTATTTCGAGAAATGGACCGGTGAATTGGCCTCCGCGTTCGTGTGATTTGACGCCACTCGATTATTTTTTGTGGGGATACCTGAAATCATTGGTTTACGTGGATAAACCAGCAACGATTGACGCTTTGGAAACCAGTATTCAACGTGTCATTGCTGAAATACGCCCTCAAATGCCTGAAAAGGTGGTCGAAAATTGGACCTCCAGAATGACCTTTGTGCAAAATAGTCGTGGTGGCCATATGCCAGAAATTATATTTAAATGTTAAATGACAAGAAATTATCTACCAAATAAAAAATTTTTTTTGGCCATTTCATAATTTGGCATGTGTTTTTATAAAAACACCCTTTATAAATTTTTTTAAAACAATAACAAAAAAAATTATTTTGTTAACTGTCTTATTATTATTTTTTCTATGAAAAGATAAGCCACATTTTCCTGAAGAAACCACCCAAAGAAGTAACGAAATATTGAAAATATAACTATACATATTTAAAAAAATTTTACATAAAAAGACGTCAAGTTCAAAGATCTATTTTTCTTTTTTTGCTTTCAATAAAAAAAAATTATAATAAAAAAATGTGTTATAAAATTTCTGAATTTAAAAAAAATTAAAAGTTAAAAACAAGACATGACAATCATGACAACCAATATTAACAAAATATGAATTAAACAAAATTTTCAACAAATTGTTTTCTAGAATTATAACAAAAAAATAATTTTTCTTTTTGACCTTTATTTTGGTAATTTATCTTATTACATATTTATTAAGCTCGAGGCCGTTTTTTTATATAAAATTATTTCAGTTTCCTTTTATTATTAAATATTTCGCCAACAATTCCTTAACATCGTCAGGAATCCTATTACTTCTTGCTGAAGATGTTAACAAATTGTTGACGAAATATTAAATAGATAATAAAAGAAAACTGAAATAATTTTATATAAATGAAATTTATTTGTTGGTGGTTAAGCAATGTCTATATGCATTTCATTGGTGCTTTACCAAATCGTCAGTAGACTTTAACCACAGTTTTGAAAAGTTAAAAACCTCTTATCTTATGCATATACTTCCGAAAACCATCTGAGAATTCACAACTTGTAAATTACAAATTATTTTCAAAAATAACAACAGAATAAGAATAGTAGGCCTTGAAACTCATACAAAACTAAACAAAAAAATTAGGTATATTTGATATGAATCTATTATGCAACTTATTGTTGTTGAATATTTATATAAATTACAGGAACACATTAAAATTGTTGAACGTTTGCGCCGGACTGGGCAAGAGACTTTACGTTTGAAATTTCTTCTTAACTCAAATTAACTTATTGTTTTAGTGGATAAGCAGAGATCTATGTGAAACATGTTCAGTAATACTTTTAAGGATCATTTAGCGTCTCTACTTTAATTTTTCTTCATATAAGTATTTTTTGCTCTAATCCTTAAATTACGTCTTAATTGTGTTAATCACTTTGTGTTAGACAAATTTATATGTAAATAAAAACAGAATTATATTTTAATACTTTCCAAAAAATGAAGCGGAGGGTCCTGAGTTCCTGCAGCCAGATAATTAGACATGAAGGAAATAGTCAAACGGCAACACGGTTATTAAAACAATAATGTGTTACCATCAGGTTGATACAGTTCTCGTATGCAATTTCCTAATAACATTTTTTTAAATAAGGACTGTTATCATATTGAACTAAGCCACCTAATAAGTGGTGACAACCACAGTATACATGAGCACTGACGATGAAAGCGTTGCGGCTTCCGAAAACACCTGTTCTGCTCTGCTGTGTAAATTGAATAACTAGAAACTGATGTTGACTTTCCTTTGCGCCTTGGAATATTTATCGTGTCTTTGTGAATTTAAAGCAAAAATTTCGAACAATTAGTCTCAAAACCTTTTCAAACTGAAAAACAAGACACTTTGGCATTTTAGTGCGATCTAGCAACCAGCTTCCCATATAAAAATTCTGTCTGATTACAAGCCAATAAGTAAAAGTACTTGTGTTCTCTTTCATATTGAATTTTAATCGACTTGGATATACAAATTATTTTTATAAAAAGTTCTATTAGCCTATAAAATTTTAATTCAATTTAAAAAGCTGTCTAAATGAATTTATTAGCAAAATTTTAATTAAACTGTAGTAGGGTATTATGTGACATGAAATACTCATACACAATTTAACTTTTTTTTCGTTGCTACTTTAACTATGACAATACCATAAATATCTGTACTAACGCTTCTGGAGATGTTACTGAAAAGCTCATTGATGAATCAACATTTATTTTTACTCTTAAATGTTAACCAATTGGTTGTGTGGCTACCACGCACTTACAAGAGATACCAAATACATATTCGAACAAATAAAAAAAGGTTGCTACATAATTAATCCGCTCAAGTAGAGAAGATGAATAAATAATCTAAATATAAATCGTTATTTTATTCATCCGTTTGCACGCGGCTTTTGTTGACTTTTTGTATACGAGAGATGATTTGTTAAGAGTTAATTTTGTTCATAAACAATTTGTTTGTTTTAATTAAGCAACAGGCGGCGGCAACTCCAACGGCGATCAGCACAGGTATACAATATTACACTCATAAGTGAACGAATGATATTGATAACTTGATTTATTCGGACAAAAAAAGGAAACCATTTCCGTTTGTTTACCTATACACATACAGGCTAAAAACTTGATGCTGCTTTTTTGTTACCAAGTGCCATAAACTGCTAAACGCATGATGAAATTCTTGAATTTTGTGTGGTTTTCGTCATTGCCGTGCCGCAATTTATAAACTTGTGTAATTGCTCTGTTAGAACAAGCGATTGTTGGTCCAATCAAAATTACTGAAAACCATTTTGGGTATAATTTTTGTGTTATTGTTTAATAATTGATGCACTTACGTTTAAGTAATAGATATATTTGATTTAAGGTTTTAGGTTGGGGATTATGATTTCCTAAAAAGACACTTCTATTCTTTTTTTCAGTTAGAAAACAGACTATCGAGCACAGATATCTATTCAATTAAACCCGTTAAATCGATTGAAGCGGCGCACAATAAACTGTCTAGTGGAAAATTATAAAACAAAAATGTGGTTGCTGTTGGCTGAAGTAGTAAAACACGAGACTATGAAGTGGAGGGTCCTGAGTTCGAGCCCGCGCTGAGTCATGAAATATTGTGTTGAATTCTTCTGATCAGCATTAGTGCGTGGTTGTGTTAGTTGTTGCCAACCTGTTTCAGCGATGAAGGCATAGTCATGGTCAGTGAACAAAATTGGCAGCGACTGACACTATCATGTACTAAAAAGCAGAGTAACAGCACCCACCTTCGTCGGCCCTGTAGCAAAACTTAGCCGGCGAAGTAAAAGGTTGAAATAGCTTCAAAAAAACTGTCTATCTTCTCATCTTTCCCAATCTGTCCCCTCATACTATCCCCTCGTTTTCCGTTCCGGCCTAATGCATTGCATATATAGAGGTCATCCTCTGAGTGCTGGTCCAAGATAAAAAAAAATTAAAAAAAAAACTTTCGAATTCATCAATAAAATACATATGGGATGAAAGCTGAGACTTCCACGATTCCAGAGGTGGATTGGTTTTTCATGTGCGTTACACCTATCAAAAGTTACACGGCTTTAAAGTCGAATTATTTTGATAATTTTTTCATAATTTTTAAGTAGCAAAAAAAGGCCACGGCGAGTGGAAACTTAGTGGCGCGAAAACCAAAATGTTTTACTGATTTTCTGCTAATTAAAATAAACGTTAATATTTTTATTAAAAATTTAAAAAATAAAATGCTTATATTATTAATTTTCTATTTTTTCCTGTAGATCCAGAAAGTCAATTAAGCGCCACAGTCATGGAAAATTGGTCATTTTGGATGCGCTCCACCGAGCGAAACCATGGCGGACATTTAAACCATGTCATATTCCACACATAATGGCATTAATAGGTGATATCTCACACAAATTCAAATATACAATATATAATCAATTTCAACATTTTGGCTTTGAATTACACAAAAAAAAAATGCAATTTTTTAAAATTGTCCCAACAAAGTGAATGAGAATATCCTTCATTTCATTTCACAGAATAACTTTAAACAATGTTTGTCGGCATGGCTTTTGAGTGCATTTTAAGACACCCTTAATTTCAGAAATTATCGAATGCATGTGGAAAATCATTTCTCGTCTTGTGTGTTTTTCCCATCGCTCTCCCGGGGTAAATATTTATCCTTAAGAATAAACACTTCTATTGTTGCTGCCATCAATAGATAAATAAATTGACAAACGAATTTATTGATGATAAATATAGAAAGTGTCAGAAAACAAACAGCTCTATTAAAAAGTTGTCTAAAAAAAACACACACACAAAAAGAATATGTCTGACTCAAATAACTTCCGGAACCGTAAACAATTGCAACAACTTGATACTTGCACCGATGCCAAAGTATAACCAAGTCATGGTCAATGGTTGAGAGCATTTCTATTCTTATTTGCAACACAGGTGGCAAGCGGCATAAATAAAAGTGTGCAATTTCTTCGTAGAACACGCATTCATCTAATTGTGTTTTATTATTATTTTACACATATTTTATTTTTAGTTTTTTTGTGTTTTTTTTTTCTAAAATAAAAATTCAACAGATATCTCAGCTCTTGAATAGCCGTAACAAATGTTTGATTTTATGGAGTTGTTGTTTAAAATCAAACACTTTCCTTAGCATGCATTCGTGCACGGGCAGGTCTTGTCAAAATGTTTGAATATATTAATTTCCATTAGATATGCCGATTTTACGCTCATTAAGTTGTTACTTGCATAATACGTTTTACGTTATTTGAATCTCTCTAATTTGGCTCAATACGTCTCGAAGATGGTGTTGTTGCCGGCTTCAAAATGTGTTGATTTGTTTACGACTTAAAAGATTTATTATTGTGTCAAAACATCAGAAACAACAATGTAATTGTTGAATATTTAAAGCTGCAGATACAGTTGCATATCCATATATAAAATTTTATTTGGTACATATAAAACATAATAAATACGAGTACATTTACTCACACACATATACATCCACATAATAACAAAATTCTTTGCCAATTATATTTCAATTTATTTAAACTTGAATGCAGCAAAATGCTTCTAAGAAGTCAATATCATTAAATCATAATTACATTAGCACAAATCTGTTATTTTTTAAACAAAACACTGAATTGTATTCCTTAGTTCACTGCCCTACATTCTGTCACAAACGCAGCAAAGTGCCTTTTACAAATAAGGAATCTTAAATGAAGGAAAATATGTTAAATAAATTGTTATATATAGACGATTCGTGGTTGTCGGTACTATAACAGGTGTTTATTATCGAGCAATTGGAACAACAGCAACAGAATCAATATAAACAAAACGAAATACTGCGCAGTACACAGGATGGGCTGGCTGGCTGGCTGCCTGGCTGCCTGAAGCAACTCTTAATAATTCAGGCAAATGTTCTTTATCGTTCAAATAGTACGAGTATTATGTGTTTTTGCAGCATTCATGCATGTGGGGAAAAATGTCAATCATGCAAAAATTACGATTATATATTTTCATTATTATTGCTATTACAACAACAACAACAGGAACAACAACAACGACGACAAAAACAAAAGTCTTTGGAAAAAAACAACAACTAGAACTAGCGAGACAAAACACACTCGTATCGACGACAATTTACAAAATGCATTACACAGGCTTGTACAACAGGGCTGGGCAAACGTAATTTGATTGCCAATTTGTTTTATTGGACGACGCAGCACGAGGGCATGCGTGCTTTGGCCTTAGATTAGCACACAACTAATGCAGTATGTCATTTAAAGTTATTCAAAATTTTAGAGAGGCAACCTTTTGAACAAAAGCAGACACTTATTTGACAAACTGTACTGTTTGCATGGAAAACTAATATGTAAATTGTTTTATATAACGCAAACCAACTATGAACCTTCTCATATAAAGTGAAGAATTATTTAGATCTAAAAAATTTTTTCAAGTGAAAATTAAGCGGATTTTTAAAGAAAAATTGCGGATGTGATGGAATTTCCAGTCCATACCTTTAAAATTATAAATTGTTCTAAGTTGGCAGTTCCATAGTTAGTATTTTATATAAAAATTAGAGAAATTGCATCACTTTAAAAGTTTACAGAAGAATAAAAAACAATGTAAAATTTATTGCATTTTCTATGGCGATATTTACAATATGTTGAGTTATTTTTTAGTGTAATATGTGAATCATTAAAAATAGTAATAAATGATCTAAAATTCATCTGGTTTTTCTTTGATCTCTTTATAATTATTATTGTACTCTATTAGTTTTAAGCTTAATGTATTAAAAATAATTAATTTCCTGAAGAAGTCACACAAAGGAGTGACTTGTTAATTTTATCAACGGGCTTAAGTTCGAATCTGCAAGACTGCAAACCATTTTTTATTATTTTATTAATAAATGGATTTGTTCAAATTCTATTTTTTATTAATTTATATTAAGATTGGAATATTAAGAATATTTTTCAATAATCATCAAACCAGCAGAACGGATCAGTACTGATTTCGAGGCCGCTACGCCATCTCATCAGTACTGATCCGTTCTTCTGGTTTGATGATTATTGAAAAATATTCTTAATATTCCAATATTAATATAAATTAATAAAAAATAGAATTTGAACAAATTCATTTATTAATTATATAATAAAAAATGGTTTGCAGTCTTGCAGATTCGAACTTAAGCCCGTTGATAAAATTAACAATTTACATAAGAAAGTTCGACTAATAAAAATTCATACATAATTTACAAAGGAGTGACGAAATATTGAAAAATAAAATATTTTAAATAAAAATAAAGAGACCTTAAGCTTAAAAATAATAGAATACTATGTTAATAAATGATATCTTATTTTATAAATTTTTTGTTAATAAATGTGTAAAATAGAAAAAAAATTAAATAGAATCATATTTTAAATAAAAGGCAATTAAAATAAAAAAATATTTATATTTAATGCTTTTTTCAAAAATTACGCGTTTTTTGTCCGACTTTAGTGCTTTTAAAAATGTCAAAGTTGACAACACTGTTAATTTACTCCAAATTATTTCGAAATTTGTCTGTGCGACTGCTGTTCTTCTTACAAATGCAACCTTGGGGCATCCATTATTATTGGTGAGTTACAAATTCGAAAAAGGGACATTTAAGTAGGAATAAAATGGCGCTGATTTTATCTGTTGAATATAATTTACGAAAAACTCAATTTTATTATTGAATTTTTATGGCTTTTCTTTTTACTTTGCCATTTCAAGTTAACATTGAATTTTTGCTCTTTTCTTATGTTAAAAAACAAATAACAATACAAGTATCATATTGATTTCGAAAATTAGAAAGCCAGATAATGGAAACACTTCGACATGATTTTCTCAAATCAACTTTTTTTTTTTTTTATTTTATTTTTTTTTATCTTGGACCAGCACTCAGGGGATGACCCCTATATATGCAATGCATTGCGCCGGAACTGAAAACGAGGAGATAGTATTGAGGGGACAGATTAGGAAAGATGAGAAGATAGACAGTTGTTTTTGTAGCTATTTCAACCTTTTACTTCGCCGGCTAATTTTTGCTACATTGCCGATGAAGGTGGGTGCTGTTACTCTGCTTTTAGTACATGATAGTGTCAGTCGCTGCCAATTATGTTCAATGATCAGTGACTATGCCTTCATCATTGAAACAGGCTGGCAACAAAGAACACAACCACGCACTAATGCTGTTCAGAAGAATTCAACACAATATTTCATGACTCAGCGCGGGCTCGAACTCACGACCCTCCGCTTCATAGTCTCGTGTTCTACTACTTCAGCCAACAGCAACTTAATTTGCTCATAATGGAAACGTACTATAAAGTGGCTAAATATAAATAAAATTGCGTGAATAGTATGAAAAGACTTGGTACCACTCGTATTGCAGCCTGAACTCCAAAGCCCACTACTGAAGGGCCCCCACATTCACTTTCCATTTTGTTCAGCTCTGCCGTCATACATGTTTATATTTTAATACTGTATCGTATTACTTTGCACTATTTCTGGCAAATAAAAAATAACCAAACGATATCAGTAAAGCAGCATCAAGTGCTTTGTGGTCTATAGAACAAACTTCAATCGTGCATTTAAACACAATATATATTTTACAATAAAACTTAGCAAAAACTACTGCAGTTTTTTTTCCGTATTAAGTGGGCTAAATGAATTTTACTACTAGTTTAGTAACCATAACAACAACAATAAATGAAGTATTAAATAACAGGAAAAAAATGAAAAAGGAAAAAAGAACAGGCAGCCAAATACCGTCCAAGTTGTTAAATAAAAAGAAAAGCAAATAATTTATTGAAATTGCAATTTAAGTAACATAAAGCCAACATTTATGTTTGCACTGAATAAAGAGCCTTAAGAAGTCATTACAAGTTGACCATGTCGCATTTACTTTTTACGGTGAGCGTTTTTGTAAAATATTTCTCTGCACAAGTAGATGTACGGGCCTGGCAGTAATTTTACGATGAGGCAGTTAATATATACTATACATATATATTTTTTTGTATTGGAAACGCAAACTAAGCGCCTCAAATTTCAATCGGAAAACGTGCTGCTAGTGCCGCCAACATGTTTCGTTGACAACAACAGCAACAACACCACAACGTTGATGTTATATGCCAAACACTTGTATTTAAATCACTTCAAATGTGATTTATAAATTGAGAACAGAAGATTTAATAAAATATTAATAAGGAAAAATATTGAAACCAAATGCAAACTTATTATTTGCCACATTTGAATTTATTTGCCTTCTAACTACAAAAAAAAGTTCTCTAGGGAATTTATTTATGTCAGCGTACTCCACCAGTTTCAGCTTTATCGTCATCATCAGCATCATCATCATCATCTTGACAATAATTGCCACCAGAGACTAGAATTATTGCAACGTGTTTGACTATTTGTCAAAATGCTGATTTTGCATTTGTGCCAGTCCATTTTGATCGTTCCCAGACACATCTGTTAGTTGCAGCAACAACTCAATGCATTTCATACAAGTCTGTTTGCTTAATGTTTTTTATTTTCTCAATCTTTTTCGATATTGCTACACGAGCTGTGTGCTATTGTTTAATTCCTTCTTTTTTTTTAGTTTTTTATACATATGAGTTTAATATTGCAACAGCGGCAACAGTAGTAGCCACCTTGTCTACGATGGTGGCATTAATCGTTTTGTGTGATTTTTTTTATTTATCTTTTCGTTCGTTTGGTTCCAGTTGCTTAGCGTGTTGAGTATTAATTTACAACCTGTGAAAATTGTTAAGATTTTGTTGGGCAAAAGAGGAAACAGTTTTACACATTAAAAATTTATTTATAAAAAGAACTAGTAGACAACGTGGTTACAATAAAATTTTTTTATAACTTTTGAACTCAGAAAAATAGCTTTTTTTTATAGGACAAAATCATGCGAAATAGAAATAATTTGTTTTACCGAAATGGGGGAGTTGAACCCAAAATCTCTAGTTTACAAAGAACTTGGCAAGTGTTTAAAAAAATATACCCTGTACTCATTTTGGGTGTTTCCAATCGATTATTTTACGAGTATATAAATATGTTGTATATTGAAGAGGCACCCCAGAATACTTACAAGTATATAAGGACTTATAAGGGGCCATAAATGATATATATTTTTTTCTGGCTATACAATTTATTTACTAACAATCGTACATGGATAGAACTTTGATTAGCAGTAGAGTGATTATAAGACCACATTTTCCGGAATTTATGATACAAACTACATTGAAAAAATATCATGAAAAAGCAATTAACAAAACTAATTGTTGACATTTAATTTAAAGTCAAATACATATTTAATTAATACAACAATTTTGGTTGTTGATATTACAAACAAAGAAATTTTTTTTTCGACAAACTGTATCAATTAGAATATTGTATATACACACATCTGTATGCAGATGTTTCGGCATTTGTATTTGTATTAAAAATACTTTACAAAATAAATTTGCAAAATACCGGTCCGCAGATGCCAGCGGGGTTATAGAGACCATCCATATACCGGCGATATTGTTAACCCGAATTTTTTTCGTAACTGGAACTGACTTTACGCCTTCACATAAGACGTAGCAAATTCGGAACGGAAGAAGAATTGTAAAGCTATACAGTTATCGGAGGAGTTGAAATTAACTAGTGCGAGTGAAAAACAAAAATCTGTAAAAATAGTGCTCTGGCTGCACTTAAAAAATAATTGGCAACAATATTTGGATACTGAACGACTCAGAGATGCTGTGAGACTGGACATATGCTTTTCATTTCTGCACGTCTAAAATTAGTACTTCTACATTCACGAATTTAATGTTGATGGCTGAAGTTCGGCTCCGCTCTGAACCAAGAAAAATTAATAAAATAAAATAAATAAAACAAATAAATATATAAATAGAAATATTAATATCCTGTAATATAAATAGAAATATGGAAAACGGTTGAGTCTAAAAGCAATCTCTGCAACTTCCCTCTAACTATAACCACATGTGAAGATTTAAAAATAAATTAAATATTTTTGGATTCCTTCATTAACGGTATCTTACGAACGAAACCACCGACTTTGACTCGGTTAGTGGCGATCTACGAAATTATTTACTGTCAAAAACTGATTAGTTTGTGAAATTGATCGGTAAAGACGTTAAAAAGTTATTCTAAAAAATACTTTTGAAAAATCGTTTTAGTCCGAACCGGTTCCAGTTTACAGGAGATCTAAATTTGAAAGAACCCCTTGAAACTTGACTGGTTTGGTTCGATTCGGTTCAATTCAAATCAAGCGAATCACATACTTACACACATCCACCCCCATACACCCACACAAACACACACCCACACACACACATATATATACACACACAAATACATACAGGTATAGTGGCAGTCTCTCTGGAGTAGCCAGGAAAGCGTAAGTGCCCCATAAAAGTACCAATTCAATTGTCAATTGAGTCTTTCAATTGAATTGATTCTTGGCCACACACTTCATCAACTGTAAAATTTATATTTTTATATTAAATTTAAAAATTAAAAACTTATATTGCAATGGCTGAAAGAAGAAATATACAAACTACAAAATATAAATTTTTGACAGGATATCAAGAGACTGGAACACACACACAATACAATCGAATTGAAAAACTTAGTCAGTAAACTTGAAAAAAATAAAAACGTTTCATATTTCTTCAACCAACTCGACAACTACCAAACTAAACAAATAACAACTGACATGATTTGGATAACAACTGACTCAGTTGGCAATTGAATTGAAATTTGTATGGGACGGTTTACTAGGAACTCAAAACATTGGGATCTGGTAAAAAAAAACCTCGGGTTTTTTCAAACGGGGTAAAACCAGCAACTTTCCGATTTTTTTTTTAAATTTATTATTTTTAAATTTTTAGTTTTCTTAGTGGAGTAAGAAAAGAAAGAACAGGAAAAGAAAACAAAAAGTTCTTCAGCGATAACAATTGTTGATACAACAATAAATTTTGTTGAGAATGTTTAGTTTCGATTTTAAAATGACATAATTGTATTGACAAAAATTTTTGTGGATTAAATTTCAATTAATAGTTTCGTTGTATTGACAAAATAGTTAATTGTAGTTACATATAGTATTTTTCTGTGTACTAACGATTTGTCTTTGGCACCACAGTTGCCACAGTTGGTAATATTCTACCAAAATTGGTAATTTTTCTTAGGGTTGGTAACTTGGTAACTTTGTTTTTAAGGCTTGACAAACTATCAAATTATTGCTTTTCTTTTATAATTTTTCCGCATTACTCAACACTGAGAAAAAATAATTAAAAACAACTGTGTGAATGTGCGCCAAATTGTTCAACGGCGTAATATGCAAATGTCATTATGTTTGGTCAGCAAAAGATTATTTTAAATGACTGCAATATTAAATAATTTATTTAAATTAAATACGGAATTCGTAGGTATAACGAATTGAAATATTTATTTGTGTTCTAAAATGAATTAACACGTTTTATATTATTTTTTTTTATTAATAAAAGTTGTTGTTTTTATTATAATAAAAATAAAGATTTTTGTTTTTATAAAAAAATTTTGGTAACTTTTCTCTCTCTTTTCTCTCTTTTCTGCTCTCTCCATTTTTTTAATTTTTCTAAAAGCTGAGACATTTCATATTATCAGGGTTGTTTTTTATTAACAATATATTTAACAGCCTACTACAGAGATTTCATGAATTGTTTTAAGTGTGATAGTGTGAAAGCGTTTTGTAATGATACTATTCGATTTTTTGGCATTTCAGGCATTCTCAAAAGAGAAATTCAATGAAAATCATAATACTCAGTCTTATAGTGTGAAAGCGTCTTTAGTAAGAAGAATACTGAAATTTCTATCTACAAATATTTGACTGTTTCGTAATGTAGCATCAAAAGATATGGTCACACTTATCAAATATTCAAACAAGTGTTAATAATAATATTCAATTCCCTATAACATTATCTATTAGTTTTGTATAAAATTGTTTTACTTAAAAAATACGTATCTAAATCAAATATTTTTCATTAGTATTTAGTGGTTATGCTTTTGTGGGCAAATATTTGAAAAGTGTAACCGTACCTTAAATGGGGAAAACATTAAAAATACATTTATTGCTAATAATTGATTAAAATAACTCCTACAGCCATTTACACTTTATTAATATATAGAATTTATTAGTTCGAGAAGTTGTTGCACTAATAAATAAGCAAATCGAAATGAGTCAACACAAACTGAACACAAAAACAGCAATAAAATGACATACAACTATCTTTAATTGTTTGATCACAAAAAAAAAGAAACAGCAACAGAATAAATTTATAGTACCATGCGAAAAACGCACAACATTTACGTAGAAGCATATGAGATATCGAATATTTGAGTATAAAACAAAAATTAATCCTTTGGAGATTGAATACGAAATACTGTGGCTTTGTTTTAGTCTAACTTTAACAAAAATATGTTTATGTTGCAATTAAATTACGAAGACTACAAAGTGCTACACAATTTGGGAAACCAGAAATATACTATTTTGAAATCGACCGCATAATATTATTTATAAACATATTATATCCTTCTTATTGGACAAATTTCTAATTTTTTATGAATTAGGACTTTTATATATTTTTTATATAGTAAAATATCATAAACTTTATCAACTACCATTTCAAGTTACACAATATAGAATCAAACTTGATATAGAAAGCAGTTTTCTGCTTGGCAGTCAACGGGTTAATAAAATAAATTCATTTATTTAGACGCTTACGCCAGAATAAATTTAGTGAAAGTATTAATTTTTAGCAACACGTCATTAACCACTTTGTACGTATTTATTGTTTGTGGAAAATCTTGTTATAAACTTCTAATAATTAATAAAAGTCCAATCGAGAGAGCACACCATTTAAACATATTGTAATTATTAATTGAGCAAACATACGAAATGTTTAATATTTTCTCAGAACAGCATGGGGGGAAAAATTAAAAATACCTTAATGAAACATTTCGCAATTGTTGAAACTGGAAATTATTAAAAGCAGTCTTAAAATGCTGCTGTAACATGGGATTTTTACAAAAAGTTTGCATATTAAGTAACAAAAGTGTATCTAAGAAATTGATCTCGGTAAAATTCAATGTAAGCAAGTTTTAGTTGTTAAATTGAAGCTATATTAAAATTTTTTTAAAGTTATTCTTAGCATTTTTTTCCGCGAAAATATCTATCTGTTGACTAATTGTCTAAGAAGGGCAAAAAAAAAAAGAATTAAAATTAACAAGTTGATTGTTTTATGGTTGTAACGCTATTTTTTAATGTTATTACATTTGTACTAAAATAATTTACATTTTTTGATTAAGAGGCTTTACAATATGGAACGCAAATACTTTTGAGCAGAAACAAGTTAACACGCTGCATTCCATTCCGTTGAGTGGTTAATACACTTTTAAATATAATTTCTGCAAACAATTTTCTTATGTTCTAACTTTTGTTGTTGTTGAATATTTAATTACAGAAAAACATTAAAATTGTTGAACGTTTGAGTCGGAGTGGGCAAGAGACTTTAGGTTTGAAATTTCTTCTTAACTCAAATGAACTTATTGTTTTTGTGGATAAGCAGAGATCTATGTGGAATATGTTCAGTAATATTTTATTTTTTTTATCTTGGACCAGCACTAAGAAAGCGTTGAACTTGCAGCCAGAAAACTAGACATGAAGAAAATAATCAAACGGCAACACGGGTATAATAACAAAAATTTGTTACCATCAGTTTGATGCAGTTCTCGTATGCAATTTCCTAATAAAATTAGTTTAAATAAGAACTGTTATCATATACAACTAAGCCACCTAATAAATGGTGATAAACACAATACACATGAGCACTGATGATGAAAGCGTTGCGGCTTTCGAAAACAGCTGTTCTGCTCTGTTGTATAAGTTGAATAACTAAAAACCTGATGTTGACTTTCCTTTGTGCGGTGGAATAGTTATCAAGTCTTTCTGAATTTAAAACAAAAATATTTCGAACAAATAGTCTATAAATATTAATTCAATTGAATAGAGAAAGAAAGAAATTTTTAGACCCCGTACTCTTTAGTGGGCGTTGACGTAAGATATTATATGGAAAAATATTGTAAACATTCAACAAATTCTACTCCTTAAGCCTATATTCCTCACAAATTAAGTTTTTAAGCTTTTACGATGGAAGAAAACTATTTTCTGATCTTCCCGTGCCCTGCTATGAAAAAAAATTTCTACAGCTAATTACCCGAAAAAATTATTTTTATAAACAGTTTTACGACAAAGAGGAGATGTCTCACCCACGGTCCTTCCTGGTGTGACCCTGTCAAAATAGAGTTTTAAAATTGGGTACAGAAATGTCTTAAACGAACTCTGTCCCAGCACGATAAACATTTTTATTTTATCTCCCTCCCAGCAGGATACACCATTTTTAATTTATCTGCTTCCCTGTTTGTGGGCGGTGAAAGGTTTTTTTTTTATCTTGGACCAGCACTCAGGGGATAACCCCTATATATGAAATGCATTGCGCCGGAACTGAAAACGAGGGGATAGTATTGAGGGAACAGATTAGGAAAGATGAGAAGATAGACAGTTTTTTTGTAGCTATTTCAACCTATTACTTCGCCGACTAATTTTTGCTACAGGGCCGGCGAAGGTGGGTGCTGTTACTCTGCTTTTTTAGTACATGATAGTGTCAGTCGCTGCCAATTATGTTCAGTGACCAGTGACTATGCCTTCATCATTGAAACAGGCTGGCAACAACTAACACAACCATGAACTAATGCTGATCAGAAGAATTCAACACAATATTTCATGACACAGCGCGGGCTCGAACTCACGACCCTCCGCTTCATAGTCTTGTGTTCTACTAATTCAGCCAACAGCACCCACCCAGAATTTTGCCGATGGAAAGGTGTCTCAGTCATGCTGCTTTGAATTCATTGGAAACCGCATTCGTCGCAATTGCAGATTATTAAAACATTCAAATAACAATAAAAATGTAGTATTTATTTATAGAATATTTGGAGGGTTTTTAAAATTCGAGCCGGTCGAATATAACGTTCCTACTTGTTGTGGCCCTCTACTCTAATTATTCTTCATATAGGACTTTTTTTGCTCTAATCCATAAGTTACGCCTTAATTGTGTTAATCTCCATGCGTTAGTGAAATTTATATGAAAATAAAAACAGAATTTGCTCTTCTAAACCCAAATTACTCCATTTGAATTATTTTTCAAGTGTTTAAGATTTTGAAAGGCGGTGAACAAATTGTGTATTGCTTTTCTATAAAGTTCATAAACGCAAAGTGATTTACAAAATTGCTGCCTTGAGGCTACAATTCACCACAAAAAAATATTTCAAGCACAAGTGCGTAATGAAACAGCTGACAAAACAAAAGCCATGTAGTACTCCAGGAGGTCTATCGCAACATTATTCGGATTAACTAAAAGTTCCTGCTTGGCTTGCTTCAATGCATTCAAAAGATCTAATGATATTTAATAATGGAACCCAATTCCTTCTGATTTTGACCTTCTCACATTTTATTATCGCAATTTTTTTGTCAAGGACCTACAATTATAAGTACGATTTTGAGTAACAAAATTGTCCACTAACTAGACTTGTGTCTATCCCACGCAGTACGTCGTTGTAGACAGAAGTCCAGCCATTTACCACTTATTGCATCACAGGTTCTTGCCTAAGACAATCTACTGAATCAATGACGTAAATTTACCAACAGTCATGAGCAAAACCAATCATACCAGTAGCGTATTATATATGACACAAATCTGTGGAAGTGACATCGGCGGTAAAACCTTATAACCGGTTATCAAATTAAGCAAAATTGTATTTGCATATATTTTAGAAAATCCCAACTGCTGGCATTTCCAGTTCCACTACAATTTTTCAAACAAAGTCCAAACGATATCTTAAATACAAGATCTTCATGTACTAAATTTCACACTTGCTTATTGCATGTGTCTTTCTAATTCTGTCAATTGTTCTAAAATTGTTCTGACATTTATTGATTTAGAATTATTGAGAATGTTTAGATTATCATAAATTTTTAAGTGAATATGTAGGTTAATTAAAGACAAGCATGCGAACACTATCATATCGTCACAAAAAAGGCAAAGGGGTCTATCAGAAATTTTACCAATTTTAACGCAAAGGCAAAAACTTGTTTAATTGAAAAATATATGCACAATTAGCACAAAATTTTTAACCTTAACTAAAAAAGTAGTCATAAATTTATTTTAGCTGAAAAAAGGAACAAGTAATTTTTATAATTAATATTAAAAAATGTACGCCCTCTTGATTATTTATTACGTGATATTTCAAAGAAATTTAAATACATATTTTAATTACAATTGTAGGCTGTAATTTGCCTCTAGGTATCATTTTGCAAGATTTTAACTAATTTTTATAAATTCTTTACATATTCAGGCCAGTTCTGTATAGCATTCTAAATATTAGAGCAATTGTCGTAGCATTATTGATATTGTTGATAAGAACACAAAGTCAGCATAACTTCGAACATTTTCACTTTACTTGAGGAACAAAACAGAACTGGGGTCAAATTACGGCACTCGATATCGAACGCATATTGAATTTAAATTGTATGGAAATTTCGCTCGATATCGAATGCGGTAATTTGGTCCCTGGTTGTATATCAAAAACTAATAGAAAATAATCGAATTAAATTTTCGTGTAGTACATGATAGGGTATTCAAACGATAAGCGGTTATTCAATAATTTAGACGATTAACTGTTCAAAAAATTTAAAAAGTGCTTATTTGCGTTTAACTATAATTTAGTTGAAATAAAGGGTGTTTTTATAAGAGCTTGCTGATTTGAAATTTAAATAAAACACATGCCAAATTATGAAATGGCCAAAAAAATAATTGTTTATTTGGTAGATAATTTCTTGTCATTTAACATTTAAATATAATTTCGGGCATATGGCCACCACGACTATTTTGCACAAAGGTCATTCTGGAGGTCCAATTTTCGACCACCTTTTCAGGCATTTGAAGGGGTATTTCAGCAATGACACGTTGAATACTGGTTTCCAAAGCGTCAATCGTGTCTGGTTTATCCACGTAAACCAATGATTTCAGGTATCCCCACAAAAAATAATCGATTGGCATCAAATCACACGAACGCGGAGGCCAATTCACCGGTCCATTTCTCGAAATAATGTTGTCGTTGAAATGCTCTCTCAATAAGTCCATTGTTTCGCCTGCAGTATGACAAGAGGCACCATCCTGTTGAAACCACATTTCGTTTACATCCATATCTTGAAGTTTTGGCACCAAAAATTCATTGATCATGATTCTGTATCGATTTCCATTCACGGTAACGCGTCGTCCTTCCTCATTTTTAAAGAAATAAGGGCCGATGATTCCACCAGCCCATAGACCGCACCAAACAGTACATTTATCGGGATGCATTGGTAATTCTTGAAAGGCGTGTGGATTATCTTTGCTCCAAATACGGCAATTTTGCTTGTTGACATATCGGTTCAACCAAAAATGCGCCTCATTACTGAAGAGAATTTTGCGATAAACAAGCGGATAAACATTTTGAATTGAACACTGTTTTTGAAAATAAATTTCCACGATTTGGAAGCGTTGTTCTGGAGTTAACCTGTTCATGATGATTTGCCAAACAATACTGAGTAGAGAGGTCACTTTAAACCAGTGGTGTTCAAAAATAAAAGTGAAGATGTATTGGTGAGAGATTTTGCCCAGCAAACATAATGTCAAACACTTAAGATAAGAAAAAAAGACAGAGCTTTTGCCATATATAAACAACTTATTAAGTGAATGTAATTTTAATTTTAAGAAAAAAAAAAAATATCAGGGACCGTAAATAGCAGTTATCAATATCAAAAAATAGAATAGTTATATTAAGAAAAAACAAAAATAAATCTATTTAAACCAGTTTTTTATGTAAGATTAAAACTTGTGTCATTCCACATTTTAATTTTTAAAATCGCTTTGAAAATTTTGAATTAAACATTCCATGACATTGCATGACAATTGCGAATTAGTAAAATATTTTTTAAATTCAAAGAAGTTATATTATTTCGCTGCTTGGAACCAACATTGAATGTTATTAAAAGCATCATTTATCATAAAATACTTTTCACATTTCATTTTGTAAACGTGTATGATTTTATTCAATTTGGACTTTCATTTTCGTGTTCAATTGTAATTGAATCGTTTGTGTTAGCTATGCTTCGTCCAACAAGAAGCAACAACAATGCTTAATAAATTTCTGAAATAAAATGACAATGACCATCCGCATGTGTTCTCATCGCTTGCTCAACGACGACTGAATGAAAATTTTTATAAGAGCATAGCAAATGTGTGTAAATTTTTTAAACAATTGTTCTATGGGCTGAACACCACTGCTTTAAACTCTCAAAACAGCTGTCACACAACAGAGTGATTCGTATAAAAAAAAAACTTCATAAAAAAACACCCTTTATTATATACTCTTATTTTTTTTGCCGACGGTAAACTAATTTTTTAAAGGTTGAATAATAAAATAGATTCAAATCAAGTAAAATGTGTTTGCTGTGTATTTCATATGTGACAGCGCATAGAGAAAGGGACCTAAGGGTAAAAAAAAAATCAATTTTCACTTTTTTTTGATGTGGACAACATCTGAGCATCGAATGAGACCGATCCCATGCGCCAAAAGTGTTCCCTCCCAGAGGTATGCGCGTTTTATGAAGTGATGGTACACCAAAGGTACACGTATTTAAATCTTTAAAATGGCTCTCCTGAATAAAACCGGTTTTTACCCTTAGGTCCCTTTCTATTTTGCGCGTTTCGAAAAATTTGTTTCAAGTACAAATAGACTTTTTCGACTTCCCTATTCATAAGGACCCGGAATATGTTTACATTATGGGGTTGCATATTAATATTGTGCAACGACACGACGAACACGCATATATGCATACTATTTCTTCATTTCTGGTGACGGATATAAAAAAGGTTTTAACATTCCTTATTTTGATCAAAGAACCGCCTTTTGATTAATTTATTCCAAAATTATAAACAATAAATCTTTGTTGCTTTTACTTCAACATATTTGGACTCAAGGCTTTTTGAAATAACTTTAAAATTTTCACACCAAATTCCATTCACAAAAAAGCATGACTAAATAAGTATGATTAAAATGTTCCAAAACTAAAATGAAACATGTCTTAACTTTCAGTGTGTGTGTGTGTTGTAGATTGTAAGCTAAAGCCATTTCCCACAAAAAGAAACGGAAATTGATGATACATTTTTACGCAGTGCGTTACTCATAAATTCTTAGGAACCTCCAAAACCAGTCCTTAATGGAGTATGTCAAAGCATGGTTTATATATCTATTTATGTATGTACGTAAGCAAATGCATCATTCGCTGTTTGTTTGCCTGTCTGCCATCACATTCTGCTTGATATGATTTTTCAATTTGACGTCATAACAACAAAATACTTGCGCTATATTTTGTTAACTAAATATTGGAGCATTTCGTTAGACTTTGAAGTCATGTTGGTTGGCAGTGGCAGAATTTTGAAAAAAAATACTTGAGCTTTAATGTTAAGTAAATAAATAATTAACAAAAGGCTCGAAATAACTTAAAGTATAACAGAACAATTTGACAAACCTTAAGTGTGAATTTAAAAAATCCCCATAAATCAAAATGTTTACTTTTCTAATACAGATAAAAAAAATTACTAAATGCGTTGAAATAAGAAGGTACGCCACGACGTAAGTCATTTTATGGCTGAATTCCAACCCACAGTGAATGGAAAAGAGTAGAGGGAAATGTGTATATTCCAGCGATGAGGTATCGGATATTAAATAAATTGAGTTTTTTTATATTCATGTGTGAATTACGTATTTATTTCATTGGAGGGCTACAAACATTTACACATTCATTTGTATTGCGAGAGGACAATAATAATATTTCTTATCTAAATTTTATACGATAATTTTTGTCGCGCTTTTCATTAAAAATGGGTGATTTTTTTAGAGTTTCAGATAACCGTTTTGACAGCTGACAGCTGCTTTGTGTTGAGCTTGATTGGCATAATTAATTAAGACCAAGATTTGCGAATTGTGAAAACATGAATGGATTTATTGAATGAGTTCTTTATTATCCTGCCAATTGGCCATTTAGACTTGGCATCATTTACTAAAGAGATATGCCCATAAATCTATATACTCAGAAAAAACTGCAGTATGCACTGTTACATCCCCGAAATCACATTAAAAAATGAATGCCATAAATATTTCCAATAAAGTCTATGTTGTTAATAAATATAAAACAAGTAAAAACGTTATATTCGACCGGGTCGAATCTTAAATACCCTCCAAATATTTAGTAAGTAAATTTTAAATGTTTAACTTGGTGGGACAGAGTTGTTTTATATAATATCGCACGTCAACGCCCACTAAAGGGGGCGGGGTTCAAATATAGATAATATCATGTTTTCCACAGACGACCGTATGGGCATTGCTAGAACGTCTTAGACTTCCAATTCTCTTTGGAGGGTATTGAAACTGTATTTTGGCGGAGTCGCTCTAGCAAGGGCTGTGGGGGATACATTTCACCTTTGTCATAAAACTCTAAAAATACATGTTTGGGATAATCGAATACAAAATTAATACAAAATATTTTTTTACATTAAATAAAATAATTAATTTCCCGAAGAAGTCGCACAAAGGAGTGACGAAATATTGAAATTAAAAATTAAATTATAATAAAGAGACCTTAAGCTTAAAAATGTCAGAATACAATAATAATTAAAAAGAGTTCAAGAAACCAGAAGAATTTAAAACAATTAATTTTTTTTTCTTTTTGATAGTTTCATTTAGGGGGCAAAGGGGGAGGAGGGGTTAGGGCAGAGTAGTACCAGGTTACGTCTTAGCTTCGTCATTAAAGCTTAAAAATTTGATTTTTAAGGAATGTAGGCTTAAAGTAAAAGAATTTGTTAAATATTTACACTATTTTTCTATATAATAACGCCCAATATAGGGGGAGGTGTCCAAAAATTATTTTTATTTTATTTTATGACTCGATTTTCTTAAATATAAAAATATATCATTCGCTTAACAAAATTACAAAAAAAAAATTAAAAAATTATGTTGTTTTTTAGAGGTTGGTTTAGTTCTTCTTAGGGGAACTTTTTTCTCTCTTGCCCGATTTAGCCGACCTCCGAAATTAACTTGTGCTATCCTTCAAGATATATTTATACCAAATTTCAAGAGTCTAGGTCTTTTCGTTTGAACTGAATCGTGATTTCTACAGACGGACGGACGGACATGCTCAGGTCATCTTAGATTTCGTCAAGAATATATATAATTTGTGGGGTCTCAGATGGATATATTGCTGCGTTACAATTGAATTGAGAAAGTGAATATACCCTCCAATTATTTTTTGGAGGGTATACAAATATTTTTTTGAATTGACATATTGTCTTAATATATTAAATATAAGCCAATTGTAGATAAACAAACTGGGATCATACCAAATTAAATTTAAATTTATTTGTTGCATTTTTTTTTTAAATTTACAACCTGCCGTGTTTTTTCGGAGGCAATTTTCAAATAAATTCATACTTAATCTAGCACACTTAAGCAACTGTTCATATTTTTTCAATTAAGTCCGTATCGCTATTTTATAAAGAAAAATATTTTAAATTGATTTATTGTCTTAATTAATATACAGGGTCCGCCAAATAACTTTTTTTTTGAAAATGCTATAAAAAAACTACGGAATATTTTCTGAAATTTCTTTTTTTTTTGTTTGAAAGTACAATCCTTCCGGTTAATAATGGAAAATAATTTCATTCAAAAGGCTGCCTCGGCTGGCCATGCAGTAGCCTACACGATCGGTCCAATTTTTAAGCACATTATCGATTGTGTTCAGCTGTATTTCACCAATGGGTTCACGCATATTGTCCTTTAAAGCGTCAATTGTCTCTGGCTTGTCGGAGTAATGCTAGAGTGAATGTCGACGCCGTTGACGGCGTTTCAACGCCGAAAAAGTTGAAATAGATTGAACTTTTACGGCGTTGCAACGCGTTGAGATTAACTGCTCCCATACAATTTCATACGATTCAACTTTTTTTTTTGACATTTGACGCCGTCGACGACGTCGACATTAACTCTAGCATAACACTTATCTTTGACGGCACCCCACAAATAATAGTCCAACGGTGTCAAATCGCAGCTCCGAGGTGGCCAAACGACATGAGCTCTGCGGCTGATAATGCGATCTTCAAAAACAGGGCGCAAAACATCGAGTGTAGTTTCGGCTGTGTGGCACGTAGCGCCATCCTGTTGAAACCAAATGTTGCCAATATCCTCCTCTTCAATTTTTGTGAACAAAAATTCGTTCAACATGGCCCGATAACGATCGCCATTGACTGTAACGGCCACTCCTAGCTCATTTTCGTAAAATGGCCCAATTATGCCTCTGGACCAAAATCCGCACCAAACAGTGACTCGTTTTGGGTATGCGTGCGGGTTTTCTGTGCCCCAAATGCGACAATTTTGCTTGTTTACATACCCGCCAAGATTAAAATGAGCTTCATTTGAAAAGATGATTTTTTTGGCAAAATCGGCATCTTCCGTAAGTCGATCGCAGGCCCACTTAGCGAAGCGTTGTTCAAGCGTATACACAACCATATTCGTTCAGCGGAAGGATAAAACTAATTATCTGACAAATCAGCCATGAGCTAAGTGTTACCATTCACGAAATAAGCACCAGTTGAAAAAAAAAGTTAGATGGAGGACCCTTTATTATATATTAGCCAATTTTAGATAAATAAACTGCTGTCATATCAAATTAAATTTAGTTCTTGCATTTAAAAAAAATTAAAAGTCTGCCATGTTTTTTCGGAGGCAATTCCCAAATTGCTTTTGAGCTACATTGAAGCCCACTGCTGTTACACACACTTGAACTCGCCACACATTAAATAACAGAGATATTAATTTGTGAGCCCTTTAAAAAAATCACTCTTTATAAACATTGTTGTACAATAATGTGTTTGCTTCAACGACCACTATTGATAGCTTTTCTTTGTGTTGAAAACATTTCGCTGGCACATTGGTAAAAAAAAAGCATATCACTATAAATAAAATCACCGGCATTTCGACAAATCATGATCAGTCTTCAGTTAAGCATTCAACTAACTACTGAAACACTAAACACAAGTCAACTACAAATACTTATTATTATCAAAACAATAAAACAAATTTTAATATTACTAATTAATAAAAAATACCAATTTCACAGCATTAGCTTTAATAACAAGTGATTTCTTAATTCATATAAATAATATTAGAGTGGCATATAAAGAAAAAGAAAATATGCATCAGAAGGGATATTTAAAAAACCAAGAAAAAAGTAAGTTTTTATACAGAAATAAAAATGTTTACCTAAAATCTATAACCGTGCAAGTAGAAAGGCTAAGAAGTCCTTTTACAGAAAATTTATTCTAATAATGAAAAAATGTTGTGTTTTCTAATAATTTCAAATTCTATGATTTTGCATGTGTAACTCTTAATTCATATATAAGTTAAGAGATTTTTTTTTATATGTTAAATTCTACAGATGACTTGGTATAAGAAGTCGCTTCAGCTCTGAGCCCTCCAAATGTATCATCTGTTTTCATTAAAAAAATCTTAATAATTTTCATTATATCAAAAATTCTCATTATATTAGAAATTTTCAACTTCATGTCTAGAGTTTCGTCTTATAAAACATATTTTTTTTATGTAAATATTCTAAAGAATGTTTTGTACAAAAGGTTGAAATTTACAGAAACCTGTGTAAAAATTAAGCTAAATATTATGACAGCATCTTTCCATGGAGACACAAATAAAAATTATAGATTAAATTGTAATATTAATCAAGCTTGTGGTCGTTTTTTATACAAAATTTTTAACAATTTTTATTTCCTGAAGATGTTAACAAGCTGTTAACGAAATATCGGATAAAAATTTTAAGAAATAATATTTTATAAAAAACGACCACAATCTTGATTAATATTACAATAAACTGATAAGGTCAATAAAAAGAAATCAACAATTATAGATTAAAGTTAATGCCGGTTTTTCAGTGGCCGTTGTTGTTTAACAAACTTGAAATCAGTCTTCTTATAATAATTACATATAAATATATTTTCTTATCTTGGACCAGCACTCAGGGGATGAACCCTATATATGCAATGGATTGCGCCGGAACTGAAAACGAGGGATAGTATTGAGGGGACAGATTAGGAAAGATGAGAAGATAGACAGTTGTTTTTGTAGCTATTTCAACCTTTTACTTCGCCGGCAAATTTTTGCTACAGGGCCGACGAAGGTGGGTGCTGTTACTCTGCTTTTTAGTTCATGATAGTGTCATTCGCTGCCAATTATGTTCAGTGATCAGTGACTATGCCTTCATCATTGCAGCAGGCTGGCAACAATTAACACAACCACGCACTAATGCTGTTCAGAAGAATTCAACACAATATTTCATAGCTCAGCGCGGACTCGAGCTCACGACCCTCCGCTTCATAGTCTCGTGTTCTCCTACTTCAGCCAACAGCACCTACAATATTATGAATATGATATATTCATTCAAAACACCTCCGCTCCCAGGTCCCAAAATAAGTTTTATAGATAAAGGATGTTTCTTATAGATATTCACAATTTTAAATCATAATAAAACATGGAAATATATTCTTAAAATCAATGAAACGGGTCTTATTGCAAAGAAAATTTTATGAAATTAATGTTTAAATATGATTTCTGCCATGTGGCTGCCACGACTGGTGCGTAGAAGGCGCAATCTGGAATACCAATTTTCAACTACAAAAAAAAAAATCTTCCATAAAGTGGAAGGACACAACACCAGTTGCTGAAAACGGCAACACATTGATTGATTAGGATCATCTTCAATGATTTACTGTACAGCGGCCACAGGTTCTTCAGTGAGCACTGTTCGGATGCACCTAATCAGTAACAGCAAATGTGGTCCGAAAACGATCTTCGAATTAGCCGCTCTGAAAAACCATTATGTACACCTTAAAATGGAAGAAGTGCACAATGAGTTTGACGAATAAAACAATTTTTTTTTAATTAAAAATTTCAAAATTTTGCACGTGTTGCTCTGGTGTTGTGACACTTTAAGAAAAACACGCTATAGAAAATTACCGTGTATTATTACATAAATGATACACTGAAACGTCGCACCTTAAAACACATGATATATAAAATTTTTTGTTGCTCATACTCGTAACAGCACCCATACTTTTTACATGTTTTACATTTCCAGTATCACTTCCTAGCAGTGTTGTCAATTCGCTGCCCCGTTATTAGTGCTTTTTTAAAAATAGATTTTGAAAAAAAAAATTTCTAAATGCTTAATTTTCGTGGTGGTTTCCAAAAATCAAAAATTCAACGATAATATTATTTACCATCAAAAAAGAAGTCATATACTTTTTATAAATAAAAATCATATACTTTTTATAATAACATCCACCTAAGCCAGCCTAAAAGTAATTATAAGAATAGCCTATATGAGTGCCGATTATGGTATTGCAGCGTCTTCCCAAAACAGCGTTGATCTGTAGGGCAGAGCAGCATAGATAACTAAATTAACAATCTTGTGTAATTTCCCTCTGAATAATATGGTGATGAGATTTGCATTTTTAATTGATCCAATATTCACTTCATAGATAAAATTATCTTCCTGTTAACATATACAAAATTTAGTTAATTCATTTATAGCAGACATGACCAGAAAAATTTCGCTCACTTATACAATAACATAAATGAGTCAAACAGAAAGCACAATGGGTCATACCTATTAAATTGGTTCTTTTTCTATATTTCTACATGTAAGGCGGAGATTTGTATGTTTTTTTTATGTTAAATGAATTGTTTTATCTAAAATGAATTCATTGTAGTTTCAATATTTTTTTCAGAGATATCAGCATCTTACAAATTTGCTGTAAAGAGTGAGTTGTAGTCTCCCCTATCTCCTTTAATATTCACTCTGGCTTCGTTATAACTGTTAATTCTTATAAATTTCGATGCAATATTAACTTAATTAATAAGGCAAGGAAAAGTCAATCCGAAAAATGTTTTCTATTGAAAATCTACTTTTTTCTATTAAAAATCTATTTTTTTCTATAGAAAAATAATTGTTTTTTCCTATAGAAAAATGCATTTTATTTTTTATTCTTTCACATAAAACAATGTTTCATACAACGTACGGAATATCTCCCATTGTGTATGGGTAAAATGAGAAAAAATTGTTCTCAGAGAAGAATAAAATAAAAGAGAATAAGAATACGTGTGAATTCGATTTGCAAAAATTTGCTTCGTGATGTTCACCATTGATTTATAGTAAGACAATTTAAAAAATATTTCTTTATATTCTGGAGGACCGCAAGTTCAAATAAATTTTTTTAATTTATTTTCTAAATTAAATGTGCATAAACTTATCATTCAACATGGCGCATCATATATTTTTCTTTTACTTTTTCCACATTTTAGATTCTAAGTCTCAACTGACTTTGTTCAGTGAGTTCTCTTTTGCTCACACACTTTTTAGCAGTGCTGTGTTTGTAATTGTATTCTATATTAAAACAATTAAGTGTTAATTGAGCAATTACTTAATTAAAATGTTTGTATGGTTAATTGAGCTTAAAATGACATTAGCCCAATTCACAATCCTGTGCAAATGGTCTTGCATTATAGCATTTGCAAATTGAGAGAGTATTTGAGAGCATTTTCAATGTATTTTGTTGGTGTAGAGTACAATTATTTTGCTCATGCTACGATGCTAGACTACATGCTCGAGATTGTGAACTGGGCTATTGATTACGAAAAGCTCATTTAAGGTGCATATCTGAACAGAGTATAAGATATCAAAATGATTTTTTTCTAACAATTTTGAGCTAATTTCAAAGCTTATTTACATTGTGCATATCTACACAAAATAGCCTTGAAATCATACGTGTCTCATCTATATTTATGGAACATAATACACTTAAGCTGTACCACAAAAATCTATTAGCTGTATTTATTATATGCTTTTTTCAACCTTTGTAGTAATAAGTGGTAAGAACTATTTATATTGTGCACATCTACACAAAATACTTAAAAGAGTATTACAAAATATTAGGGTTACATTTATTGTAAGGCATAGGCTATCTTGCAAACTTTTCCCATAACTAAAAATTGCATAAACTTTATACACATTTGTATAATAAATAGTTCAATATATACAGCATATCCCTATTGATTACATTCATATACATATATATATATATATATATATATATATATATATATATATATATATATATATTCTACGAACGGATAAGGAATGAATAATATACCCGTATTCTCCCTCTTTACAGACAATATGACAGACTATATGAGATTTGTATATTAAAATCTTTAGTAAATATTTATGGCAATAAAAATAATTAACCTAATTTCTAGTGCATATTTTTGCTAAATTATTGAACTATTTAAAAAAAAAATTCAAAGGCAATAATCGATTTCATAGAACTAAATTAATAATATTAAAATGTCATAAACTTTATTACTAAATATTTCCCTCTACAAACTTTCTTCAGCCCAACTTTCTTGCTTAAAACTTAACACAAGTTATCACTTCGTAGCCATAAATCATTCGAATGAATGTTAACAAGCACAATGAAATACAAAAACAATCTTATCACATTTGGTTTTTTTTTTATTGAAGAAAAACTATACCACAAATATAATATTATGAAATTATACACAGTATACAAAAATGCCAACTGACCTGCCTCAATAATAAATTTATTGAGTCTTTCCAAACGCGAACAAAAAACAAACAAGCAAAACAAAAAATGCTTTAACAACCGGCAGGCAAATAAAATAAACACTTAGCTGCTCGTTTAGACTATAAAAACAGAAACAAGAGTGGGGAAGAAAAAAAATAAATAAAACGGCTGAAATAAACAAAATGAAATGAAATAAAATTATTTTCAAAACGCCTACACAATTAATCAAGTGAATAGAAATATTTAAGATGATTTAATTCTCATGCTGAGATATTAGTCAACACTTTGGTGTTCCAGTACATTTATGAGTTCAACAAAAAAAAAAATAAAATTTTGAAATATTAAAAGGCGCTAAAAAGAAGGTAATTATTTTTTATGTAGTACCAAAAAAAAAGGGCGGCGATAATTTCATTAGAATGTTGTTTATTTTAGACATTAATTACTTAGAATAAGTAAGCAACTTTATCAAAGATTGGCGTTATATTAAAAAGGATTTTTTAATTATATGCGAAAGAAAAATATATAGATGAGTGACAACATTTTGTTCCGTGATATTAGGCTGCAGAGCCATATATGGCCTTAAAATGTATTAATTACACAAGTCATTGGGTGCAAATGGTTTCTTTTCAAATTAATAATAAATTTCGCACAGTCTAATTATAATAGGTGCCACAATATTTACATATTAAATGCAGCATGTGGTAGATTAGATTTAAAAAAAACCCCTTTCAAACTGAAAAACAAGACACTTTGGAATTATAGTGCGCTCTTGCAATAGCTTCCCATATAAAAATTCTGTCTGATTACAAGCCAATAAGTAAAAGTATTTGTTCTCTTTGGCGGCATAAAATAACTTCCCACGAAATAAGTCCCCAAAAATACTATGAAATAATTGCCCAATTTTTGGGGTCTTATTTCATATGAAATGAATACCCAATTTTTAAATGAAACAAAACCCTAACGGAACGAAATAACTCCCCAATTTTTGGGAACGTATATACTGAAGTAGAGGCTTTCGTTTGCATATATTTCATAGCGTGGCAGAAATGAAACCTAAAATATAAAGTTTCAAACAACTTCTTCATAAAAATAAAACTATTATTGAAGAAAAATTTTTTCGTGCAAATTATCAGAAAATTAAAAATTTGCGCGAATATTTTTAGGGACTTATTTCATTTCAGAACTTTGGGGAGTTATTTCATGTGAAATAACTCGCCAATATAAAAAATGAAGTAAGTCCCAAAAAAAAAGTAAATAACTCTCCAGAAAACGTTGTTGTTGCCTCTCATATTTTTTTTGGGGAGTTATTTCATTTTCGTTTTGGGGGCTTATTTCGTGGGCAGTTATTTCATGCCGCCGTTCTCTTTCATATGTAATTTTAATCGACTTGCATACAAAAAATTATTTTCATAAAAAGTTCTATGCATTTCTGGTACCCTGCCTCATCTTATTGGCTCAAGGACTTGTTCAAATCACCTCCGTTCGCAGGAATCGCTTCAGAAATGCTATAGCTTCATTAATCGTATATTAATTAATGTGTTTTTTATTTCTGTAAAAGAGTGCAACATTTTGTACACTTTTATGGAAAAATGGCACTATTATATAGTTTCAAAATTTATTAGGAAATAAACTGCCATCCCTTAGGAATATTAATTTGTGTCTGAAAACTCTGCTTAACTGCAAATTTTAAGATATAAAACAAGAAATAATGTTACATGTTTTCCAGAAAAGAAAACACCATAAATCAATTGGGTATATCAGGAGGCCAGTTATCAAAAGCAGCAACACATTTGTTTAACAAATAATCAAAAATAAAAGTGTATTAGTACAAGAAATAAAAATTCAAGTATATCATTAAAATCAACCACAAACTTTTGGCGCAAGCATGTTTAAATAAATCACATGACTAATCGTTATTTCAAATGAATTTCATAAAAATTGGTAATTATTGGTAAAACGTGTGTGTGGCTGAGAGTTTTCTCAAGCACATGATAAAAAAAAACGAAAGCAAATATGAAAAACTTTTTTGGACAAGTAACAACACAGTGACTGAATTTCGTTTACATGCAAACGCACGCATAATTTTTAAAGTTTTTTTGTAGTTTTGTTAAGCAAATAATATATTTTTATGTGAAAGGAGGTCCAACGCTTTAAACTTGGCGCCATAAAATCCAAAAAAATTATTTTTGGACCCCGCCCCCTTTATTGGGCGTTATTATATGCCCAAAGTAGTATAAAAATTAAACAAATTGTTTTACTTAAGTCTACATTTTTTAAAAATTAAATTTTTAAGCTTTAATGACGAAGTTACGTCTTACTTGGTACTAATCTGCCCTACCCCTCCTACCCCTTTGCCACCTAAATGACCCTATAAAAATTTTTTTTTAATTTTGTATATAATTATTCCAAACATTTATTTTTAGAGTTTTATGATAAAGGTGAAATGTCTCCCCCACAGCCCTTGCCAGAGAGACCCCGCCAAAAATCGGTTTTAATACCCTCCAAAGAGAATTGGACCTCATACAGTATATACATATATTCTAGATCAGTGATGAAATATAAGACGGTCTAGCAATGCCTTTACGTTCGTCTGTGGAAAACATGATATTGTCTATTTTTGAGCCCCGCCCCCTTTAGGGGCGTTGACGTACGATATTATATAAAGGAACTCTGTCCCACCAAGTTAAACCTTTTAAATTTACTTACTAGATATTTGGAGGGTATTTAAGATTCGTCCCGGTGGAATATAACGTTTTTACTTGTTCTTGATAAAATTGTTTTTATTGAATTTTTTTTAGAAACTCTAAAGATTTTTTTACCACTAAAATTATTATTCCATATATGCGCCTGTAAATATATTTCTCACACTGTGAAAACACATTACAAATTTATAACATTCTCATATTTTAATCAAGTTTATTTAATCAATGATGTCTCCTAAATTATAAAAAAATAACAGATAAAACAACCATTTATTTATTACCATTTTGAATAAACTTTGTTGATTCTATAAAACACTTAAAGCTTTCGCTCTCACTTTTCATGGAACGAACATACGCTCGTAATTTGTATGTAGCTTTTTTCGCATTTATTACAATCAGTTGTTAGGCAATAATCAACAACGTGCACAAATTATCGTTGGCACAAGTTTACATGGCAAAAGGCTCGTGCACATAAACACTATTTAAGCTTATTTTCTCTCAACTGCAAAGTCAACGACCCTTAAACTATTGTATATTCCTCCCTCATTTAGCCGCTACCCTCTAATCGATTTCGTTTACAAATAAGCTTTTCGTATAACAAATTGTTGAATATATTTGCTCTTGATCTTGATTTTATTGTATATCTCACAATTGTAAAAAAAGATATGATGACGTCGAATGTGTGTCATATTTGAGCTGCAAGAGACTTTATTTTCACACTTCCTATGAGTAATCGATTTCTGTAGCATGCAATTTAATATGAAATATTTTAAATTGATGATATTGTAAATGTGGGAAAACTCAAAACACAAGTGATGTCATGTAGACATATAAACTGATCTTGTTGTGCCAGCAATTGTGGTGTATATTCACATTTACTCATCTTCATTTATGTCTATTAAGCTTAATAGCCTATTTTTTTTTTTTTAATTTACTGTATACGTACAAATCAAGTACTAAAATTATTTTAAAAAATAAATAAAAATTATGCTCTAATGGCAAAATCGTTTGCAGATTTCCATTTCTTTTTCATTGATGATGCATTTATTTATTTCATATTTCTTTAAAAATATGTTCTCACAAAACGAATGGTTGTTTGCCATCTACATTAAGACAGCCCACGTTACTGCTCTATTACCTTTCCTGCATAACTATTAATCATGTTTAACTCTACTTGGATAGACAATTGGTGATTTGTGATTGGTTGAAGAAAACACAAACATCAGATGATAACAAAAATTAACAACTCCTACACCAATTTAGAACTTAATGCAAGCAACACCATCATTCCAATAATAATAGAAAACTAAAGGAGAAACACTTACACAAACACAGGCAGATAGAGAGATACTATATTTAGAAATAAACCCAGGAAATTATAGCTAATGCAACAAGAATCTGAGCAACTCTGAAAGATTGTATGAAATTTCACAAGAGGCCAGGAAAAACAAAATGCTCAAGCACTTGTAAGGAATTAAAGTGCTAACAAATTTTATAAAATTACTCAAAATGAGTAAATTATGCGTGTAAGTTATTATACTCACAACCCACACACACACACATACTCGTACTGATACTTATAAAATTAATTTCATTCACAAAATTTTTATACGAGGGATAGCTGAAAATTGTTTTAGAAATTCGTAATTTTCTTAAAGCAAATTTACTCCATAGCAGCTACAAAGACAAATAGTCTAGCACCACTTGAAGAACTGAGTGGTAAATCAAGGAGACTTCCGAAATTGTGTCTAATATTTATGTCGGTATCTGCCTTTTCAGTTCAACCTGACTCTTCCACTTGCTATCGTGAATAACAAGTGGAATTTTTAACTAAATTCAACTACTTGAACATAAATAACAAAAAAGCTTTAGCTATCAGCAGCCGATGGCGAAAGAGATACATGGAATACTGGGAATATTAATCGTCAGGGTTGGGGAATTTCGTACTAACCAAAGAAGTAATAACTTGAAAAAAATGAATGTGGGAACTTCTCATATTCAATTTTCGTTAAAAATATTGGTTAAATAGTTGATATTCCTACTAACCAGCACCACTTGCAAAAGTGGAAAAATTGAACAAAGAACGCTGATGAAATGGCGTAGCGGCCTCGAAATCAGTACTGATCCGTTCGGCTGGTTTGATGATTATAGAAAATATTCTTAATTTTCTACTCTTAATATAAATAACTAGATTATGAACAAATTCATTTATTAAATAAAAATAAAAAATAATATGCAGTTTCGCAGATTTGAACTTGAGCCCGTTGAAAAAATTAACATCTTGTAATATAATTTACTTAAGAAAGTTCGACCAATAAAATAGAAATTCATACATAAGTGGAATTTTTGTTCACGTGAAATTTTTATTCCACTCGAAGGGAACAAATGGTATTGTGAATCTCCCGTGAAAAATTATTCCCGCTATCAGTTCTCAGTGAATGCAAAAAATAGAAAAAGTCGAAAACAGCATTAAAAATCAAAGAAATTTGTGTTGAAAAACTTACATTTATGTAATAGTTTAAAAAATATATTAACAAAAATATGGCTAAATATTTTTATTTTTTTTTTTTTGTTTGTTTATTGGCCTTAAGAATATATTTAAACTATATAAACACTAGTTAACAATATACATAATTTTTTTTTTTTTTTACAATATATACATACAATGTCTCTAAGTCGAGCTCTCTAGCAATTTTGGTATGGTTATAGTTGCTTTTTACAACATTTGATTTAGGTTTAATTTATTTACATGAAAATATATTTATAAAAGTAGTAAAATAGTTTGAATACATTTTGGAAACCGAACTAAACAAATTAAAAATGTTCTTAATCTTTAGAACTGGAGCAACAAGTTTTACCAAGCCGCAGGCAATTGATTTGTTTTGCAAAAAATATCGGTTTGTGTTTTATAAACGGATCTTGCCCCTAAAATAAAATTTGCTAATTCTAATATTGGAATTATAATAGAAAATACTTGCATTTTCTACTCTATTCCCCACCAAAAACTAATGGTGATTTCTTTTCGGAAAAAAATTTATTACTTTATCACTGTTTTCCTAATAAACTACAATTGGGCGCAATTTTTAAATAAAACCAATTTTTCATCAGAGATGATGGTGGATTAATTTCTAATAAATTCACTATTTCCAAATGTCATGATAATGCAATTTTTTTTATTAAAAAGTGCAAAATATGCAGAATTCTCTTTTAGGAAAAAATAAACATAAGTGAATAAATTAAAGGGGGGAAAATCATTCACTATAAGGGGAATCGAATTTTAATATGAAATCATTCACGGGGAATTTTTTCATGATTGCAATTTTAGGGAAAAGGGAAAATTTTCGAGGGAAAAATTATTTATGATAGGGGTGAATGTGAATTTAGATGTTTGCAAGCACACAGGACAACTCGGTTCCTCACCCAAGTGAATCTCCAGGAACGTGCCAAAAAATTCTTTATCTTCTCATCTTTCTTCATCTGTCTATGCCCTCCTTTCTAGTGCCGGCACAATATGTAAGAACATTTCCTGGTCCTATAAAAAAAGTGTTGGTATATCACTAATACCCGTAGTGATTCCCCGAGGGCTGCAGGCTTCCAAAAATAAAAAATTCTCCCAATCAAAAAACTGTCCAGAAAAATACATATAAAGAAGCCAACTATAGACCCATGATTAAAGCCAGTTTTAATAAAACACTTTTCAACTTGTCCTCTTTGATTACCAATACTGAAGGCATCTTACTAATAACATGACATGCACTTTTAATGTTGCTTGTGAGCGGTCTTACTTAGTGGTTACATACAAAAAAAAAAAAAACACTCCAAGCATGCAAGAAAAATACCACCACTTTGCTGCACCAGTAAAAACGATGGAACAACAACATCAACATAATATATTTTGTTGCTGTAAAGTAAGCAAGAAACATTTGCGTTTGTGCAGTTGAAATTTCTCTAAACAAAAAAAAAAAAACTCATAGTAGGTATTTAGTCAAGAGTCTGTCTCACTTTCAATATGATGATGACAACAATGACGTATTGCAAGACTGTAGTACAAATTGTGTGTACGAGTATATGAGAGTGTTTGGTTTACAGCTCGCGCTTAATAATAAAAGCAAAATCATATTGTATTTGTAAAGAAACAAAAAAAAAAGTGTATAAAAAAACTTATATGTATATAAAATAAAAAAGTTTACTTTTGTCATCGCATTTGTTAGTTAAAGTTAGTTCGATTTAAACAACCATTAGGTTAACAACACGCCAACGATTTTTCTTAATGCTTAACGAATTTAATATAACAAACGAAATTATTACAAAATATATTTATACGACACTATAGCAAAAGATAATTCGAGCTCGAGCGTAAAATCCCCCAAAATAATAATAAAATCTATCTACGAAATCTAATCAAAAGCTAATAAATAAATAACGTTATCGAATATAGAAGTAAAAACAGTTTAAGCACTTATCAAGTGTTGTACAAATAATTTCAAACAATTAATTCAGTTTTAATTACCTGCTTTGCACAAAAGCTTATTGTTTTCTTTTCGGCAAATTTGTATGTAAATTTAAAGGTAAGAGCGGCGAAAATAAATATTTTCCATAAATTATTATATGATCCTTAATGAAAAATTATTAAACAGTGGGACAGATTCATTATGCCTATTAAATGTTTAATCGTTTTAGTTAATTTTTACATATATTTAAAAATTTTTAAAAACATAAAAATTCATGCAACAAAGGAATTAATCTTAATAGCAATTGCTAAAGTGCAGTAATTGTTTTTTTATGTAATAAAAATGTTTGGGTTTGTGCCACAGCTGAACTGTTCCCACTTCAAATTTGTGTAATAAAAAACCTTTATTGTATATTAGCACAGTTTTTATATATCGTTGTATATAATTTCCAGATTATTTTTAAAATAAAATGTTGCTTAAGCAACATGGCAAAATGGACTATAAGTGGCCTACATGGTGAACACTATTAAAATGATTAAGGATTAAAAAATGTATAAAACTTAAACTAGAAAATTTAAAAGCAAAAAAACAACAGTTTTTTAGCATCTTTAAAATATATTCCTAATTGCACATACTGAAAATGTTAACAATTCTAAAATGTATCTAAGCCCACTGCAAACCCTTAACTTTAACTCATTAATAATTCTTTACGGTACATTTTGTTTGTGTGTGTTTTTTTCAGTGGATTGCATGGCAGGAACAGCAATTTCAGAGAAACAAAGTATTAACAACAGCAGCAGCAGCAGCAACCGAACAGCTAATTTGAATATAACTTTTCATTCAACATCATCCAACATAAGTTGTTATTTATGGCTCCAACAACCAGCACAAGTTGTAGAGCCAAACAATAGCAACAAGTGCAACAGTAACGACAGACATGTGCAGCAGAATTCAACAAGCAGTTGCCACAACAGTAGTTGTTCACGGGATGACAGAATTTTAACAAATTATAATTATAATAGAAAGAAAGAACATCAGGCAACCAAACAACGCCCCTTAACACTTAGTATAGCCGTAATAATAATATCGTTAACTATTTTATTAATACAAATGCCCACAATGGTGCACAGCAGATCTATTTATGAGGAAGCAGCAGCAGCAGTTAAAAATATACAATCTGCGGCTGAAACATCCGCCGAATCAGATTCCAAATTATTATTATCATTGTTGGCCGAGGCTGAACCCAGCAAACACATTTCCTCTCAGATGACAGATGAATCGTCATCAGATTCTTTGGATGCGCTAACATCTTTGGATGTTGTTAAGCATATAGAACGCACACAGCAGCATCGAAGAGAACGTAAAATGCGCTTGCGTAAACGTCATTTGGGAGATTTACTAATTACCAAATACATGCCACAGACGGGCCACAATTTGGAGTGGAAAAATCCCTGCAATGTAGATTTTGTCAATTTGGAGGTGCAGGCTCGCCAGGCTACCAAACAGCAAGTGGTGCAGGTAAATGTTTGTTTGCTCAATAGCATAACAGATTATTTAGAAGAAATTATTAATTTCTTTATTTCTTGTTTATTTTAGTATTTGCGGAAATTTGAACACGATGTGGGCATGGAGTATGAGTTAATCAGTGCTACTGCAGATACCATCAACATCAATGACATGACTGATTGGAGTAAACACGATGAATTATATAAATTCTTGCCCAAGTTGAATGCCAATGGCAGTGTAAGTACTCTCTGCTTTGACAATAAACTTAAACAAATAGATAAAATTTCATATCAAGTTTAAGGTTGCCTGCCTTTTGTTGGTCAGTAGAAAACAGACAGCAATTGAATATGACACATGCATCCAATGAGAACAAATCAAACCGAAGCTATTTTTACTTTAAGTATTAAATAATTTCAACAACAGACCCATTGTGAGCTGATGCATTTTGTTCTGTGGGCTTTTCTGCTCGATTCTCTGACTAACATTGCAGACCACAAGCAAAAAAAGAAAAAACAATAACAAAAACAAATTGAGTGTGTCAACTTGTTAACATGTTCTAGGTCTTTTCTTCTATTTTTCTTTCAAGTCTTCTGTTTGTTTATATTATTTTATGTATTTCTTTTCTAAATGCAAAATCTCTCATAAACTATCAAGTTCAAATATTTCAACTTAAGTCATATTTGTCATGCAAGATCACGCTTTGCTTTATGTTGGCTTGATGTCTTGAGACATTTTTTTTATTATTACCAGCAAAATAAAAGTGTTACATTTTGCCGCCCAATGCTGCCAATAATTTGGGTGCAGTAGTACACGTGTTGTTGCATCTTAATGTTGTGGCTGCGAAGAAGTTTTTTTATATATTTATCTTCAAACATTTGACCACCAAGGGTGGACATAAGTCACAGTTAAGCTTGCCATACGGGATATATTGTTTTACATCTGACTAGTCAACTTTTCAGCTCATATATAATTTTGAATATCTTTTAAAATGATTGCTTTATGGAAGGTTTATAATATTCGATCAGTTTACTTGTAGTAACACGGTGTTCACACATACACCTTTATGGAGCTTATCGCCATTAATGCCATTATTGAGCTCAATTAATCGTAAATTTAATTAAGTAATTGCTCAATTAACTTTTAATTGTTACAAAATCGAGTAATATTACAAATGCAGTACTGCTCAAAAGTGTGTTTAGTGATCAAAATACATCTCACTGAACAAAGTTAGTCGGGAGTTAGCACGAAAATTGTAGAAGAAATAAAAAAAAACAAATTATTGTTATTAAATTCAATATTAACTAGAAAATTAAAATAAGATTAAAAAAATAAAAATTCCACATTTAAACGTGAAGTTCTCATGAATATTAAAATATGTTATTTTTATACGCTGTTTCAGACATGCATTTTTAATTGAGTCAATATTCACTTTATTGTCATAATTATCTTCCTGTTCAGATATACAAAATTTAGCCAATTCAATTAACTTGTGACAACTAAAAGTAAAAACTTTTCATATTCATGAGGATCCCAAAATCTGGGATATTTTTTTTAATTTTCCAATTAATAATAAATTTATTGTCAATATTTTAACTCCAATATGGCTCGTCATTTTTGGCTTATGTTTCTTTTTTTCACTTGTCCTATAATTTAGGTGCTAAGTCGGTACTAACTTTGTTTAGTGAGTTGCACTTTGCTCACTAAACACACTTTTTAGCAGTGCTGCAATTGCAATTTTGCTCAATGTTATAACAATTAAGTATTAATTGAGTAATCAGTTAATTGAAATTGTACAACAATAATTGAGCTCAATTAAGGTGTATGTCTGAGCACGGTATTAGTTGTCATACGTTTATTGAAGTGACTAAACTTTGTTTATGTGAATAGGAGGATAATTAGGTCAATAAGATTAATATTGACTCAATTAAAAATGCGTGTCTGAACACCACATAAATATATATACGGGGAATATAAATTAAACACTTGATTAAAAGAAATTTTTTAAACAAAATTACCTATATATTGACTTTAACCGCCTGTCTCACTATGTCACTAGATAGTGTTCTGCCTAGCAGTTTTATTTAAAATAAAAATAAAAAAACATGTTAGAATTTGTTTTTTTAATACAATGAGGGTGCTGTTGGCTGAACTAGTTAACACAAGACTAAAAAGCTGAAAACCCCGAATTCGACTCCGTTCTCAGTCATAAATATGACATCGAATTTGTCTGATCAGTATTAAGTGCATGTTTGTGTCGGCCACTGAACATAACTGCCAGCGATTGACACCATCATGTACTAAAGAAAAGCGAAACAGAACCCTCCTTCGTCGGCCCTGAAGCGAAATATTAGACGACAATATAAAAGGCTGCTACAAAAATTATCTATTTTCTCATCTTTCTTCATGTTCCCTTCTTTGTAATTGCGGACGAATAAAAAAAAAATTGTTCGACAGCATGATATCTAGTGACATCGTGGAACTGGCAGTAAATGTTTATTTTTGATACACCAAGGGATCAGGTCTAAAGTACATTTTCTTGCAAAAAGAATTCCCTACAGCGATATGGCAATGGCCCCAGCATTTGCTCTGATATTTTAGAGCTTCAAGAAATTTTCACTGCTACAATTGCCCTTAACATAGAATATTAAATAAAAAAAAATAGACTACATTGTTAGCACACTTGACTACTTTTGCGTTGTACAATAAAATAAACTGTGAAATAAAAATTTACAAATTTACTATTATTACTCGTTTATCAGTTTTTAAAGTTTAATGAACTTTAGGCCATAATATTCCCTAACGACGTATTACAATATTATAAAAAATATTATTTTACGGACAAATGTTAACAACCATCTTATCATTTAACAGTCAAAGTGATCGCTGCGTTATAATATCTGTCAAGGTCTAATCACCGAATTATGAACACCTATAATTTAGTTTCAGAATGTTCTGTAGAACGCATTTTATGAAATAGTTGCTTCTTTCATGATTTCTAAATTCTTAATTTTATAGCAAATCAAAATCTTAAAAAAATAGATTAAAAATATTTTTCTTTACAAGCCACAACCACTGAAAAGTATTTTTTATATACACATTTTACTTGCCTTATGTTTTGAGCGCAATTTTATACTGCGCTAACTTGACAATCACCTCCCTCAGGGCTTAATAAAGCACAACAGAGCATGACACACAAGTGAAATATTTTATACAAACTGCCATTTTAAGTGCACATTCGTAACAACAGCAATACCCTGCTGCACTTTATGTCACAGCTGTTGTGCACAGGGTTTTCATTTTAATGCTAGATGGCTACCATAAACCACTGAAGAAGAGAGGCAACCAGTTGCTCTTCGCGCTTCTACACTCAGTAACATAAAAACCAACTGCATCTAAAAAAAATACCAGCAGGAATATTAAATTTGCATAATATCAACATATTTTTAAACTCTTCTTTAATAAAACAACTGACTGGCCTGACTGACTTCAGAGAGTAACTGCTTGTCTTGTTAAAATACATTTCGCAGATAAATCAATCAATCATGGTTAATGTTTTTTCTTTTTTTTTTTTTTGATTTCCTTGTGCAAAGCCTTGATACAAAGTACTTTTTCTTTCTCATTTTTAGCAGTACCACAAACATGATGTTGAAATATTTTGCTACATTAATTTTTATTAATTTTCTACCTTTACTTTTTTCCATTGCAGATTGCTTTAAGTCGCTGGTATCGCAATATGCAAGTATATGTGGCCTCATTTGGTTATTTGGCTCGATCCGAATATAATTTTGATCAAAAAAAGCGCATGTTTGTTGGTGCCACTTCCGAAGAGTTAAATAAATTGCTAGCCAGTGCACGTTTTATTTTGTGCGAGCTGGAGACAACCATTAATGGCTCAGCCCCTAACAACAATCTCAAGAAACTCAGAACTATTAGCCGTAGATCGATGAACAACCGTTTGAATTTCGTTACCAAACATCAGCTGGCCAATGGTATTGTAGCCGCTAATACAGTGGATTTGAAGTTTGCAAAATATTTTTACTATGAATTTTTAAAAAATATGCAGAAAATCCTTAAGCACAAGCTACAAAATAAAAGTAAGAAATATGTGGTGCCAGCCAGCTGGCAGGATAACAACAACAGCAACAATATCGTTGTTGGTGATGATAGCAGCAGCTTGGATTTTAGTTCCATATTCAAAAGTGATGCCAGCCTTAGTTTAGGTGAAAGTGTTGAAATTCTTTTCAAAACCACCAAAAAACCTCATACACAAAGACGGCGAATGCATAAACATAAGTAAATCTTGCAATCAAGCGAAATTTAAGATTCTACAGTAAAGCATTCCAAACAGTGCCTGCGTAAAAAAGTTCCTAAACAAAACGGGAAGTTATATGTACTTCTCTGCTTGCCTTAACAGAATTAGCCTATATAAATAACCTTTTGGCAATGTACTTAATTTAGAAAAACTGCTAATCAAACAGCAAAGATCTGTTTATTTACAAATCTTCCTCCTAGTTCTCTAAGCCTTCATTTTATGTCCCCATTTAAACATTTCGCGATTCATTTAATTATTTATTGCATTCCATTTTAAAATAATTATTATTTATGTAAATGTATATAGACATGTATATTTATTTTAGAGCATTCCATTGCCTTTTATGTATTTTTGTACATTAGTATTAAAAACAAAACATTACTGTGATCAATATTAGATTATAACACTGTGTACGCACATCTCTCGTATTTCTGTAACTTAATTATTTATTAATATGTACTAAAATGCACAACGAACGAATAAATCAAACGTATTTAGTTAGTTCTTTTACGAACTTAAGTTTTAAGTATTAAATAAAGCCATAAATAGACAATATCAGAATATATATATGAAAATTATTTGTTTCATTAAAAGCTTTTGGAGTTAAAGGGGATTGTACCGGACCATCAGAGCCCTGTGTAATGCATACGGTAATCGCAAAAATTGTATATCTGGATCAGTGGTCTTGCATAAGTGCTTAGCACAGAGTGATGTACACTCACTCATTTATCTAAATTTTAGTTTCAAACAAATGAGAATTATTGTGCGCCTTACTACATTGAATTGGGGATTTTAGATTGAGAAAGTATTTCAGAATAAGAAACATAATTTTTTTTGTATAACTATTTTATAAAAATGTTTTATAAAATTTGATTCTATAAAATATTTTTTTTGATTTGTTCTGTCTTCCAATTTTATAAACTTTTAGTTTATATGAAAATGTATAAAATTTTAATTTGGTCAAGAATTTTAATAAATGCGATAAATGAATATGTGGGAGAATAAATTATATCGTATTGTACAAATCTTTGAATAATAAAAATATTACTATTGCATATAAAAAAAAATAATAAAGTGGACGTAAAAATGGGCGTGGTGAATTTGTATTTGTATATATAAAATTAAAAATGGGATTTGACGAACCATTAACAACACATTAGCCAAATAAAAGCAGACGTTCTCATACAATGAAAAAAGTGGTCGTAAAAATGGGTGTGATGAATTTTTATTTCCCTAAAGCTTAAAATGGGTTATGACGAACTCTTAACAATAAATTAGTCAAATTAAAGTAGTCGTAATTAAATAATAAAAAAGTGGGCTTAAAAATGGGCGTGGTGAATTTTTCTTTCCATGCAACTTAAAATGAACTAATGCAAATAAAAAAAATATTACCAAAATCGGTCCAGTCGTTCATTGATCTTAGATATATAAAAAATGGGCGTGGTGAATTTGTATTTTCATAATATTGAAAATGGGTTTTAACGAACCTTAACAAAAAATTAGCCATATAAAAGCAGCCGTTCTGATATAATGAAAAAAGTGGGCGTAAAAATGGGCGTAGGGCATTTTTATTTCCATAAAGCTTAAAATTGGTTATGACGAACTCTTAAAAGATTATCCAAATTAGAGCAGTCGTTCTCAAATCAGGAAAAAACTGGCCGTGGTGAATTTTTCTTTTTCTAAAACCTTAAGTTGGGTGATGACCAGTGTTGTCAGATTAGGGGGTTTCCCCCTAGATTTAGGTGTTCTTCTTCTATTTAGGGGCAGATTTAGGGGTTAATATTCTTTAGGGGGAAATCTGGGGGTAAGAAAATTTTAATTAGGGGATTTTTAGGGGATTTTCAAATTTATAGTTTGGTACATAATAGTACATATATTTAACAACTGAACATGTCGAAGATGTATCGAAATGACGATTTTGAAACTAATCACGCAAATACAAACATTAAAACATTTTTCCCGACGATTTTGAAACTAATCACGCAAATACAAACATTAAAACATTTTTCTCGTTAAATAAATTTTGTTGGTTTTCCTTGAACTGCAAAATATAAATTTTAAAAACTTGTTCATCTTTACAATTTATTACCAATATTCCAAAGAAGGATAACATATATAAACAAAAATATAAAAAGGAATGGGAAGCAGATCAGCACTTTAAGGGTATTGTATTTTTAAATAAAATTTTAAACACAATAAATTTCAGATTGGTTAGCCCATGTTCAGGGATACAACTACAAAGCTTTATGCAAATCTTGTAAAAGCATTATGGTGGCTAACAGGAGACCTTATTGCACATCAAAATACGAAAAACATATTGGATTTGCATTCCAAACAAAAGAAGTACATCTACCCGTAACAAACTTCCTCAAGCCGTCTCTTACAAAAGAAAGAAAGATTGCAGATATATATTTTTGGGGCTTTTTATAAAAAAATAAAATAAAAATTTGGGAGTTTTCGCGCTTTCGAGTAAGGGGTTTTTTTTTAAGAAAATGTGTAGAATCTAGGGGGTTTCTAAATTTTTTTGGGGGGAAGAAAAAAATTATCTGACAACACTGGTGATGACGAACACTTAGCAAAGAAATTTGTCAAATCGTAGTAGCCGTTCACAAGTTTCATTTGAATTTTATTTACATATAGAGGTGAGCCCAAGGAGTGCTCAGGGTTAATTTTTCTTTACGCATAAATTTAAATTGGACTATTGTGAATACTTGACAAAAATATCATACAAACTGATTTCTGACCCTTTTTTTATTTTAGATAATTTTAAAATAAAATTGTACTTTTTTATCTTGGACCAGCACTCAGGGGATGATAACCATATTTTGTAACTACATATGTCAACCTTTTTACTTCGCCGGCTAATTTTTTGCTACAGGGCCGACGAAGGAGGGTGCTGTTACTCTGCTTCTTGCTATGCCTTGCTATCATTGAAAACAGGCTGGCAACAACTAACACAACCATGCATTAATGCTGATCAGAAGAATTAAACACAATATTTTTGACTCAGCGCGGGGCTGAACTTAGGACACTCCGCTTCATAGTCGCGTGTTCTACTATTTCAGCCAACAGCACCCTTTCTGTTAGTAGAAATTTAAGTTGTGTTATAATGAATATTTGAAACAAAAATTTATAAAATTGGTGCAGCCGTTAGTTTACCGATATTTTTAAAAAGGCAATTAGGGTCTTTACAATGGCCTATCACCATTGTATTTGCAAAAGAATTGTAGTCTACGGCAACAAAATACCTTGAAAATGCTCTGAAATTCTCCCTCAATTTGCAAAAAATTATACAAGACCAATTGCACAAGATTGTGAATATGGCTGATATATGAACTATTTTATATTTTCTTCCACACATAAGATCGAAATATCCGATAGGAGCTTCTAACATACGAATTCTTGAGTGTTGCGATGGAAAGTTATTAATAAATTACCTTACCTAACTAAAAGACCGTGACTAAACAAAATTTGATATAAAAAATAAGTTTGGAAATATTCATCATAAAACGTTATCGAGCCAAGAACGAAAGTAGTAAAATAAACAATCATAATATTTTATACTTATGACCAGCTGCCAAAAAATGCGGCAAAGAAATATAAATTCGTATCTACCTGTACTTTAAATCAATGACCGGAAACGACATGTTTAAAACAAAATTTGCTATTTACATCTGATTTTAACAATGAGTAAAAGTTAAATTGGGTAATATTTTAATTTATTATACTGTACAAGTGATTAAAAAATTTGTCAATATTCGAATGCATTATTTTCTTTTGTACTTATCTAATTTTGCCTAATTCACTACAACAAACTGGAAATCGGGGATTTGTAAATTGCCCAACGGGGATTTGTAATATCCCAAAAATACTTGTTTGGGATTTTTCAAACAGAAAATTAAGTTAGATGCTCAATTATTTATTTTTTTTTTTAGTATTATTAATTGACTCAATTGGAATAAATTGCATTATAATTAAAAAAATGTATAAAATTCTAAAGTTATTTACCAATTAATTTTAACTATTACAAATACAAATAATTAAGTTATAATATGTAATTTTATTTCCAAACACTGGCAAACCTACAGTTATTATCTATCACGTGCAACAAATCGGAATTAATTATATGAAAAGATAGATTTCAGTAATTAAACAGCAGTGTTTTATGATAGGTAAAAATGTAATATGTATATAAAAATACCTTTTAAAAGATGGCAATAAAATAAAAATAATAAACCCCCTGGTAGATAATATACATTTCGCTAAATTATTTTACAAGTATGTGAATTTATAGGCTGTAAAAACATTTCAGCATTTCAATCACAATTAGTCGGAATCCCACTATTTCAAAAGCAATCAATAATTCAATTTAACTAAAAAAAAATTTAATTCAAAGTGATCTAGTAGAATAAAACAGACAGGCAGCATGACAACTAGTGCATCTGTTGTGAAATATAATTAATTCAGTAGTTGGATTTTTTTTTCAAACAAGTTCCTGAATTTAGTGTTGACTTGCATTACATACTGCTATGCGTAAAATAGTTTATTTAGAAATATGAAACAATTTTGGTAAAAATTTGAAACAACTTTGCACTTTTTATGGACTACTACTAGTGATGTTCCCTTATATTTCTTTGAAAAAGCTTCAAAATAGGAGTAAAAGAATGTTAATTTTGTATAAAACATCTTTTTCAAAATTTAATTCGTTAAACCTGAGTTACCATAACTAGATTAAGTTTAATATAAATAACGTCACAATTAAGGCAATAATTTTCAAGGTGAGTGAAATATTTTTGCTATTCAAGCAAACCTGTTTTATTTCCCCTTATTATATTTGTCATCGTCAAGGTCACGTCAAGACAATATCAAAAATAGGACACTTAAATACCCTTTCTGTGCAACAATTAACAACTTCTGACAACCTCTTACTACTCTCTATGACGTTAAATATAGCAAAAAGTTGTGCGAAATTGACAATTGTTGAAGAGAATGAGTATAGAAGTGTTCTAAATTTAATATTGTCTTGACGTGACATTGACGTTGACAAACAGAATAAGGAGGATTATTATTTGTAATCTGATCTTAACCCTTTTCCGCCCCGGATTATTTTGCGCGTGTCAAATTTTTTTTTAAGTATGTGTAGGTTTCTACATGTCTAAATATGAAATAACAAAAATTTTGAAAATTCTAGCCATTCTAGGTAGACCTTGACCTTATGTGAAAATTAGTTTATTTATTAATTTTATGTAATTTTACATCAATTCAAGTATGGCATAGCATAAAACAGTTCTTTTGAGGATTGCAGCGTAAATATATGTTGCATTTGCTGTATTTAGATCGTAGAAAGCCTGTATGACACATCCTACATCGTCCTTTGGATCCCCATTCAACCCAATGGTTCAGTTGATCAAATCTTTGGCTTTTCAACTCCTCCGGTGTGTTTATTATAGCAATCAACTATAGCCGGACGGGGAATTTTGATATAGGTTTTCTTTTTTTGACACCATCGATCAATCGGTGGATATGCGTTATCGGTTCCTTCAACTCACTGGAATTAATTTCGTCTTTCTACACGGTATCGTACTCGTTTAATGACATACTTCTCCATCTCAACTGAGTCAAATCCAATATTTTTCCAATATTTCCTCCGATCAAATTTATTGCCATCGTGAACAATCCCTTCAACCAAACCGACATTCAACTCTTTTCCGTCCAGGCTTTGTATTGTCTCCTGTATCACATTCTCCAAAAATTCCTGATATTCGATATGTTCATCTTCACCTTCATCAGCAGAATCATCCCAATCAAAATTGAAAATTTTTTCAATTCCTAGACTAGTCAAACCTCTCGCATTCATTTCTAACGAACAAAATATTTTTATGTAAAATATGCACTACGAGTATATCGACCAAAGTTGCCTATAGGCAACATGGTTTTAAAAAAAATACTGAGATCAAAGCTACAACATTTATTAAAATTTTATTGTTTTATAATATTTACTTACCTGTTAACAAAATCAAATTTCACTTTATACAAAAAGAGTTCTTTATATTTGATTTTTTTTTTTTTGAAATTTTTCCAAATCTACTTTTTTGCAAAAATGATTAATGCGTGTGGTCACTAAAACAAACAGTTCGCAACTGAACATTATCTAATCTTATTGTATGCAACTATGCACACACTTGCCAAAGACACCTACCCTACAAGAACTGGGTGACCGAAACTAATACACACATAAAATTTGTACTAATACATTTGCAACAATTTTTCGTATTACCGAACATATGACTGTCACTCTTGACGGAGACAAATATCATTAGTGACGAATGTCTATGTAGTAGTTTAATTTTTGGCATTTGTCATTCCAGTTTTCATTTTATATGTGTCAGCCAAAGTATAATAAAAATTAAATAGTTTTTAAATTCAAATGTACATATATTTAATATTCAATTTAGGTAAATTATATATGTAAGTATACTGATCTATTCATTATTGTATTTGCTATATTAAATTAAATTAACTCATAGGCTTATTGTTCAAATATGTGATGAAACGTTTGAAATCACAAGGGAAAGTCAACACCAGCTATCAAAAAATCTGGTTGCAACAGGAAACGTTGGGTGAAGAGCATGAAATCTTTAATTCCAACAAGTTGGAAGCGATTGTAAGTATCTAAAAATCTTCCTTGTTTTCGATTTGTACTGAAATATTTGATATTTACTAGGTCGCATCAAAAACACGTATGATGGAACAGTACAACAAAACAGAGGATAGAAGCTTACATAATTTTTTTGGGTATGTAAATAAATAAATATGTATGTAACATTTTTCTTAAATATTTAATAAAAATAAAGAATTGAATTGGAATAAACGTGTTTTTTTTCATAAATTTGAAAGGTATCAATTTCATTGGTGGCTATCACCAGTGCCACCATATTCTATCATGGGTGACTGTCACCAGTGCCACTATATTCTATCATGGGTGACTGTCACCAGTGCCAGCATATTCTATCATGGGTGATTGTCAGCAGTGCCAACATACCCTATCACCAGTGCCATACATTTATATATAGTAATAACATTAGAGTGAGTAGTTCGAATATATGTTTTGTGGTCGATAAAATTCATAGGCTAGAGAGGAATGCAAAATCACACGTACACAAACGTTTCTATCACTTTTCTCACATTGGCCTTAATAAAGTGATAGAAACTTTGTTCTACGTGCTGATAGAAACGTCTTCACTAGTGACAGGCATATTACCGGTAAAATGACCGACACTGTTCTTGTAGGGTAGTTACCTAAAGAAAGTAAGTAAGTTAATGTATATGAAAATTTTAAATTTTTTGACTAACGAATCGAATAAGACATAAAAATAGCATATATCCTAAAATAACATTATTTAAGAAAGTGGTAAACTGGTTACACTCTATCTATGTGGCATCATCTTTATTTGTAGTTGTGTAGAAACCTGCTAAAATGTAAAGAAATTCCCTTTATTCAGTTTAACTAAACAACTTTATATTCAGCGGGAAATTTTAATGGTTGTAGTATTTGATAGAACATTGTTATTGAGATAACTTTAACAGTTGTTTATTGTACTAAAGCCATGGAACGGATAAAGTTAACGGCAACTGTTAGTAGAATGTAGAGTATCTTAAGGATGAAACTTCGACAAATTTCCATTCGTACTGGAATTTCACCGAATTATGGTACATTAGATAAAGGAATTTTCTTTAATTTGTCAAATGTAAAGAAAATAATTTTATGTTACCAAACTTTCAAGTTAATCCTGTCTATTCGAATAACGTTAATTTCAAACTATGAACTTTTTATATTACAGTGCGAGCTCGATGATCGCAACTAATTCTGCCACAGCCGGTTGCGATAATCGCAAAAGTTGCGATAACCGACCCCCAATTTTACATATAAAGTAAAAGCTCAAAATTTTCAATTTTTAATACATAATGTATGTAATTATTTATTGATATGAAAATTAAATAGAAACTTCAAAAATTCGCCTTAAAAAAACTTAAAAATAAAATTCATGAAAAGAAACAGTTTATTACTGGCTTTAGAAAGATGGAATGAATTGGGTTCAATGGGTTTTGTAGAGATTGGTATTGTTTATGTATTCGAATTTGTTTTATTGATAACTTCACAACTTTCTTTATTAAACCCATTACTATTGAGTGATCTGTAGTGCACGCAAAAATAGTTCATACTAACTATGCATAAAAGAACCCAAAGCAGAATAAAAAACTAACTGTAAAATAACGAATAACTTGCCGTGCCGCTGTACACACGAAAAAAAAAAGTAAACAAACGTATGTATGTACATATGTACTTTGTAGTTTTTGCATCTTTTCTATGTCCAAAGGCGACGAAGAAAAGCAAACAATCGAACAATCACATTTCTGTATTAAAGTTGCGATAACCGAGACTGATAGTTGCGCTTATAGAGACTTCAATGCAAAAATTTTGGTGGTTGCAAACAACGAGCAGTTGCGATAATAGGTGGTTGCGATCATCGAGCTCGCACTGTATATTTTTGTTATTTTTTATACTCCATACATATGGTGTTGTCCACCGGGATAATTATTGAAATTCCATTTTGTAATTATTTTCTGAAAATTTTTTTGTCTGTAAATAAATTATTATGTATTTTCATTTAACAGCTGATTGGGTGACCATATCAAAAAGTGGGAAATAGAAAGAAAATCTATATTATAAAAAGTGTTCAAAATTAATAAAAAGTCGTCCGAATGATACATTTTTGTGAAATAGTGAATGCATTTTTAGTATGTACTGAAAATTTTAGTGCTACATGCAACAATACAGTAGTGAACTATGTTTTTCTACAAAAAACCAGTTTGAGTATATGAAACCTGGTCGATTTATATTGATTTGTTCGTCGTTCGTTGACGAAACAATTAGAAATAAATGTATTTCAACTTTCGCTGAGTATGATGAACTTCGACCAACGCCACGATTGTGTGCATTTTCATATACACCAATGTGTTTTATTTTTGGTGACGAATATTCGCGACCAAAAATTCGTCGTTCGTCGCAGTTGTGTTCCTAGCATTAGTATCGTAGTAGGCCTTCAAATTCGCCAATTTGTTATAGCTTAAAAAAAAGTTAAATTTTTCTTTAATTAGACAGAATGGTGATGTCAAATGGGCAGCAAGAAATTGCGATTAGACACCGTTAGACAAACTAAAGGTTATTGGGAATTTGAAGGCCAATATTTGTGATTCAATTGCCGATTTACGACCCAACTCGAAAGTTGGTCCTATCAGAGGGGTTACTGTGAGATCAGTCATAGCAGTCATATAAATGAAATAATATTCCATCTCTCACCGGAACAATTGTACTTCACAACATAAAAATTAATTTAAAGAAATTCCAACCCGTTTTTATTTTATTACATTTTTAAATTAAAGCTCGTATGACACAACGTTTATGTTTCATAAAGAACCATTGAAATACTTTGCTTTTGAAAACAAACACTATTTACAGAAATGCGTATTTTCATACATCACATACTGAGAACTTGGTCAAAAGGGTACAAAAAAAATACTTAAATAGTAGTTTTGCTCATTCCCGACTTTGAGTTTTTTAACCTCTAGCTTTCTATTCTTCTATACAATTGAAATAAGATTTCATCAAAAACTTCTACGGGTACAGCCATATTCAATTTAAAAACAAAATTCAACAAACTCTGTATGCAATATCCATTTTTCTTTGAATTTGTTGTCTGCTTTTAATCATATTCGAATAAAATTTTATAACAAAAATTTTAATAGAATTAAAGTAGTAACAAAATAAATATAATAATAATAATAAATGAAAAATAACTTGTTAACAAAAATTGCCACAAATTTAAATCAATAACAGACTCAGCAAATTGAAAAAAAAATGTTTGACATTGTGCATGTATACAAAAATTTGTGCTTGATTGACAGGACCAAAAAGTTTATTTTATTAAAAAGTTAGGAGTCTAGTCAACAATTTAAATATATATTATTTTTATACTGGGAAGAAGAACACACATTTAAAATCAATTCAAATATTGTTTGTAAACTTTTTGAAGAAGCTTAAGGATGTGTCATGGAGATAGAGGAACAAACCTGCACGCTTTTCACTTTGGAACAATAAAAATGATACATAAAAATAAAATAAAAGTTTTGCGGGTGTACAAGGTGTCACGTTGTGTTACTGTGAGTAAATGACATTTTGAATACAGAGATTTTTGTGGGCTAAGAGATTTTAGTAGGTCAAGAACTGCAATAATAATATTTGTGATATGAGGACGTCTTAAAAACACATTTATGTTGATGAATATAATTATCCCCATATTCATAAAAAAATAAAATGTATTTGAAATCTATTTTAAGAAAATTTTGTATGAATAACTTTGACTAAAATACGTTTCAAACGCGTTTTAAATTTTATGAATATGGGGGTTAGTATTTTAAATTTCCTAAATATCGAAATGTTCTGCCAGACAAAAAAAAAATGGATTGTATTCTATATTTTATAATTGTTTCAATGAACCGTGTTAAGTACAACTAAAGTGTCCTGATATTTTATATTGATAAGTAGAAGCAATTAGTACAAAATAATATATTATACTAGTACTTCAATAAGCTGTAGTGTTCAACAAGCCATTTGAACAGTATATTTGTTTGTCAAAAAAGAATTTTAATACCTGCAAGGAGGTCGGCAGCCTTGTAAACTAAACAAATCATATCTATTACAGATGGAAACTTCATGATGTGCAAGTTTCTTATTCTACCTTTTATTTTTAGTTTTACAATTTCCAAATTATATTCAATTAAACACTCTTATACCCCTACAGCTGAATAAAATAACATATTCAGCGGTTGTGAAAAGTTGGCATATTCTAGCAGTTGGACTTGCTACCCCTAATTTGGACAGCAAATATAGAGAAATAGCATTAGAGGCAGCATAGCCAGTATTTGCCATATTATCTTTTAAAAAATATTTATATATTAGAAAAATAATATTTCAACTAAATTATTTGCTTCCAAATCATAAAAAAGTAAGTGTATACCCAAAATTTCCTCAATTTTTATTATCTTCAATTGTCGTCATTTTTGTGTTTCGACGTTAATTTTTATTTGAAACTTATTTTGAATAAATTTCTATGAAACTCATTTTAATCACAAAACAACTTTACACAAGTAAAGCAGTAAACATCTTCATACACGATGAAACATTATTCGGAAATAAGAAATAAAATTTGGTGTTTTTATATAAGGTATCAAAATGGAAGTAATAACTTCAGTTGGCAGCATTTCTTTCTACACACTGTTGCACAATAAGTGAAACATGCCCAAGGCTTTCTTAATTTTCGTTCGCTGGTAGTCACCATTTAATTGCTGTACAAGAAAAATAATAGTGTAAACAATGCAAATAGCACAGGCACTTCCGCCATGGTAGCAATGAAAAAAAAATTAACTTAATTTAACACATTTAAAATAAATATGTTATTAACTTCTCATACTGTTAATAACATATTCAGAGCTTGTGCAAAGTTGACGTGAGTTCTCCTAAGAGGGGAACATTTGCCTAATAAAATTTTGTATCAGGGGATGTGCTATTCAATGTTACCTGACTGTTACTTTATTTTAAAATTTATTTAAACGCACATTGAAGTATAAAATAATGTTTGATATAAGAACTTATTTATAGCTACAGTCGAATCCGCTTTAGCGCAACACGCTTTATTGAAAAAATTCGGATTATTGAAAGCGATACAAATTCCCGCACTGACTTTAAATGCAGCTAGTCTTATTCACTTCGTTTTAGCGAAACATCGCTTTACTGAACATATTGTATTACTGAAAACCAAAAGCAAGCCCACAACTACGTTTTGTATGAAACTTACTTCGCTTATGTGAAAAAATAAACATTCAGATCAAATCGATTGCATAAGTTAAGGCTGGAAAACTGTGCATGTTTTGTCCGTTAAAGAATTAAATGTCCTTTTCGCTCTTACGTACTTTATTGTATTCTTCTATTATATTGTCAATGCAAGTAGCTAGACATTTTCGAGGAATTTGTGAAAAATTTCAACAACAAAATTAATTCTATGAATAATTTTTCTTAAATAAAATTTTTACGCTAAATTGACGTAAAACAAATATACAGATTTGATATAAAAAATATTTTTGTAATGATTTTAAGCAGTACTCTTAACTGGAACAAATTTCAGTAATCCGAACTACTTTTTAGAGAAAAAATCGGATAACTGAAAATAAAATTGGGTGTTGGTTATTTCCAGTAAAGCGGAGTCGAGTGTATTGATAACTTTGCAGCATATACACGAAATTCAAACGATCCCCTGTTATAAATGATCTCACTGTGGTGTTTCCTTATTTTGTAGTGAAAAAAAAAATTTAATAAATACCTTAGAATACATGTATTTTATACATACTTTTGTATGAAATACAAAATATATACATACTTTCGTATAAGAGATTTAGCGATTTTATAAGAATCTGGCAAGCCTGGATGTTAAAAGGGGAGGATGTTAAACAACCACTTGTAAGCACCTTAACGTAATTCAAAAATCTGCTATCTGCTCTCATATATAAAAATTTAACAGCAGCATGTTATAAGAAGACCAGTGTAGACGTCTTTGTAGTTGCTGTTAAAATAAGAAGCGGCAAGAAGGACACTTATGATGTTGTGCAAGTTTCTTAGTAAAGGAAACGTAAAATTTTTTCCAATTGCCTTTAAGTTTGAAGTTCATTTATCTATTACCATTTTATATGTACATATTTATTTGTACACATTATGACGCTGTACTGACGAATTGCCTGTCAGTGTACCCATCCAACCTTGAAGAAAGCAGCGTTTGATGGCCAACCATAAAAACGTCACTGCACTGTTTGTGCAGGCTGACTACATATTTACTGTATGTTATTTAAATTTTTTATTTTTTTATTTTGTAAATGGGAGATATTGTTTGAATTCAGATATTTAAATGTTTGTAAATCTTATTTAATAATGATTATTTTTCATCCTTTACAATCTTAATTTTTTTAAAACTTTTCATTCAATGAAATAAATTCTTGATTTTAATTACTCTATGTCAATGCAACATCAACATGCAATTATCTTCTTTTCAACGACATGAAACATTTACAAAAGGATTTCGCTGATATTCTATGGCAAAATATACAAAGACTACACATGATGACTGACACATAGCCTGTAATTAGCATGGAAGCATCAGAAAAGTCAAACCAACTTTGTGACAACATACTATTCCATATCAAAAGGACTTAGCAATTATAAGGATATGGACCGTCTCTGATGAGTTTGTTGTTTAGGCCTGTAACGCTTAATATATATTTTTATTTCCATCATTTACTCCATTCATAGTTAACTCGTATGTATCTTTATGAGACTAAATTACCCTTGATTAATTTTGTGGTTTCCATTGTAGTTAATTTTTTCTATCTAACATCAATCAAGAAAAGTGTTCTCTCTGATTTAGATACTCTTATATTGTCACAAATAAATCATTTTATTGTTAAGGTTTTTTGTACAATAGTTTTAAGTGGTTGGCAAATATACGGGGGTTGTGATTTTCTGAAATTTGAATGTACTTTTTTTTTGTTGTATGTTAATAACGATACGCATTAATAAAAGCAGACTTCTTGACATGAGATAAAATGACAAAACATCGACTTAAATAAGAAAAATTTGGTTCTTCCATTATATAGTGTGCAATTTAATTTAACATTCGAAAGTGTCCTTTGAAGGTGCTGCAGAGACATTCAATGGATCGAAATATGAAGTAAATACAAAAATCATGACAATTCCCCAAATAGGAAACTGCATGTGTAAAATCGAAAGATTTTCCAATAATACTGAACATTGAATTAAGATTTTATGGGCTAATTGTTCGAAATTTTTGTTTTTGATTCCAAAAGACGTGATAAATATTCCAAGGCGCAAAGGAAAGTCAACATCAGTTTTTAGTTATTCAACTTACACAGCAGAGCAGAACAGCTGTTTTCGAACGCCGCAACGCTTTCATCATCAGTGCTCATGTGTATGATGTTTGTCACCACTTATTTTTTTTTTGTAGATGGCTTAGTTGAATATGACAACAGTTTTTATTTAAAAAATTTTTTTTGGGAAATTGCATACGAGAACTGTATCGACCTTCATGTCCCATTTTTCTGAATTTTTTGTTCCATCATACCTAAGCCAAACTTTTTTGGTTTGAATTTTTTATACTTAAGTACATGTGAACGTTTATAATTTTAAATGTTAGCTCAAGCCACAGGGCATAGTATTGAGCAGACTTGTGTCGAACTCGTCCTGTCAATCGTTTTGGACAAGAACCTTTTGTAATGCAATTTAAATAGGTTCTTCTAAAAAACGAGCGAATGAACGAGTTCGACACAAGTCTAGTTTTTTTTTTATCTTGGACCAGCAGTCAGGGGATGACCCCTATATATGCAATGCAGGGGATAGTATTGAGGTGACAGATTAGGAAAGATGAGAAGGCAGTTGTTTTTTTTTTTTTTTTTTTTTTTTTTTTTGTAGCTATTTCAACTTTTTACTTCGCCGGCAAATTTTTGCTGCAGGGCCGACGAAGGAGGACATTTGAAGAAAGATGAGAAGATAGAGAATTTTTTATAGCTATTGCAAACTTTTACTACGCCCGAGTAAGTTTTTGCTACATGGCCGATTTAGTGGTGATCAACATCTCAAGAGCTGATTAGTCTGTGGAATCTATCCCGTAAAACCTTTTAAAACCTTCTAAAGAAACACACTTAAAAAAATTTGTTGAATGTAAAGGGTGTCTTACTTTTGAAATAAAAAAAAACGTTTTTCGAGATTGTTGTGATATTTTTATTCGATTTTAAAGCAGAAATTTTCCGATTGCCCATCTCCCGACTCTGAAGACAAATCAATTATCCAATTTAATTCTTCAAGAAGTACAAAAAAGTTTACTTAATAAAACAAAAAATAAAAATCACAAAAATTATATTGTCTAATTACTTTTACAAAAATATAAATTTAAATTTTCCAACTTTGAATTTTGCTGATTTTCAATAGTAATTTAGGACTATTACCAATTCATCGATTTAAGATCTAAGCCTCTAGCTTTTCTGGGGGTTTAGGAGAACCAATTTCACATAAAGACAGCTGACAGATGGACATCGCATATTCGAGCTCCGTATGTATAAGGATCGAGAATATATATATATACTTTATGGGATATAAAAACATAAGGGTATATAAAAAGGATAATAGTATTGATTTTCATCGCTACGTTGCATACTCTTAAATTATATGGAGTTTTAAAATTGTTATTTTTTTCGAAAGAGCAAGAAAACGACCCATATGGTGAAGAGTTCGACTATCAAAATATTTTACCAAAATGGTCCCCATACTATTTTATATAAAATTACTGATTATACTTTACAATAGGATTATATAAGGAAATATTTAACTCTCTCTAAAGAGAATTCCAATAGGCAAGTTTCACAATTAGTTGTTAAAGCCATATTATGTTGAAAAATTATTCGTATATTTTGTACGATGTTATTATTTAAAATATTCGAAAAATTTTAATTTTGAATTCTAGAAACAATCTCCCCTTTAGTGAATAATAAGTGAAAAATTTGTTCCCGTGAAAATGGATATCGTGAACTTCATGTGGAATTTTTGTTTCCTTCGAGGATCACAAAGAAACTATCATTTATTACTGAATGCCAAAAGCTTTAAGGTTGGAGAGATAAACAGAAAATAATTAGAAAAGGTCAAAAAACTTTGAGGGAAGAATTATTCATGATTGCAGTTGAGGGAAAAGGGAAAACTTTTCGGGTGAAAAATTATTTACGATATAAAGTTAATAATTTTATTTTTAAGTTTTTATCGCCCTCATACTTCACAATGCCTGCATATATTTACTTCAGACATTTGACCTTGTGTTTGTTGGGAATGAACACTTTAACATACAAACACATGCTTTCCATAGCTTAACATCCAGGGGAGAAATTATTTAAATGTTAAAACAGTGTCACATTTATTAAAGTTGGTTGGGAAATTGTTAACGTCAGCTAAATTAAATTATTTCCTCGAAGTTATTACAGATCATAATAAGTGTTACTTTCATAAAAGCATTTCAATTTGAAAACATGAAAAACAGATAATAGTGATTTTTTTTCTAAGAAAAATAATTTCCAAAAAATTATTTAATTTTTTCAATTCCGCCAAAAAGTAATGAGATTATTTTATTTCGCAGAACTATTTAATATTTCAGTTAAATTTGACAGGCTAATTGTTCGAAATTTTTTTTTTAAATTCAAAAGACAGACAGGAAAGTCAACAACAGTTTTAATTATCCAACTTATGCAGCAGAGCAGAACAGGTGTTTTCGAAAGCCGCTGCACTATCATTACAAGTACTCAATTGTTTATGTTTTAGTTGAATATGATAATAGTTTTTATTTATACAACTTTTATAAGGAAATTGCATACGAGAACAGTACCAACCCGATGGTAGCACAGTTTTAAGCCCCGTCTTACCGTTTGTAATTTTTAAGTGCCACTTTCAGAAGTTTACCTTCAATTAAAGTCTCCGCTATTTATTTCCGGATTTGAAATGTTTTACCATTTCAAGGACTTTATGCGATTTGCAACAATTTAAGCAAAAACGTCTCTTCAACATAGAAAATCTACACAAACATAATGACATAAATATTTTTATTATTTTCCATTGACGTCTTTTGTTTACTAAAGTCAAAATATATATGTTCATATTTTCTTGTAAGGTTTGGCAAACTTCTTAATGCCTCCTTAAATGGAAAATTAAGAAAACATATACATACATATGTATATGAAATATTGATAAAGGACCATTAAGTATGTAAATTTCTCCGATATGATAAGACTGTTTATTTGAGCATGAAAATCTATTTGTGAATTTAAGCACAATCTGCTGGTGTTAAGCATGAAATTAATTTTAGTTTAATGTAATTTAATGTTATTTAGAAATATACAAGAAAAAAAAACACACACAGAAGTTTCTTAAAAAGTTTCGGAACACATAAGAAGAAAAAAAAAGAAAAAGTAAGAAACACATATTAGAGAGCTATTGACCTAAGTTTACTTTTTTGCTATCAATTTCGCTCCGCTTTGACTCTTTTAGGCCAATGTGCTGAAAACTAATTGCCTAAGAAGAAACTATTATAGAATACCACAAAGAAATATATTATGCTATCAAAGAAGCAATTTCTGGTGACAGATTGCCTATAAATTTTAAATAAAAATTATTTTTGTTATTTTGTCAAAGACTGAAACATATTTTTAATACGCGTATGCATGTATGAAATAAAAAAATATAAGTGTAAATGTGTAAAGAATCTTTCATTAAGCGCTTCCTGTGTTTGAATTTTAATAAAACAAAATTTGTGTGAGATATCATCTATATTTTTTAATAGTTTAAAACACCTATGGTGCCATTATGTGTAGAACATAACATCGTTCTAATCTTCCATGACTCTGGCACTTAACTCGGGCTGAATTTTAGGGTGCTGTTGGCTGAAGTAGTTAACACGATAATACAAAGAGGAGGGTCCAGAGTTCGAATCTGCGCTCAGTCATGAGTATTGTGTGCAATTCTTGTAATCAGCAATAGTGCATGGTTGTGTTAGTTAGTGTCAGTCAGCCACTGAACATAACTGGCAGCGACTGGCACTATCATGTACTTAGCACTGGAATGGCACTCTTCTTCGTCGGTCCTGTAACAAACATTACACTATGAAGTAAAAGTTTGAAAGAGCTACAAAAATTTTCAATCTTCTAGTTTTTCTTCATCCTTTCCCTCAATGCTACCTCATCCTTTCTTTCTAGTTCCGGAACAATACACTGTGCAAATGTAGGGGACATCCCCTGAGTACTGGTCCGAATAAAAATATATGAAAAAAAATCGAACTGAATTTGACTGTTGGAATAGGTTATGTTGGGTTTGAGCACCGCGAATTAAGTAAATCGTACAAGAAAAAGCTTAATAGTTCCATCAACTCCACGTGACAATACCCATGAATCAATTCTGCGTAACATCCAATGTGGCATAATAGGTCCGTGCGCTTTAAACCACCACATGTAGTTGGTGTCCAGATCATCCAGCAAAGGCTATTAGTAATAATAGATCTATAGCGTTCGCCATTAACAGTGAAAGCTTGGCCTATGTCCTTCTTAACCGATGACGGCCCCAGTCCAAAATCCACACCAAACTCTTTCGGAATGCATTGAACGCTCCAGGATCACATCGTTCGAAATTTAACAATTTTGTTTGCTCATGTAGCCATTCATCCAGGAATCGGCCTCATCGCTGAACGTGATTTTTTTTAATTAAAATTAGTCCAGCTGCTGCAGAACACCCATTTTCATAAATAAATTTTTTTTGTTGTTGTTGAATGCTAAATGCACTCAATAAACAGTAACTACTTCGGCAAGTGTAACTTCAATGGCTGTCAAAGCTCAGTAGTCCCTGTTGGTAAACCCTTTATATTCAGTATAAACTCCTTTAATTTAAATCAATCTGGAGAAGTTAATACTGAAAATACTTAGCAAATAAAGGAGCTTTTGAATCGGAAAGTCTACTTGCAAAAACCAGGTTTTATTAGAACAAAACCGTCAGCATAGATTTGAATTTTTCATTTAAGTGACCCAATTAAGAGTCTTGTGATTTCCAAGCTTAAACTCATCAATACTTTTTTAAATGATATAAGAAATTGTATTATAATCATTCTAACTTTGGAAAAACCATAGAATTATATAAATTTTTTTCTCAAATTCCCCCACTGTGCAGTGGTCAGATATCTGTATCAAAATTTTTACTTTATGTATACCTCATGCGCCTCTGTTGTGCGCTTCCAGATCTAAATTTGTACTCTGCTTGCACACCGAACAAATAAAGTAAAGTGTTTTCCGTGCCATGATACACTTCCTGAGAATTCAGGTGGTTCGGATATGATTGAAATCTAAACAACAAGGGAAGGAATGTGACTACCGTAAATTATTTGTTCTTAACTCAACTACCTCCAGTTGCCTTTTCTGTCCTCCTAATAAGTGAGTGTTGGCGACATTCTTGGCACTTCTCAATATTTAATACGATAATAACAAACCAAATTTTCTATACTAACAGCATTATTCTTCTTATATAAATAAATATTCGAAAAGTAAACATATAGGGGTTTTCAACAAGAGCTTTGTTTTCTAACAAAGTGAAACAAAAAATTTAGATGAAGGTGATTGAAATTTTTATTGTATTATGAAGAATAAAGTTCGGCAATTATGAATGAAAAATGATATCTGGGAAATATCCACCTTGTCTATGACATCCACGTCATCATTAATAGGCTAAAATTGATTTGTTAACATCTCGCGATAGCATGATCCATTAACCGTTACCGCATTTCCAGACTCATCTTCGAAAAAAAGGCCCAATTACACCTCCAGACCACATTTTGTGGGTGCTGTTGGCTGAAGTAGTAGAACACGAGACTATGAAACGGAGGGTCGTGAGTTCGAGCCCGCTCTGAGTCATGAAATATTGTGTTGAATTCTTCTGATCAGCATTAGTGCGTGCTTGTGTTAGTTGTTGCCAGCCTGTTTCAATGATGAAGGCATAGTCACTGATCACTGAACATAATTGGCAGCGACTGACACTATCATGTACGAAAAAGCAGAGTAACAGCACCAACCTTCGGCGGCCCTGTAGCAAAAAATAGCCGGCGAAGTAAAAGGTTGAAATAGATAAAAAAAAAAAAAAACTGTCTATCTTCTCATCTTTCCTAATCTGTTTCCTCAATACTATCCCCTCGTTTTCAGTTCCGGCGCACTGCATTGCATATATAGGGGCCATCCCCTGAGTGCTGGTCCTACAAAAAAAAAAAAAAAAAAAAAATAGCGCACCATACAGTGACACGTCCAGCATGCAAAGGCTTCTCAATAATAGCTCTAGAATTTTTAAAAGTCCAAATGCGCCAATTTTGCTTGTTGGCAGAAGGTCTCAGAAGGACGCTGATTATGTTGTCCAAAAATTTCACGAATTTTACGACATGTAACTTTAACAGAACCAATATTTTCATAGTGGAATTATTTTAAAGCGATTTTCGAGCGAAATTGAAGTCATTGTAACAATTGCCAAAGCATTAACTATGAATACATGAAAAAACTAAATGCCAAAACTATCTGGCTGTCACAATTGAAAAGCAAAGTTCTTATTGAATATTCCTTTACATCGAAGAAATAAATATGGTGAATAATAAAATTGATTCGAAACTTGGTTATATTAAATACAAAACATGAGCGAATGTTTTCAACAGCAAACACATTAATAATGCAAAACAGGTTTTTAATCTGGCACAAATATCCATTTTCACAAGCGGATATGAAATATGGTCTTAAGTTCTCCTAACGCAGGTAAAGTTTTCATTATTTATTTCAGATTTGTTAAGGTATAACAACTCTGTATCCATGATTTGATAGAGTAACCAATTTAAACACGATCACTAACGAAATAATTTTTATGCGAAAACTCTTATCAAATGCGTTTAAAACGACAACCGGCGATATGCTAAATATGCAAACATGACAACCTGTTGGCCACTGTTTTAGTGGTGCACTAGAAGTGTCATTAATCACATACATACATCTATTCTGTAGTTGTCGGGAGAGCAGACATGTGCACTATGCAATTCGCTTTTGCTTGTGCTAGAAAATTTTGTTTAGAATTTTTTTTGTTAGTTTTATCGCCGCTAAAACAGGATATGAAAAGCATATTATGTTGCAGAAGTTTTGCCTTTGTATTTTGTTGTACAATAAGTCAGTTGACAATATGCCAGATACGAATTTATGTGAAGAACTATTTTTCAAAACAAATAGAGTGTGTGTACATTTCAATGATTTAGGTAGAGGTAATTCAATGACATTTATAAGAGTTGAAAAAAAGCTAGAAAAATATATTTGTTTTAATTTAGGAGTACTCAGAACAACTTTTTATATTTCCTATCAAATAAATAGCAACTAATTTTGGCGACAACAAAAAAACATACGTCATTTGACAACAAAAGCAAGGACATTCCGACATGTAAAATATTTGTGAGTAATTTGTTTTATTTTTTAAGAGATAAATTTATTTTTCCCAAAAAAAGGAGAGAAAAACGTTCATTAATGCCACCAATAGAATCGCAAAAATAGTTTTTTTATCCGGGCTTTTCATATTATTCACCAAAAATGGCACAGGTAGGTTTTTTATTCCATGTGTTATATTCACAATATTAATATTCGACTCGACAAAGTCTATATCGATGTTGACACTTTTCTAATTCGTATTTTTAAGAAATTGAATTTCTCACTCATTCTAATAAAATGCACACAAATAAACCTCGGCACAAAAAGTTAGTGCAATAGAATCACAAATATCGATTTTACAATCAATTTATAATTACAATTTCTATTAAAATCAATACAGTTTTCGTTATGCTTTTGTTTTCTCCTGTGAAGTTAGAATAGCTTGAGTTAGAGCCATTCTATTCAGGAGCATCGATATGTACCTATATATATTCTAGGGCCTTATGAATAGGTAAGCCGAATTGAGGATATGGATATGCCAGTACGTGAAATCGTTTCTTCCGAAGTCTCCAGGAAGGCTATAGATTTCGTTCTTGGATTGACCTATTGCAAATAGCCTTAAATAGATAAAACTAAATTTTTTTTATTTGTTTTTTTTTTCTTAACAAACACCATCCGGATTGCTACCCATAGCCACAGAGGCATCCATGTTAGTAATAGAAATTCATTTATATTCAAAATTAGAAAAGCTTAAAAGACATCACCAGAACTGGAATATGTAATTTTTTTTTTAACATACAGTAACTAAATAAAACTAATTTATATCTTTGGTAATTAAACATATTTTATATTTTAGAAAGAAACATTATTAATAAAAATCATTTTAATAAAAAAAAAATGTTTCATTGAAAGCAAAAAATAAAGTAAAAAAACAATACATATGTGACAGCGCATAGACATAGGGACCTAAGGTAAAAAAAAATTAATTTTCACTTTTTTTGATGTGGACAACATCTGAGCATCGAATGAGATCGATCCCATGCCCCAAAAGTGTTCCCTCCCAGAGATATGCGCGTTTTATGAAGTGATGGTACACCAAAGATACACGTATTTAAATCATTTAAATGACTCTCCTGAACAAAACCGGTTTTTACCCTTAGGTCCCTTTCTATTTTGCGCGTCATATATATGTATAAGATTTCCTGAAGAGTCAACGAAGTATTTAAAAGAAAATTAAATTACAAAAAATATATATAAAATATGCAACCTAAAGCTCATAAAAAAATTAATTGTTTACAAAAATAGGTAGAAAAATTAGAAAAGAAAATTATTGAAATCCAAAAAAATCAAAATGATGACTGCAGGATTGGAATGAATGTATAAACAGGTTGGGCAAATTTGAGGTTAGGAAGTTGGCTGTCAAATGATGAAATGTCAAAGATTGAGCTGTCATCCTTTGGCATTTATTTAGTACAAAGTTGGAAAATTTTAAACATGGATTACTAGTCGATCATAATTTGCCTAGAACGTTTGTGAGTTGGTTGTTTAAAAAACTGAACGAAAATAACGCTTTTTTAACAAAATGATTTATTTTTATGAAATCCTTTTATTTGACACATTGTTGTCACAATACTACTATATATAAATGAAATTTATTTGTTGGTGGTTAAGCATATAGACATTGCTTAACCACCAACAAATAAATTTCATTTATATATGATTTATTTTTATTTTTATTTTTTTATCTTGGACCAGCACTCAGGGGATGACCCTATATATGCAATGCATTGCGTCGGAACTGAAAACGAGGGGATAGTATTGAGTCGACAGATTAGGAAAGATGAGAGGATAGACAGTTTTTTTGTAGCTATTTCAACCTTTTTTTTATTTCGTCGGCTAATTTTTGCTACAGGCCCGACGAAGGTGGGTGCTGTTACTCAGCTTTTTAGTACATGATCGTGTCAGTCGCTGCCAATTATGTTCAGTGGCCAGTGACTATGCCTTCATCATTGAAACAGACTGGCAACAACTAAGACAACCACGCACTGACGCTGAATTCAAGAAGAAGAATTCAACACAATATTTCATGACTCAGCGCGGGCTCGAACTCAGTACCCTCTCCTTCATAGTCTCGTGTTCTACTACTTCAGCCAACAGCACCCACAAAATGATTGTTAGTGATGAGCACCATTTTCATTTAGGCGTTTATGAAAATAAACAGAATTGTCGCTTATGGGGCTCACAAAATCCACGAACCGTCCTCGAAAAACCATTACATCCAAACAAAGTGACCGTATGGTTGTATGGCCTTTTGTTCGCAGACAACATAATTGGCCTGTATTTTTTCCAAAATGAGCAAGGAAACGCCGTCACCGTGAATTCTACTACTAAGACATGTTAACCGATTTTTTGTGTCCACAATTTGCTACTGTTGACATCAGGGATCTTGGGTTTCAGTAATACCGCGCCACAAGCCATACAGTTGGCCAAACAATTCAGTTATTGTTTGAGAAATTTTCTGGTCGCGTAATTTCTTGATTTGGCGACGTCAATTGGCCGCCTTGTTCTTGTAATATAACGCCCCTAGATTCATTTCTCTGGGACCATTTGAAAGACTGGGTTTACGTGAAGAAACCACAAACAACTGACGCTCTGAAAAATGAAATTCAACGCTACATGTGAAAAGAGCGAACGTGTTAGAGGTGGACATTTGGGTGACATTATATTTTATTATTAAGTCCCATATTTCTACCTAATCAAACAATCCATTCCCGTGGGTTCCCAATGTAGAGTAAAGAAACACTCGTTTTGTAAAAAGGGCAACAGAAACAGAATATAAATATCATTCAGGCAGCATGATTCATTATATTCTTGTCGGTAACGAGACAGTTCTTAAATTCCTTTTTCCACAGAATTCTGATACAGACTTGAACTAATGAGATTTTGACTAACAACTTTTTTATTTTACTGGCAATATGATCGAAGCGGACATTAAAGATCGCAGTAGCAAATTAAATTGGCTGTCTGAACCCATTTTGCAGCGTCAATAGGTAAAGCGGAGTAAAAGTTTGCAAGAGCTATAAAAAATTCTCTACCCTGTCATGTTTCTTCATCTGTCCCCTCAATACTAACGCCTCCAATATAGTTCCGTCACAATGCACTGAATATGTAGACCCGAATTAAAAAAAATTTATATTAAATTTAAACCGCACAGGAGCATTGTTTCCTTTTTTTGATATGAGGTAGTTAAATCCATTGCGACAAACACACACACACATATTGTGTAGTATATTTTATTTTCACTTTTTTCTGCTGCAACCTTTTTAAACCAAATTTATTTCTACTTTGGACTTTTTTCCCAGAAACTCAAATATTTCAAACCAGAATTATAGAGAGAGAGAGAGAGAGACCAAGAATGCGTGCATGTAATTGTACAAGAATTATTTTACAGCGTAGTGATTTTCATATTAATTTCATACAAAATAGTCTTCATATATCACTTTTTTGCTCTACAAAATAAAACAAAAGAGTTCGTCTGTGTGTATGCTTTCGTTTCGCTAACGTCATAGTATTTTACTTCCAACGTTTTCTTAGTTGATTAATTTTTCCTTATAAAATTTCAAATGAATTTGCTTACAATAGCAATTTTTAGTTCGTAGATGAAATTATTTTGTAAAACCGCCTTATTCTCACTGTGGAGAAACTACACGCTTCATATTTGTGGCAAAGTGTAACTAATAGTAAGAACATGGCCAAAAGGATAAAATGCTGCCGGAAATCTTGTTAGTTTTGTGCTTAGCCCAGCTACTTAATGAGACATATAATCCTTTTTTTCCAGCATACAATTTATTTTCATATATTTAATAAGCGACATCAAATGTGAATATTTTTTTTCTTGTTAATTTTTCTTTTTTTGCTATTCTTAACTGCTAGTTTCATTTTTATTTTATTAGTAATTCCTGCTATAATTTACTGCTGAGAGTGAGTCCTAAACGAAAGAAAAAATACAATTCGCTGCATTATAAATGTCCGTAACATCAGCAGCATTATCATCATCGTCATCATCAGGAGCAGCAAGGATGCTGGTGTGTTGGTGTAGAAACAATTTATCATGACGGGTGGCTTAGTAAAAGCCTGGAAAGACGATGTAGCATGTTGAAGTATTTTTTTCTTTGTTTCACTTTTGCATAGCCGCGCAGCTAAAACAGTGATTTTAATACAAAATTATTATGGATTAAGTGTGAGCTAAAATAAGTGATTAGCATTGTTATTTTCATTCTAAGAAAACAAGCCGATATACAAGAATTATTATAGTCTTGCTGTTACAATGGTGATTTAGTTTTTATGGAAAGAGTTTGTTAGTTAAAATTTTCCGTTAAATGTCAGGTGCAGCTTTAAATAGAGCGTTTACATGAACACCCAGTTTGCCAACTGTTCGTTAATTATTTATAGTTTCTTCAGTTATAAATCGAACTAGAAATAATTCTTTTCCCACTAAAATTCTCAATTACTCATGGTTTCAAACGAAATTCTCGTGGCAACTCAAAATAACGACTGATTTACTGAATCTTTCTGAAAGCAATTCATATCGCACTTGTTCCTCTAAGCCGAGTCAACGCAGTATTTAATATTTTTAGAATTTTGTTTCTTGGGTAGTACCCCATTTCAAAACAGAAGATAAAATTGTAATCATTTGGGAAAAATATGTAATATTTTTTACCAGGAAGATAAGAGCATTGCTTTCTTCCAGAAATTGAAAATTGGAACATTTAAATGATCCTCTAGAAAGGCAAAAAGTGTAATATATACCACAAACATTTTTTATCACCACAAGAGCTTGTGAATTTAAAAGTATTCAGTGAGTATTTTAACAAACATTCATATTGCTAAGTATTTATATTAAATTGAATTAAGATTTATAGGCTAATTGTTCGAAATTTTTTGTTTTAAATTTAGAAAGACATGATAAATATTCCAAGGCACAAAGGCAAGTCAACATCAGTTTTATTCAACTTACACAGCAGGGCAGAACAGCTGTTTTCGAAAGCCGCAACGCTTTCATCATCAGTGCTCATGTGTATTGTGTTTGTCACTACTTTTTAGGTGGCTTAGTTGAATATGATAATAGATCTTATTTAAACAAATTTTATTAGGAAATTGCATACGAGAAGTGTATTAACCTGATGGTAACACATTATTGTTTTAATACCCGTGTTGCCGTTTGATTATTTTTTCGTGTCCCATTTTTCTTAATTTTTTTTTTTGCTTTTTTCAAAAAGTAGTTGCAAAACCGTTGTTAAATCACAGTAAAGGCTTGGCTAATGACTTGATGTCAGCGAATGTCGTAGGTCAGCTTTGCTGCTGTTAGGGAGAAGATGCCTAGAAGCGTTTAAAGACTGTATTTCTTCGAAGTAGGAATAGCACTCAGGTTATGATTCCTACATATGCAATGTATTGCCCCGGAAATAGAAAGGACGTGATAGTATTTAGAAGACAGATGAAGGAAGTTGAGAAGATAAAGAATTTTTTGTAGTTATCTGAACCTTTTTTCTTTTCCGGCAACTTTTTGCTAAAGGAACGACGAAAGAGGGTGGTGTTACTCTGCTCTTGGTACATGATCGTGTCATCACTGCACTTTATTTCCTCAAAAATAAAGCCGAATCATGCACTACGATCAATGTATATACTCAATGCATGTGATCAATGCAATGTTATCCATATCGCTCCCGGTGAGATATCGTTTCAATATAATAGTGTTACGTACAGTGCGATGACCGCAACCATTGATTTCTTCAAATAAATATCTGTCGGCAAGTTCGTTGGTTGAGTGAGGTTGACCAAACTAGTCAATGCCTGGATTACGAAACTGAAGGTTGTGGCATCGATTCCGTCCACAGTCATCTATTTGGAATCGAACTGTTTTCCCTGTGTTAGTAAAGCATGTTTTTTAAAGTATCACATCACCAGAGCAACGCATGCAAATTGTTGAAATTTTTAATCAAAATAATTGTTCTATTCGTGAAACTCATCGTACACTTCATCCATTTTATGGCGTACATAATCGTCCTTCAGAGCGACTAATTCGAAGGACAATAGATCGTTTTCTGACCACATTTACTGTTACTGATAATGCGCATACCGTAAGACGCCGAAAAGTGCCCACTAAAGAAGTTGTAGCCGCTGTACAGGACAGCATTGAAGATGATAAATTCTATACCTAATAGGTCGACAATTTGTTTTAAATTCAGAAAGACAAGCCACAAAGAAAACTCAACGTTTTTTAATTATTCAACTTGCACAGCAGTTGTTTTCGAAAGCCGCTACACTTTAATTTCCTGTACTCATGCTCGTTTTAATTCGTCGTCACTTATTAAGTGGCCGAGTTAAATATGATAAAAAATTTTATTTTAAATGAACTTTATTTGTTGCTGGTAAAGCAATGTCTATATGCATTTCATTGCTGCTTTAGCAAATCATCAGTAGACTTTAACCGCAGTTTTGAAAAGTTAAAAACCCCTTTTCTTATGCACATACTTTTGAAAACCATCTGAGAATTCACAATTTGTAAACTACAAATTATTTTCAAAAATCACAGCAGAATAAGCATAGTTGGCTTTGAAACTCATACAAAACCAATCAAACAAATAAATTATATTCATATAATAAAATTGCATAATAATAATAAAAATTTCATATTATGGTAAAAAATTTTATTAGCAAATAGCATACGAGAGTTGTATCAAAACGATGGTCTATTTTATATTCGTTTTACCGTTTGATTATTTTCTTCATGTCCCATTTTCGAATTTAATATAGCAGCAATAATATTTACAATTTATAATTAGTTATATGTTGTTCAGACATCCGCCTTAATTGAGTTTATCGTAATTAACAGCATTATTGAGCTCAATTGCCCATACAAAACTTTAACTATCTAATTGATCAATTAATGCTTAATTGTCTATAAAATTGAGCAAGTTCTAAAATTCAGCACTGTAAAAGTTTGTTTAGTGAGCACCATAATGCCTACTGAGCAAACTTTATGACATTTGACAACTCATATGTAAATAAATTCACAGAAAAAAATGGCGAGTCAAGTTGAGGGTGAGTTTTTAAAATAAAATTTTTTACTTAACAATTAAAACAAATGAAAAATAAAAAATTTATTTCGTACAACAACAGGTCCAAAAGCAAAAAGAATGAGCATTTTATGGAACGATGCCAGTGAAGCAGCAATGTAAACAACACCTTTTGTCAGCTGCTGTCAAACGCTAATTGAGTTAGCTATATTGAGTATATGTGAACACTTTTCAATTAACTTATTATTGACTCAATTGATGTCTGAACACCATATTAGGATGAAGTGTTGTTTAATTTTTACAATTTAAAAATATATCAAACTTAAAAAACCCTCTCGAAGTAGTGCCATCGACATACATCAAGGGAAATTACTTAATCCTCCCAAGGGAGACATCGGTACAGGAAAATTCTTTAAGGTAACAGATATCAAGTACCTATATATTTAAAAATCTCACAGTACCCTGAGAAAACTACTCAGGCCCACATTAGATAACATCTCCTGTCAAAACTCTCCCAAAAACTTTGCTTTTATATCTGCTTATCAGTACTAATTAAGCTTGATTGCCTTCTCAATATAAATCCGAAAAAGTTACAATAATTAAAAGTAGCTTTCATAATCACCAACAAGTACAAAAAAAAGACTTACCTTAATTGCTGCAATAATTTGATGCTGTACACCTGAAAGAGAATGTAAGAAAAAGAGTTTAATACGAAATTCCTTTTAATTGTAGATAAATTAAAGCAACTGTTTGTTATATACGCTTAGCATAAATAATATGTTTATGGTATTTTCCAGCTTAGTCTAGGAGCATTTCTGAAGGGGCTTAACAATAAAATACGACGCCTACAAATTTCAAAAGAACACACTGTTGTCGTTGTTAGTGGCTTTTGTTGTTGCAGTTCAAATGTATGTGTTGAATGAACTATACGGCTTATTGTGATAATTGTATGAAAGTGTGGCAACATATATCAACTGCTAGTAAAATCCGCAACCATATTTATCTATAGACTCACACACACCCACACACGCGTACACACATAGAAACTAATCCACAACAAGGCCGTACTGGCATCTATACGGCAGCATTCATGTTCATCAATGTATTAGTAGCGGTTAATGTGGGTGATGTGGTTAAAAAAAAATAGAACAAGAACATTTTGTTGCCCACATCCTTAAGACATTGTAAGCAGCTTTTTGCTGCGAGAGATTCTAAGGAACTCAAAACACTAAATAATTGTATTTAGAATTGGAAAGGGGTACAATAAATGTTCTGCAGGTCAAGGAAATTAAGAAAATAATATCGAGTTGAAAGAAAACTTTTGTTGATTAGCCAAACAGAAACGATGCATTGTCTTGTAGTGCCAAAATAGCAATTGTTATTAGGCAAATATGATGTGACGATTAAGAGGCAATCATAAGGATTTCTTTTTATTGTCCCAGGACAGCTACTCTAACACTGACAACAGGCAGATGACATGTCCCATTCAGTTGCTTGTCATATTCAAAAAGTTAAGTGGTTCCATTTGCTGATGTTTCATGCCTTGCCATTTTGCACGTTGCATGAACATTTTGCATTTTGATATACAATGACAACCATTGAAACAACAAATGAAGAAGTATAATAGATGTGATAAGTTGCTGTGAGTGAGTTGCATCCTGTTTCTTAAGTTGCCACACAAACACTTGCAAACGCTGTACTGTTGAGTAGTTAAAAAAAAGGTATAGTTTTCAACAATATTTCCGACATGGCATTACAATAAGAATGTCATTTAACATTAAATCCTTGGATTTGCATATATTTTCATTATATAACCATTGGCACAATGTTACAGTGAAATATAATCTAAATAGAGCATGAGATTTTCAAAGACGGGGGGGGGGGGGGACACAAACTATTTAGCACACAAACACAACAATGCAAAGAGCAACTGCAGTAGAAGAGCAGTCATTGCAAAAACTAACTGCCAAAACAATAAACTGCTGCATAAGACTCCATCATTTCCAGCTGTTTGGTGTTTGTTAGTCACTTGTTTTTCCTTTAAGTCGGTGAGCTGTTTATAAATTTTAAATGTGAATTGACGACGCACAGTGGGTCTTTAGATGTAACAAATGATACATTTCAAGTCAAATTTGTCCTAAAAATTTTTTATGGTATAATTTTGAAAATTAATTAATATTTTTTCGAAATTCTTTAAAGTTATATAGATATTTTGTATATATTTCGTATTTGAAAATTTTGCCTTCCTGAATGCACTAAAAAATCATACATAACATAAGATAAACATTAATTTTATCAGTTAAGTCCTAAACACTTTATGCATCTAGAAGCCGGAAAGAACTGTCTCGATGAATTAGAAATTCAATGAATAGCATAACTATTTGCCAGACTCGAAATAACCGGTGCTTCAAGCTTAAACCGATAAATGGCCCAAATATATAAAACTGAACTTGTGGCATCCACTGTTCTCATTTCATCGTCATAACATGAATATTTCCATGTTTTAATTTACCCAGAACATTGCCATAAGGAAGACATCATCATCAGAAGAGGGAGCATAAAAAAGTCTTAGGTTGTTGTGAACAAAAAAGTTGTTTCCTCTTCGGTTTGGGTTATTTATTAAGAAAAACTTCTTTTAATTTGTTTTGTTTCCTTATCCCAGCATTGTTCTACGCATGTGATTTTTGTCTTAAAATGTTTTAATTTATTTTCTCTTGTATTTTTGTTGCTAAACATAGATTTTTTAAAGCAGAATTCTAAAATGATTACAACAAATCAAAGTATATTTTCAACTGTGGTATTTGACATGCAAAAAGTTGTTACAATTATAAAGCAACAGCAAATGGTAATCCACATTATGCAAATAAGACATACTTAATTTGTTTATTTGAAAGAATATACCCTCCTGGTGGTAACGCAGCTGCGTATGAATCGGCGCTATCGGTAGTGAACCGATTTGATATATAATTTTTTCGCTTTAAAGTGTATATTCCCACGATGTTTTAATTATTGCCAAGCCTGGTTCTGTTTATTTTATACACACCGAAAGAAACCTCAACAATACAATTTTTCTTAAATCTATTTATAACGTTTCCTGTTCTACAAACATGTAGCACATTTTTGCTATAGATATTTTCTAAAATATTTAAGGAATTATTTTGTTGCTGACTATGCGACCATTACCTTTTTAATTATCTGTTTTATTAAGCTTTAGATCACTTTTTATAAAATAAATTTAAATTCTTATTTCCCAATATTTCGATATCCTCTGGCAATAATTATAATTAAAATTAATTTAACAATATTTTTAAAAATTTTATAAAAAAAATTATTTTTTGTTTTTTTTTTTATTTTTATAGTTTTATTTATTTATTTTTATTATTTAAAAGCAATATTTTTAAAATTATGACAAATTATTTCTTGTAACCATTAGGTGTGGTGAAATAAATTGTTTCTAAGTTTAAAATTATTTTGAAGGCTCTAAGTTCGACTCTGCGATCTGCAAATTATTTTTTATGAGTTTGGTGAAATTCAAATTTTTGAATATCTTTCATAATCAATTTTTCCATTTATGAAGGTGGATTATAAAAAATTTTCCAATTTAAATGAAAATTAAAATTTCACCAAATTCATAAAATATATATTAATATATAAAAAAAAATCGGCACATAAAATACTCTCATCTATTAATTATTTCTTTTAAAGTCTGCTTACGATACACCAAAACAAAAAAATCTTTTTTGTAAAAACGTTGCACACTTTTACTGCAGTCCTTCCAAGAAGGAATAATTCCCAACAATGGCACAAAAGAGGGATTGCGAACGAAAGAAAAAAAACAAAGAATTAAACAAAATAAGATTAAAGAAATTATATGCAGAATATCATATCATGACACTTTCATGCTCTTCGTATCATCATTAGCATCATCATTATGACTACTATTGCTATTCAAATGCTTCTTTTGTTTTATAGGAAAAAAGTACGAGTAACAGCAAATCAAAGAACAGACTGCTTAAGAAGTTTCTTACTTCTTCTTGTTTGTTTCTTTTTTTTTTATTGCTGACTTAGTATTTAAAGTTCTGTAGAAACACATGCAGTTTTAAAACAAAGTTTTAATTGAATTATTTATCTGTTAAAGGATTAAGATAAAAAAATCGCTTAAGCGTATGTTGTATATCAAATTAATGTCATTTTTTTCAAAGCAATTTATTTAATGTCTTATAAATTTAGTTAAATTACATTTAAAATGCAATTTTATTATCAGCGTGATGATGGTAATGCAGAGCATGAGATTTATTAATAATTGTGCAAAAAAGCGGACAAAAGTTATACGTATTAGGGCTTATGAAAAGAGAAGTGGTACTAACAGCTAAACTAAACTCAACTGGGTGCGTATGAGGAATATTTATACAAGCAACACCTGCTGATATTGCTCATACGTATAAGTTCCATAACAAATTTTTATTCAAATTCCTTGACCTTTGACATAAATATGTTTATGTGGTATATAAAAATGTGTTAAAAAACTCATTTTGTACGATTTATAATTGTAGAGTTTGTGGAAGCCGTTTTAGATATTTTATTTTTTAATATTATTTTTTCGATCTCTAAACAAATCAAATAAAAAAACTAAGTAACTGATTCCTAGAGAAAATAGCATAATGTATTAAAAATATTATATGAGATTTCAACAAGTTTTCTTTCCGTGTACACAAACAGAAGAAAATGATTCAGATTAAAAATTTATGAACTTGAGCAACTTTTTTTCTTTATTTTTAACTGCCCTCAGAGTCAACAGTCTTCTTAAACTCCAAAGTGCTAAAATGGATGTAAACATTTTTATTTTTACATAAACAGTTTTGCAATTTTCCCAATTGAAAATCATTACCGAACTATAAATGATCTTAGAAAAATGTATTATATTCTAGAAACCTACACTCTTCCAGCACATGTAAACTAAATTCATGTGCATAAATTTTATTAAATAGGCTAATCGTAATTAATGCAATTACGCTCAATTGAAGACATAAAATTTCAATGAATTAATTGCTCAGTTAACAATTAGTTGCTATAAAATCGAGTAAAATTACAACTGCAACCCTGTTAAAAATTATGTTCAGTGAGCAAAATGCAACTCATTGAACAAAGTTAGTGGAGACATAGCACCTAAAATGGAAACTGTAAAAAATAAACAAAATATGTGGAGTCATGTTGGAGTTGAATTATTCACATTAAATTTGTTTAAAATTAGGAATTAAAAAAAAATATTCTAGATTTGAATTGTATGAAAAATATTTACTTTTAGCTTTCATACGTTGTTTGTGGCAATAAAGTGAATAAAAAATGTGCGAATAGCAAATAAAAGAGTTTTATTGATTTTATGTTAAAAATTAAAAATACCTTGTTTTATAAAAAATATTAATCAGAGAAGTGCCATCCAGGATTGAAAATTTCGAACAACAAAAAGTCTACATACATCTCAAAGTTTTCTTAGTGGATTTAATAATTCCAGTATTGAATTTTTATATTTTTACAATAAACACAATGCCTAAAAGAAGCACGAAGAAACAATTTACATACAGAATGGTTTTTATACTTTTATCTGTCTGTCCAAGAAAACCTCATAGTCACCAGAAAAACACCATACAAAAGAGATAACTACATTGTGGTAACTGTTATTAAAAATAAAAAACATTTGCTAGTATGCGGTTTGGCAACAAATATGTGCAAAAGCTTTTTTGAGCAAAGAATAATATATATGAAAATAAACTGCTGCACATTCATAGAAACACAAATAAATCTTAGTTGCATTAGTAGCAATTGTTCTTTTGCCAATAAATATTTAATAAACATCACACATTGACCCATCCCACTTATGCATTATCGCAAAAATTAGATTTTATTAAAAACCACATATACCACAACATACACAACTTACTTGCAGCGCCACTAAACCGTCAGTTCCGTTTGTCCAAATGTTATATTAATGTTGTATATAGAGGTGACATTAATTTTTAATTCATTAAATGATTTTAAGTGCAAACAGGATTCACAATTAAAATTTCATGTAACATTAGCACCAGCAACCAACAACAGCAAATATCACAAAAACCCCAAACTGTTCGGGAACTTTGTTGCGAATATTATAACAAAAAGTGCTTTAAATTAAATAGTAAAGTAAAGAGTATCACTGTTGTAAACTATTGCTTTAGAAAGAAATATAATGCTATTCTCATAAATAATTATATACTATGGAATAAACATATACCCCCATATTCATAAAAAAATAAAACGTATTTGAAATCTGTTTTAAGAAAATTTTTTAAAATATATTTCATATATATTTTTTAAAATATATTTCAAAGACATTTTAAATTTTATGTTTAGATCAAGAGTGCCCAGGTCCTATGCGCTTGATGCTCATTTGTTTTTGTAAAAGCGCTTAGCTATAGGATGTGTGTTTTAATACTCGCATACAGCACCCAGCACTAGCAATACGAAATACACAAACAACTTTGTATTATTATTATTTTATTGTTGTTCTTCATTGTATAAAAGCAAGTGGAAAGCAACAACACTTTCGTAAGGTTTGCTGGTAAACATTGACGGCAGCGATCATCAGTGAAGACTTTGTTTTTGTTTAACGTATGATATCGCTTTGTATGTATTTGTTTTTACAATAAGAAATATTGAATAAAACTTAATTTTTATTTCAATGTATTGGTGTTTACTCTACCATAAGGAACTTTTGGGCACACTTGGTTTAGATTTTAGAAATCAACACTGAATTTACTTGCTAATTTTAGGTTAGGAAGTAAAGAGTGTTTTTTTTAGTGTCACACCAGAGCAATGCATGCAAATTGTGAAAATTTTTAATAAAAATAATTGTTCTATTAGTCAAACTTATCGTGCACTTCTTCCATTTTATGGCGGACATAATCCCCAGAGCGGCTAATTCGAAGATCAATAGATCGTTTTCGGACCACATTTACTGTTACTAATAATTTGCATCCCCTGAGACACCGAACAGTGCGCACTGAAGAAGCTGTAGAGACTGGCGCCAGCCGTGGCGGCCACATAGCAGAAATCATATTTAAACATTAATTTCATAAAATTTTCTTTCCAATAAAGCCCGTTTCATTGATATTAAAAATATATTTTCCTGCTTTATTATCATTTAAACTTGTGCCACTCTATAAAATGAATTGAGTTAAAAACACACCTCTTTTTGACAAATTCAGACAATTTAAAGTAGAAATATGGGAAGTAATAATGGAATATGATGTTGGGCACCTTTAGCGCATCGGCAGAGCTCCGTTCTTTTTAAAATAATTTAAGCTAAATTTTGTAATAAAACTTCACTTATCTCGTCAATGTAGTGCCGAATTTTATGTTTTAGAGCGTCAATTGTTTGTGGTTTGTTTACATAAACCCGGTCTTTCAAATGGCCTCAGAGAAAATAATCCAGCGCCGTTAAATCACAAGAACGAGGCGGTCAATTAACTGCGCCAAATCGAGAATTTCTCATGCAATAACTGAATTATTTGGCCGGCTGTGTGGCTTGTGGCGCCGTCTTGTGTATACCAAAGGCCAGTGATGTCATCATTAGCCAATTGTGGCCACATAAAATCGGTTATCATGATTTGGTGGCGCAGAGAATTCATGGTGACGACATTTTCTTGCTAATTTTTGAGGAAAATACGGGCCATGATGATGCCACCCGACCACAAACCGTCACTTTCTATATATGTAAACTTTTTTCTGTTTGTGGATTTCGTGAGCCCCATATGCGGCAATTTTGTTCGTTTACATAATCGCCTAATTGAGAATGGACCTCATCATTAAAGATGATTTTGTAGAAAAATGCTTTGTTTTACTTCAGTTTTCAAACAGTAAATTTTCATTATTAATATTTTTTGTTCAAGAGTGTAGCGTTTCGCGGCTAAAATTTCCCAACTTTTACTAACTAAATTTCATAGGATGACATCTCAGTTCATGACATTTCATCTTTTGACAACCAATTTATTTCCCAACCTCAAATTTGCCCACCCGTTAAGTGTATATTCTATTTATCAAGAAAGAAAAAATAAAAATTAATAAACATTTAACAGATACGATCATCATATTAATGCCCTCATTTAAAGCACTTAAATAATATTTGCATTTTCCTTGGGCTGTCACTAACCGTATTTTAATGTAAAATTAAGAAATATTACATGGGCTGATTAAAAATAGAAGGTATTGAAAAAAAATATATGTTATTTTCAATTAAACTGTTTTATAGGAAGTTTTAATTTTTTTATAAATTTAGTAAAAAAATCAAGTATTTTTCCATAAAATTTATTAGGACTCTACATATTCCTGTTTTTATTGGGTGTTTTTGGCTTCATGCGAATAATACCACCAGACGGAAACATTATAGAAATTAAATTTTCAATTCTAATCTGGTAAATATCTGATGCAATGCCTTATGCCGGAACTAAGACAAGAGGAGATAGAGTTGAGCGGACATATAAAGAAAAATGAGAAGATAGAGAATTGTTACTACAGTACCGACGAAGGAAGCTTATATAAGTATTGCCAAACTGCTTTTAATAAAATTTTTATTATAAACATTTCACTGCTGCATATCTACACATTTAAACTAAATCTTTTTAAAATTATGGCCGCTATTTTAAATAAATGACATTCGACAAAAACATTACTAACAAGCACACATACAGGTCAATCAATTAGCATAATGGTAAATTTTTGTTGCTTGCAGGAGCAGTGATTTATGTTGTGTGTGTTTGTGTGTGCGTATTCGTACGTGCAAAATGCATTTACATAAAACTACTTTTAGCAGTTTAATTGTGTGCAAGAGAACTTTATGTACGTGGCATTAATAGCAGTGAATGTGTGTTTTTTTCACACTTCACAAAAAATGGTAAAGGCTTTATATTTTTTATTTGACGTTCCGTGTGTAAATTTCAAAATATTAATATGCGTATATGAATAAGGAAGTCGAATAAGCTATAACATATTATAGTAAAGGTTTTAAAAATTCAAAAGTAGGCGGCTCTTGATCGCTGCTTACTGACATATGGAAAAGGAAACCAGTATTTAGAGAAATTGTCAATTATCATGTTTCCTTACGTGCAAATTTTTTAAATAAATATTTCTGCTTTCAATAGTATTACATATTATGAAATAACCTTAATAGCTTTCTAATTTTGTCATTGTTAAAACGTTCATAATTTTTCTTTTTCTTTTGGGTCAACTTGCTGGCATTAGTATACATTTTTAGATTGTAACGCTGCATGGAAAAACAAATACATCTCATTGTGTGAAATTTTCACAACCATAACTTTAAACAAATGCTATATTAACAAAGAAGCAACGCAGAGGGTCCTTCAGACACAGAGACGTGCAAGAACTACTAAAACAAGTCATGTATGCATGCTGCTGAACGCAGAGTGTATATTAAACTTAAATGATATCAAGGATAATTCATAAGGATAACTGAAGCAAAAATTATTCTTTATGCGAATACACAACATTTATTTATATACTGATATCTACTGCGACTACTACTATGCAGTGCCATGTACGTTTGATGCATTTTAAGAAGCGCATGAAACACTTTTTCTATTTTAAAGAGCTCGATAAGAAACCATTCAAGAACAGAATGGAACAAAAAAATAAATTATGCATATTTCATTGATACATGCATCAAAGACAACTATTTTGCAAGTTTGCATAGAAAGCATTTTAGGTTTTGTCAGTGTATATTTTTTTTGCCTAAAAAAGAAAGTACAAACATATTTGGAAATTAAAAATATCCAATATTGTAATTGAAAACATTATTTGTTTAAAAAAACAGTCAGCCATAAACAATGTACTGTTTAACACTTTAAAAACCGTCTTTGAACGCAAAATACTGCTTTTAAAATATTTCCACACTGACTTTTAATAAAGAAGATTTCGAATTCTTATTCACTTTTTATAAGTTTTTCTATTATTTTAAAATATATAAAATAATTAGTTTCACTTTTTATAATGAGTTGCACTTTTTATAATGACATGCACTTTTTATAATGACTTGCACTTTTCTTAATGACTTGCACTTTTTATAATGACCTGCACTTTTCTTAATGACTTGCACTTTTTATAATGACTTTCACTTCTTATAATGACCTGCACTTTTCTTAATGACTTGCACTTTTTATGATGACTTGCACTTTTTATAATGACTTGCACTTTTTATAATGACATGCACTTTTGATAATGACTTGCACTTTTTATAATGACTTTCACTTTTCTTAATGACTTGCACTTTTTATAATGACATTTATAATGACATGCACTTTATATAGTGACTTGCACCTTTTATAATGACTTTCACTTTTTTTAATGACTTACACTTTTCATAATGACTTGCACTTTTTATAATGACCTGCACTTTTTATAATGACTTGTACTTTTTATAATGACTTGCATTTTTTATAATGACTTGCACTTTCCGTAATGACTTGCACTTTTTATAATGATTTGTACTTTTTACAATCACTTGCACTTTTTATGACTTGCATTTTTTATAATGACTTGCATTTTTTATAATGACTTGCATATTTTATGATGACTTGCACTTTTTATGATGACTCGCACTTTTTGTGATGGCTTGCACTTTTCATAATGGTTTGATTTTTTTTTTGTGATGATTTGCACTTTTTATATATATTATTTAATTTAATTTTATTAATTCTTTTAATAAAAAATTTATTCCAATAAATGTCGGAGATATAATAAATTTGAGTTTCAAAAGCTAAAAGAAAGTAAAGACTTTACGGCAATTCGATAAAAATCTATATCATATCTAAAATGGAGGATTTATTAGGTTGATCAGATATATATGGAATGGTATTGGTTAATTAAAACTAAAATCAAAGAAATTATTAGTTGGTAAAGAATAACCTCTTAGTCCAAATTAGTTTGTTTGAAATAAAAATAGGCTAAAATTATTTTTCACAAATTTAGTATAATGCCAAGTTAAGAAGAATTATTTAGATTCAGTACGTCCTTACGAAGTTGTGAGTTGCTAGCTCTGGAGAACTTTAGTAATAATGATAATTTAAGTCGTAATTTTTTGTATTATTTTTCTGTGCCGGCAATTTTTTTTTGTTCGCTTTTGCTTAGTTAATCTAGGAAGGAGTCTGTAGTGCACTCTTTAGTATAAAGTAGCTTCAACTTGCTGTCGCTACTATGCAGTGGCAAATGTTGCTGGGACAGGCCTGCAACAATTAGCACAACTAAGTACTAATCATCAAAATCCGATCCCAGTAGTGTGATCGAGTATACGCTTCGCTTCGTAGCTGACGTGCTAAATATTTCAGCCAAAAAGTGAATAGAAAAGTAAACGGATTTGTTCTGTTTTTTTTTTCATAAAGGCTTTTTAGGATCTGCATGTAGCTTGTAGCTGAGCTCCTCAAAATAATAGGATCTCAGAAGAAACCAAAATTAAAGCACTTGCGCTTCAAAATATTTGTGACTAATAGTTTTATTTGTTTAACAGAGATTAATAGTTATTAAAATACTAACTTTACCAGTATCTTAGCTTTTTAGCAATTTTTATAGCTTCAATGCCCAGAATAGTATTTTTTAGAAAAACTTGAAAACTATTGGGCACATCATCATAAATCGCCTCACAACTATGAGTAACTTTCTCTATCTACCTTAACATATGCTGCAAAACAATTAATATTTTAATTAAAAAACTTTTTAACAAAGTGAAAAAAATAGTTTAAGCAAAAAAATGAAAGCTGAAATAATTTTGGTTACTTTTATTACTTTTTTATTGTAGTTTCCTTTTTTTTATTTTCTTTCAATATCCATCCTTGTTCATATTCCAAGTAAATAGTTCAGGCGTTTGTGCAAGTAAAAATCGCAATATGTAGACGCCATGTATTCCATGTAGTTACAGTATTCTACACGTAAAACATGGAAAATAATTTTTTGCCTTTTTTGCGTTGCTTGCTGCCACTATTTAATTCTCTGTCTAAAGTGCTGAATCAGTGAATTTTTAAAGTGCATTCTATGTGTGTGCGTGTGTGTGTGTTTGTGTAAAAGTGTTTGTGTTGAGTGCACGTGTATTTGTTGTACAAATATTAAACTGTGTAAAAATTCAAAAATTACATCAAGCAAAATATACATGCATAGTTAGTTACAACAAAAATTAATATTCTTTGGCCTTTTAACTTTTTCGGTTGAATGGTAATGGTGACAAAGCAAAAAAAAAAAAAAAAGAATATTAAACTGATTTCTTTGCACTTTTTAAAGTTGTTGATTTTGTGCCCTATTTCGCTGCAGCTTCAGTATCATTTTACCAAAATATTTTAAAAATGAAATTTATGTTAAATTAATAGGAAAGCATCAGCAACAACAACCAAAATTATATGAATTGAAATCAAAGAATATTTATGGTTTGCCTTGAATGAAAATGATTTGCTAAAAGACGTTGTCTATTTTCAAACTATTCTTATGTCTTTGGTTGCTTTTCCTCTTTGTATATGTATGAGTTTTTATGTAAACTATGATCCAAGGATGAAAATGTCATAGAACATTATCACTTTAATAGGTCTACAAAAATATTTAGCACATTTTACTGTTAACGATGGAATGACTTAAATTATACTTTAGAATCACTTTATAAAATTTAGTGTAGGGAAAGTGAAAGCTTTATGAGTGGAAAGGGAAAATTATTTTCCATGTGGTTGCAGATGTACCCAAACACTTACAACAGTATTAATACGGCCGGTAAAATTTTTAAATTAATTATTTTATAGAATGGCAATGCAACAATAAAATATTTTTTACCCATAATTTCTTTTAAAAGAATCTGCTCTATAGTATCTAATGCCAGCAATATTTATATACGGAAGCAAAAAAAATGTCCTCAGTGTTTTTTACTTCAATTAAATGTAAGCGGTTACCAACCATTTAACCCTAGAATACTAATGTTATGTAATACAAAGTAACTGTGGATTTTTTCCTAACGCACTTCAATTGTTGCCATAAAAGAGTAAAAACAACTGAAGTAGTAGAACACGAGACTATGAAGCGGAGGGCCCTGAGTTCAACCCCGCACTGAGTCATGAATATTGTGTTGAATTATTCTGCTCAGCATTAGTGCATGGTTGTGTTAGTTGTTGTCAGAACCACCATTTTCATGGTGGATTTAAATTATTTTAATTCGATTTTCGAGCGAAATTTAATTCTTTTTAACAATTGCCAATATATCTACTACGAATATGCCAAAAAAAAAAAAATAAATGTCAAAACTGTCATTTTGTTGGTGTTGCCACAATTGAAAAACAAAGTTCTTGTTGAAAACCCAGTGTTTCATTCAAAAAGTCAGGGCCTTTTTGACCTATAGCAATTACCGACTCTTTTCTTTTTTTAAACGTACAAAATTTAAATTCAAAAACAATATAAAACCGGGACTTGTGTATAATTAATCACAATGTAGCAGTATGAAAAATATTCATAGCTTCTGAATGAAACAGGACGATACAATTAATTGGTCTTAAAGCAACAATTGATTGGAAAGTGGCAGCTGAAGAAGAAACATAATAATGATTAAATGTTAGTACGATTCCGCTATATTCATTACATAAACTCTGAATGGAAATATTCTTCGCAAATCAATTTATATATACACATACACATCATTTGCAATACTTCAATATTAATCAATACTTCAAAAATCTAATCTTCTTACCCAACATTGTGTATAATATTGTTATTATTTTGCTCAATCCCCTTAATACATCGCATTTACTAACAACTTTGGCAAAATGTTTGTTTGTTGTCTCAAAAATAAAACAAAAACTCTCACTAGATTTTATTGCCTAGCACGTAGTTTTTATTCGAAAAGTAAATTAATAAATCATGTTGTAGGCATATTACACACACACACACACACACACACACACACGCACACTTCAACACGGACGGCAAAGTCCCCTAGTGTTCAATTTATATATTTGGCAAATCATTCGCATAAGAATAATATTAAACATGTCACACTTCTGGGGAAGACCACACACATACATACATATAGTATGTAAAGGGTCTTGCAACAGGGACTTCGAAACTGTGATAGATGATAACGGCCATTTTGTTGAAGAATCGTCTTCAGCGATGAGGATCATTTCCCACATCCCCGAGCGTCCTATGCATCCCAAAAAAGTTACTATTTTTGAATGGACTTGGAGGTGGCGGCGTCATGGGTCCATGTTTCTTAGATAATGATGTCAAAAATGAGCGCTATGATTCAATGATTGCCAACTTTTTTTTTGGCTGGATTGGGTGACGTGGGGTGGAGGTTTCAACAGGACATGGCAAAGTGTGCTACACCTCATGCAGCATTGGATATTCTGCACTAGCGACTTGATCGCATGTGGAAGTGATGTGAACTAGTCAACGAAATTATAAATTTTAACCCCCTTAAATCATGGCACAGATTTAATGACCTCAGTAGGTCTGTCAAATGTCTTAATAGTCTCGGTGTCTCACACACTTTAAATTTAAAGATAGCAAATGCTTAATGAAAAACCCTCTACGTTTGTTTATACGTAAGTATTGAAAAAACACATCGCAAATGTGGGTAAACGCATGTAAAAATAACTAAAAAATATTAAATTGGCATTTAAAGCAATAACTACCGTTGACCTAGATTCGTTTTTAAAGCTGAAATACAATTTTGTGAAAATATATTTCATTCATCTCTATTCAGTCATATGGGGATTTTTTTTACTTTGCATGTTCCTGTAGACAGAAAACTTTTACGTTTTCATCTCTAAATATACGAAAACACTAACACACACACACACACAAATTTACATAATATATGTAAATCACAATACATACATAAGAACAAAAAGATGGATGAATTTCTCTACAGGCTTCACCTTTAAGTACAATAATCGCTGCTGACAAATGCTCAACAAAAACTACGAATAAAAGCAAAGGAAAAATGGAAACTGAGCGAAGTTACAGTGGAAGTGATATTTCGCAAACTGGTTTTCTGTATCGATTTTTGTTGCTGAGACCTCTTTTTATATGCTTCACAAAAAAGTAAAAGAGTATATACACTTTTGTCATTCCGTGTGAAAGTTTTCTATATATACGACTCCACAAGGAATATATATTTTGGGTTCTTATGAATAGGGAAGAAGAATAAGCGATGTCCGTTTGTCTGTATGTGAAATCGGTTTGCACAAGCGCCGGGAGAGTTAAAGACTTCATCCTTGACTGATGCATTGGATATGGTCCTAAATAAATTGTTCCAGAGATGGAAAAATTTAACATATTTTAAATTAATTGTAGTCAAATTTTGCCAATTATTTTAATTTTTTTTAAATTAAATTTGTATTAAAAAAAAAAAATTAAAATACCAAATTGGGCAATGGACTTTGTTTTTTTTTTACATAAAAGTAACCAAATAAGTTATTAATTGTGATATTTTGTGAATTAAATTTATTTTATAGCTCAGGAAGAATAAACTTGGCATTAAAATTTAAAAATTTTGTTAATTTTTTCAACGGGCTTAAGTTTGAATCTGCATGACTGCAAATGATTTTTTTTTATTATTTTATTAATAAATGAATTTGTTCAAATTCTATTTATTAAATTAACAACTACATAAGAAAGTTCGACTAATAAAAATTCATATATAATTTAAAACATTGCGGGGGCACGCGCACTTGTTCATCGTAAATTGACAACAAAATTCAATTACTTGAACATATATAACAAAGAAGCTTTAGCTATCAGCAGCCGATGGTTCTGGAAAAAGCGAAAGAGATACATGGAATATTGGGAATATTAATCCTCAGGGTTGGGGAATTTCGTACTAACCAAAAAGGATTCTTTTTCACAATAAAATTTGTGTAAATAGGAACTGTTATCACATTCAACTAAGTCACCTCAGAAGTGGTGGCAAACACAATACACATGAGCACTGATGTTGAAAGGGTTGCGTCTTTCGAAAACGGCTGTTCTGCTCTGCTGTGTAAGTTGAATAACAAAAACTGATGTTGACTTGCCTTTGTGCCTTGGAATATTTATCATGTCTTTCTGAGATTTAAATTAAAATTTCGAACAATTAGCCTATAGAATCTTAATTCAATTTAATATAGCAATATAAAAAATGTTCGTTAAAATTCTTACTACATACAAAAAGGTAATAACTTAAAAATATGAATGTGGGAACTTCTCATATTAAATTTTCGTTAAAAATATTGGTTAAATAGTTGATATTCCTATTACACCACTTGCAAAAGTGGAAAAAATTGATTCGACCTCGAAATCAGTTCTGATCCGTTCTGCTGGTTTGATGATTATTGAAAATATTCTTAATATTCCAATCTTAATATAAAAAATAATAAATAGAATTTGAACAAATTCATTTATTAATAAAATAATAAAAAAAATCATTTGCAGTCATGCAGATTCGAACTTGAACCCAAAATTAACAATTTACATAAGAAAGTTCGACTAATAAAAATTCATACATAAATTAAAAATTTTGATTGGACGATTGAAATATTTTTTAGTACATAAAAATAACTAAATAAAGAACAACAAGAACTTTGTTTTCTAAAACAAAATAGATCAAGAAATTTAGGTGAAGATGATTCAAATTTTTATTGTATTACTAAGAGAAAAGTTCGGCAATTATGAATGAAAAATAATATCTGGCAAAAGTCCACCATGTCAGTGATATCCACGCCATCAATAATAGGGCAAAATCGAGTTGTTAACATATCGTGATAGCGTGATCTATTGACCGTTAACGCATTTCCAGCCTAATCTTGGATAAAAAACGGCCCAATCATGTCTCCAGACCACTTAGCGCACCATACAGTGACGCATTGAGCATGCAAAAGTTTCTCAATAATCGCTCTTGAATTTTCAGAAGCCCAAATGCGGAAATTTTACTTGTTGACAGAAGGACGATTATGTTGTTCGAAAATATCACGAATTTTACGAAATGTAACTTCAACAGAACCACCATTTTCATAGTGGATTTAAATTATTTTAATGCGATTTTCGAGCGAAATTGAATTCATTGTAACAATTGCCAATGAATCTACTACGAATACGTCAAATAACTAAATGTCAAAACTGTCATGTTGTTGATGTTGTCACAATTGAAAAACAAAGTTCTTGTTTAAATTTTCGGTTGTTTATTAACTAAAACTATTTTATAAATTTTAATTAATTTGGTATCAAAGATAAAAATATAAAAAGCCCATTCAAGGGTTGCACAATTCAAATTTTCTCTGGTACAAAAAGTAACCAAGTGAAAAGAACAATTTTTTCTTTTGCTTTATAAAAACATATTTGATATCGTTGAAAGAAGTTCACTGCTATTAGATATCAGAAAAGCGAAGAAGACAATTTCAGAGCTGTAAACTTAACTTTTTTTTATATATTAAGGTAACTAAAGAATACAAAATTTTGATTCTTTGATCATAAAACAAAATTTCCTATTTTAGAAAGAAATAAAGAAGACCAAAAAGATGGATGGCAAAGCCGAGTATATTTATTGTTATTTTTAAATTAATTTTTATAATTATTAACTTTTTTTTGTTGAAATGTTTGCTTTAAATTTTCCGGCAAACTTGCATATCCTTTCAGACATAATATTTTAGTAATAATGTCGGGGGTTTGAGAATTTAAAATGATGTTATAAAAGAGAAATGTTTTTGGAATGAAATTAGTCTATTATAATCTGCTAGATAATTTTATAGCTGATAAGAATCTGATGATAATTATTGAACATATAAGCCGTTGGATCGTAATCTATTTTTAAATGTTAAATTTAAGTGACACCGTCAGAAAAAAAGAATATCTTTGTTTTAACTGTTGTATATTTTTACTTAACAACATTATTTTTTGCCCCACAAATTTTCACTGCTACTGTACAAAATATGTGTGTGAATTTTTTTATGTGCACAAACATTAGGATGGTTTATAAAGATACAGAGCTGTGGGTGGCACAGCTGGATCAAAGGTCATAAATGATATTTTTAAGTGTTTTTATATTAACATACATTCTTTCATTCACTTTCACTTTTAATAAATGAAAAAAAAGAAGAAGAATGATATACAGGATTATAACTTCTTGGCTTTAATCCGGTGCTTGACAGTTTGAAGGCGGTTACAGGTGTTTGCAGGTATTATGATATCATGAGATCATCCACAAAGAACAATTAATAAAAAAAATCTCACGAGTTAATATTTTTGCTAACATCAAAACAGCGCGAACCTAATAAGCACATATTTATAAACACAAAAAATTTAAATATATATGTGTGTGTATATGTAAATGTATGCACAAGTCGTATGACATTATGTTCAAGTAGCCAGAAATAGATAAAAACAATATATCTAAAAAGAAGTCGATAGACATCAGCGGTAAAAACTAGATATAAAAATCCACATACGCGCAATAAATATACGCATATTAGGGTAGTCCTTTAGCCATATAAAAAAACCGTTCCACTTCTCTATATATACATACTCGTATATATCCCTCTTGGATATATTTAACATGACGGAAATAATGGATTAAAAGTGTGGTACCATTGGTTTGATACAGTTCTCGTATGCTATTTGCTAATAAAATTTAAAAAATTTAAATTATTATGAATTAAAATTTTATAGGCTAATTGTTCGAAATTTTTAATTTAAATCTCAGAAAGACACGGTAAATATTCCAAGGCACAGAGGCAAGTCAACATCAGTTTTTGTTATTCAACTTACACAACAGAGCAGAACAGCTGTTTTCGAAAGACGCAACCCTTTCATCATCAGTGCTCATGTGTATTTTAGTTGAATGTGATAACAGTTCCTATTTACAAAAATTTTATTGTGAAAAAGAATACGAGAACTGTATACTGTATACATACAGTTCTCGTATCCTTTTTCACAATAAAATTTGTGTAAATAGGAACTGTTATCACATTCAACTAAAATACACATGAGCACTGCTGACGAAAGTGTAGCGGCTTTCGAAAACATCTGTTCTGCTCTGCTGTATAAATTGAATAATTAAAAATGGATGCTGAGTTTCCTTTGTGCCTTGGAATATTTATCATGTCTTTCTGAGATTTAAGTTAAAAATTTCGTACAATTAGCCTATAAAATCTTAATTCAATTTAATATAGCAATATAAAATGTTCGTGAAAATTCTTACTACATAAGAAATTTATTATCCAACAGTTTATTATCCAACTGAGCTACCTAAAAAGTTGTGACAAATAAAAGTACACCTGAGTACTGATTATGAAACTGTAGTCGCTTTCGAAAACAGCTTTTCTGCTCTGCTGTGTAAGCTGGATAATTTATACTGATGTTGACTATCATTTTTGCCTTAGAATATTTATCATGGCAACTTAAAAAGAAATTTTCAAACAATAGGCTTAAATAGCTTAAAATCTAATAAAATAAAGTGGCTGCTGAGGAATGGTCCGCTTTCATGCAGTGTTTTGTATTTCAAATATGGAATGAAAGAAATAGTTCAATACTAGGGAAATTAAGAAGAGAAGGTAGACCTTTTGGTAGATAGTTTATTTATTAATTTATTTAGCTGACGAAGGAAGGCGCTCTCAAGTATTTGTTGGCACATAATTAAGTCAATTGCTATCTGTCTTGAACAACCAAAAGTGTTATGGCTTCGCTATATAAACAAGCCGTCAATAATTAACGCATACATGCACACTAATACGGATAAGAAAAAAAATAAATCTATGACATATCCATGTCTTAAGACGCGGTCACACTTGACAAATATTTGCCCAAAAAAGCGTAACCAATAACTTTTAAGTCAGCCAAGTATTCATTGAGTTAAATGGTTTCCAATACTATTGGATTTTACGACACTGTCTATTATTTATGAATAAAACTGTTTTCGACATGATATATATTCAATATCATGTAAGTTTATTACGTGATTTGGTGGAAGGGGACTGCCCTATTACACATATGCATAAAAGGAAGTATACAAAATTACATATTTGTTGAAACACATGGGCTTTGCAAATCTTCGTTTGAAAGCTTCACTTTTCAATAGTGAATTTAGGTCAACAACAACATCGCCTGAAGATATAAAGAAAAACACAAAAAAGGAAGTTGCTAAAAGTAATAATCGTAACCTCCTCAAGCCGGGGGCCAATAAGTAGGCGAAACAGCTTTCAAGAAAGTTTTTTTTGATACAAGGAACAGAATATATAAATGGCATAAAACCAAATAAAGATCTAATATAATGATATGAAAAAATTTTTGCTGAGGCAAAACTACCTTAAAAAAATTATATGAGGCTTCAGTTAATGGATATATGTACCCGTATGTACGTGTAAATGTTTTGTTTCTTTTTTTTTTTTTTGAAGTATATCAAACGAACCACTAATTTTATTTTTAATGCCACAACATTCCAATATATCATGTGTTTCACTAATGTTTCATAAAGATGCACGTTCTGTTGGCATCACTAGGGTGTAATAAAATTGACCTTTTCATTAATGCTATCAGCAGGAACACCGCAAGGAATACTTAATGTACGAGTGTAATAAAATTCTGAAGATTTACGAAGAACAATAACAGGAAAATATCTGTGACAAAGGCAGTCTGTAAATAAAGTATTAAGTTATGGGAATATTAAAGCAAAAAAAACAAAAAAAAAACAGAAGAGGATTTCAGACGAAGCATCTCTTTAAAGTAGAGTTGCATTTTTCTTGCTACCACGCTTTAATTTTCTGGTAGTCTTTGAAAGTGTAGTTTTTAAGAATTCTATCGTTTTTAAAAATCTCGAAAAGTGGAAAAACGAAAGCTTAAAAATATATAAAAAAATTCATACATATGAAATTTCGTCAGGTGTTAACTTAAAATGAAAGAAAAAAATCTTGTTGGAATGATTTCGTTTTTTTTTTTTGTTTAACTAATAAAATATTTCATGGCATTTGTTTAAAAAATAATTTCTGGCATATGTGCCAACGAGTAGCATGTTCCACTCGTTTAGTTCAAATTTGTACAACTTTTTCTAATAAATCTGGCAATTTCCAAAAACAAAAACCCTATGCTATTCTTCGGATCTCAAAATATCTCCATGCCAAATTTCATCTAAATCCGTGCAGCGTTTTGTGCGTAAAAGTGTAACAAACAGACAGACAGAGTTACTTCCATATTTATAATATTAGTAAGGAAATAATTTCAAGTCATTATAAAAAGTGCAAGTCCTTATGAAAAGTGCAAGTCATCATAAAAAGTGCAACACATTCTGAAAAATGCAAGTCATTATAAAAAGTGCAAGTCATTATAAAATGTGCAAGTCATTATAAAAAGTGCAAGTCATTATAAAAAGTGCAAGTCATTATGAAAAGTGTAAGTCATTATGAAAAGTGCAAGTCATTATAGAAGGTTCAGGTCACTATAAAAAGTGTAAGTCATTACGAAAAGTGCAAGTCATCATAAAATGAGAGTGTCATTATGAAAACTGGAAGTCGTTATGAAAAGTGCAAGTTATCATAAAAAGTGCAGGTTATTATAAAAAGTGCAAGTTATTACAAAAAGTGCAAGTCATTATAAAAAGTGCAAGTCATCATAAAAAGTACAACTCATTCTGACAAATTCAAGTCATTATAAAAAGTGTAAGTCATTATAAAAAGTGCAAGTCATCATAAAAAATGCAAGTCATTATGAAAAGTGCAAGTCATTATGAAAAGTGCAAGTTATTACAAAAAGTGCAAGTCATTATAAAAAATGCAAGTCGTCATAAAAAGTGCAAGTCATCATAAAAAGTGCAAGTTATTACAAAAAGTGCAAGTAATTATAAAAAATGCAAGTCATTATGAAAAGCGCAAGTCATCATAAAAAATGCAAGTCATCATAAAAAATGCAAGTCATTATGAAAAGCGCAAGTCGTTATGAAAATATTTTTTCTTTTTGGGTTAAAAATTTTTATTTTAAGACGTTATTTTTCAACAAAATAATTTTTGTAGAAATTTTACAATTGCATTGAAAGAAACATTTTCCTCTTAACACAAAATTTCTAATTTGATTCGTTTCTTAAATTTAAACAAAAATCAAAATTGGTTACCCAGCATTTCTTAAGACAACTAAATATATTATTTCAAACTGCGACTCAGTTGAATCAGCACCTTAAATATTAAAGTTATAACAAGAACTTAATAATTACTTATCCCTTTTTTAAATTTGGAAAAAGAATCCCGATTAAAATTAAAAAGTTCAATATAACAATTGTTATTATTCAAATATTATTCCAACAATTTTATGTTCCCACTTTTACACAGAAATTGACAATACCGCAAAGACAGCAATGAAACGATTCGTATTAATTCTTTCACAAATAAATCGTCGTGATGTGTGAATCAGATTTTCTGTTAAATACAATCCAGATGAATATGCCAACTACACCGAGTTGTTATATACATGAAGGAAATAAAAACTGAGTCACTTGTAGCCAGCAATTCTATATTATTCTAAATCTAAAATGTTAAAAATCTTAAATGAAGAGTATTTTAAATAATAATATATAATTTTTACAATACTTATATTGAAAAGGCAAACAGAAATAAGTCACGTTTATGGAAAACTACAATTTAAACTACTAATGCGCCGCTTTGGGTCCTTCGAGATTTTAATCACCCACAATCTCTTTGAATAAGCAAATGATTAACAATCCCGGCATGTTGTAAGAGATAACTTATCAGCTTTATAAATAAAATTTTCTTGTACAAAACAAACGTTTTAGTCGCTCAATAACAATATGTTAAATTTTATTATCAATTCCCAATGCTTTCATGAACTTGCTCAAGCTGCAGTCAAAGCAAACGTTAAAGATAGCAGAACTGTTTTAAACAAAGTTAAAAAGGAATATCTAGCCTCTCGAATAACCCTCAAAATATTACAATCATTAAATATGAAAATAAAAATCAAGACAACAAACAAATTCATAAAAATAAATGACCTTCAAAATAAAAGAGATTTAAAATACAGGGCAGACTACATCATCATCATCATCATGGATACATAAATATATACAAACACATGCACGTATGTTCATAGGTTTTTGTAAATATTTATGAATCTAGAACTGCACATACATAGATGTGCTTGAACACATACTCGTACACCTCAAGAAGAAAAGTCAATAACAAAGCAACCATTCCATTCAAGTAAATATTTAAACATGTTATCATTGCGCTGGCAGTCATAACAAGAAGCACCCAGCCACGCACACACACTCACTCCCATATATAGACATATGTATATATCCGACACCAATTACGGCAAGTTGAGCATGTATGAGTGTGTGTTTGTAAACAAGGATATGCAGACTACAATTCCGTATTTGTTTTGATTTTTAACCTGCCAGAAAGAAAAAAAAGTGTACCAAAATAAACTCGGGACTTGCAATCAAACAGCTGACTTTAAACAAATACTCTCACACGTTTTGTACTCTCTTGCCAAAGAGCATGCCCATGCAGAGCTGAATTGGCAGAACTAGAAAACAATTACGCGTAAGGAATTTTATTGAAGGCTAAATGAATGCACTTACTTGAAACGAGAGGCATACACAAATAGTATTTCATTGAAGAATTCACAGTTTCGACGAGTTGTGTGCTGTTGACTTTTAGACAACTGAGCTCAAGTTAATGTGGTGGTAATGCCAGGAAAATCGAATAGGAAAATTTTATATTCAAAATACATGTGCATGGTAAAGACCTTAAGCAGTTGCAAACGAGCTTCGAAGCAAAACGGTTGGAAACGGGATAAAATTGGAAAAACTAAATATATATAAAAAATTACAAAACTCATTTTCTAAATCTAGTGTAAACAAATTTAAGTGGAAATGTTTCAAGTATAAAAAACAAACAAGTTGCATGTGTTATTATATATTTTATATATAAAAAATTATTTAAAACTAATTGTTAGCATATGAAAAAACTGTAGTAGATATTCATCCTACAGTTAGACTAACAATTTCATATAGTTTTTAGCCGCTTGTGTACTCGTTTACATGTTCATGTAAATGGTAAATATTTAATAATTGATTGCATTTCATACGTCATGTAGTACCTTGTAAACATTTGGTGTAATAAAGCAGTAACGTAAGTAACTGTATGGTTAACACTTCATAAAACTAACACCAACCATTTAAAGGTGGTTGCTTGTCTCCTTTTTTTTTGCTTACTTTATTTCTGTAAAATTTCGAAGGTGCTCGTTTGGCTTTTTGTTTTTATTTTTTACATCCATTGTTTCTTTAAATTAAATTAAATAACAAACTTCCCTGGATGTCATGAAGAATTTGTGGAAATTATTTTCGACTGTTTGCTGTGAAGTACAATTGAAATACAAATCGTAATACCAACTACAGTGTTTATTACTGCATCGATGTAAGTTTTCAATGCCTTAGTGAAAACACTGTGCTACAAGAGTATTAAATTCTGATACATGGTAATATTCTTTGCCATATTCCAATTAATTACTTTTTTGAAATTTATTTATAATGATGACAATAATTTTGATTATTATCTGCCTTGAGAATATTCCAAAGCTGTCAGGAACATGATAAATTATTATTTTTTTAAATAACTTTTGAAAGCTATAATATGATAAATCGACTCGGAAAATAATTTTCATTTAATAATGCGCACGGCTTTGGATTTTAGTCTGATATTTATTTATTATAACCAGCAAGTACTCACTCCGAACGTATCGATCAAAAAAATCTTAAGCGACACGTTATCCGAAAATGATTTTTTTGACGAAAATCTAGTAAAGGGTGTTTTATATATATTTATATATAAAAATATATATTTAAAAAAAAAGCCAGCTGCCTTGAATGTTAACCAAATTTATTAAAGTTTTCATTATGGTTTTTTTAAACAAAAATAATTTAAGGTACGAAAATAAAATGTGATATAATTGTATTCCATTTACCAAATAACTTTATATTTTCATATAAAAATAACAACAAATAACCGAAAAGCAAATTAGTGCCTGAATCTTTTAGTTGAATCCCATTAATCGTCTTAAAAAATACGTCGGAACTCGACATTAAACAAAAAACACTGATTGATGGGGCAAAACTTTTATAAAATATCTTCTGGAAAATAAAGAAGTTTCATTTTCTGAAATATTCATTGTCTAAAAAAATATAGCAGAAAACGAAAACAAATTGCAAGCAGAAATCGTATTTGGGTTAGATAATTTCTAAAAAATTTCAGTTATTTTTAATATCGTTGTTTTCATATAAAAAGGCCCTAACTCACATTATTGTAAATGTATAGGAGATCGTAAAAACGTAACAGAAACTGTTTGGAGCACAATAGAAACTGAAAATATTGGCTTCTAGTAAAATCGTTAGTTTTGATACTATTGCAATAAAGTTTTTTGACGTCGTGTATTTTTTTGTGAATTGTATTGGAATCAATTTCGTAAAAAATACGAGACACTGAAATTCTACTTGAAACTAACCAAACGCATACTAAACATTTTGTGCTGTTAATTAACCTTTTCACAATTTCATCTCAACTGAGTGACATCAGAAAAATATCCAGCTCTTCTTGATATCACTAGAGCTAAGCGCACGATCACTCAAGTATTTGTTTGCGTTTTTATGCTTTTGTAGTATATTTTTGGGTGTATCACTGCGCATACTTTATGTAGAGTTTTTCATGACCCTATATAACGCATACGCTGCATAGCACCTTTCACATTAATACTTGTGCCAGGTGTTTGTTATGGAGTGCCACAAATTTAAATCATAATAAAACCAGGAAATATAATTTTAATATCAATGAAACGGGCTTTATTGGAAAGAAAATTTTATGAAATTGATGGTTAAATATGATTTCTGCCATGTGGCTGCCACGGCTGGCTCGTAGAAGGTGCAATCCGGAACACCAATTTTCAACAACTAAAAAAGTCTTCCATAAAATCAATTCATTGATTAGGATCATCATCAATGCCATCCTGTCCAGCGGCTACAGCTTCATTCACTGTTCGGTGTCTCACGAGATGCACATTATCAGTAACAGTAAAAGTGCTCCAAAAACGATCTATTGTTCTTGGAATTAGCCTTTCTGAAGGACGATTATGTACACCATAAAATGGAAGAACTGCACAATGAATTTGACGAATAGAACAATTATTTTGATTAGAAATTTTAAAATGAATTTTTCTTTTAAAGTTTTAATTTTCAGTTAAAAATCTACTTTTTCAATAGGGCACAACCAGTGACAAACACTGCAAGAATGCCAATGAAGAAGAACAACTTTTTAAGGATACTAATTATTTTGTGTTCAAATAATTTGATTAAATTAACTGATTTTCAGGGATATAACGAATGTTTTAAGAAACCTTTACATGCTGTCTTATTGGAAACTTATTTAAACTATTAACGTTACGTATTTGAGGTTCTTGCAATATTGAGGCTCTAGTTCGATTAAAAAGTATTTCTTCTGTAATATTTTAATTTCTATTAAATTTTTTTATTTAACACATTGTTGTCACAATACTATTATATATAAATGAAATTTATTTGTTGGTGGTTAAGCAATGTCTATATGCATTTCATTGGTGCTTTACCAAATCGTCAGTAGACTTTAACCACAGTTTTGAAAAGCTAAAAACCTCTTATCTTATGCATATACTTCCGAAAACCATCTGAGAATTCACAACTTGTAAATTACAAACTATTTTCAAAAATAACAACAGAACAATAACATAGGCTTGCAACTCATACAAAACTAAACCAACAAATAAAGTATGTTCGATACGAATCTATTTTATTTTTCTACACCTTTAAAGTCTACTGACGATTTGGTAAAGCACCAATGAAATGCATATAGACATTGCTTAACCACCAACAAATAAATTTCATTTATTTTAATTTCTGTTTATTATTTTTTTTTGCAGTTATGAGACAATATGTAGTTAAATTTAATGTCCGGTTATTTCACTTCGTTATATTTTGATTAAATGAGGACTGAAACATGTATTAAGCTTGTTCTAAAAAAAAATCCTGTTTTAACAATTTTGGAAGTTTTGTCCAAATGGTAAAACTTCCGTGGGTGCTGTTGGCTGAAGTAGTAGAACACGAGACTATAAAGCGGAGGGTCATGAGTTCAACCCCGCGCTGAGTCATAAAATATTGTGTTTAATTCTTCTGATCAGCATTAGTGCATGGTTGTGTTAACTGTTGCCAGCCTGTTTCAATGATGAAGGCATAGTCAGTGGTCACTGAACATAATTGGCAGCGACTGACACTATAATGTACTAAAGGCAGAGTAACAACAACCTCCTTCGTCGGTCCTGTAGCAAAAAATTAGCCGGCGACGTAAGAAGGTTGAAAAAGCTACAAAAAATTCTTCTCATCTTTCACCTGTCCCCTCAATACTATCGCCTCCTTTCTAGTTCCGGCGCAATGCACTGCATATATAAAGGTCATCCACTGAGTGCTGGTTCAAGATGAAAAAAAATCACTTGGATGAACTCAAAGTTATTAAAGTTCGCATATCATACTCCCGTTAGTTTTCAAATATTGATAGTTGCTTGTGAATGAAGTATTCCACTGCCATTGTAAACATTTCGGCAATTAATTACAAATTTTATTCAGGCACTGAAAACCATCACTTCAGCAGTGCAAATCATAGATAAGACAAAGAGCTCTGCTGGTGCGCGTTGAAACACAGTGGGATATACTTAAAAAAAAAACTGGTTAAAATCTGGAGTTTCTAAACGAGTTAAGCTGATGTATTAGTACGGAAAAAACTTTGTGGGAAAGGTTGCAGATTGTTTACAATAGCCCAATTCACAATCCTGTGCAAATGGTCTTGCATTATAGCATTTGCAAATTGAGAGAGTATTTGAGAGCATTTTCAATGTATTTTGTTGCTGTAGAGTACAATTATTTTGCAAATGCAATGATGCACGACCATTTGCAAAAGATTGTGAATAGGGCTAATATATTAGTTGAATGACTGGTGGAAATAGTGCATGTTTTTATTTTATTTTTTTATAGTTTTTTTTTTAACAGGCTACCAGTTTTGATTAACAAATCCAGCACACTTGGGTCCTAGTAGATCCCTTTGTGCTACCCGAAAACATCACAAACACCTACGGTCCTTGGTGGGAACCGAACCCACGACCTCTGTACTAATAGGCTAACATCGCTACCAATCAGCCACAGCGGTACCTCCATAGTGCATGTAACGCAAGACTAATTCAAACGTGTTAGCAGCATTTCCTGTCTCATTGTTACATCGCACTTAGCGCTTTTTCTGGCCCAGGTATGTCTATATGCCTGCATTTTATTGGTTCTTACACACAATTTAATTTGAGACAATATGTCGAATAGAAGATTTCAAAAATGTTGTATCGCACTATTTAAATTTTTTTCAAATTTTACTAGGCTAGATTTGGTTAGATTGAAGAGAGAGGGGCGTAAGCAAGAGCTGTCCCAATCCGTTTAGGATTACACTTAGGCCTCATAGGCCTGTTGTGCGCTCTATTATAAGGAGTTCCCATTTTATTGTAAGGAGCCTCCATTAAAACCATAGAAGCCTTTGAATTTGATTACGTTAAGAACCTGGTTTCTTCAATGTCTCTCCAATTGGAACCTCTAAGAAATTCCATATCTTGTATATCTTCCTGATTAAATGTTTGTCTCCTAACTTGACTAAAAGTTGGGCAGTAGCACAAGTAATTCTCAAGTGTTTCGCCATCTTCCTGACCGTCTGTGCATGTTATATTGTCAGCGATACCCATGCGTGCCAGGTGATTCCTTAACTCTGTCTGCCCTGTTATTATATTAACCAATCTCCATAGTGCTGGCCAACTTAATCCTAGGATTTCCTTTGTCTTGTTACCACTTGGGTTTCCCCATAGAATTCTAGTCACTCTAAATGGGCATACTTCTTTTGAATTTGAATTGATAGCTGTGACGACAAACAGCATACTTTACAGTTTGCTTACTTTAGATTACAAAATAAAACATAAATGTGAATGTATTTATATAATTACTTTTAATATATAAGTATGCAAATATGTACTTAAATATTTGTAAACACATGTCCATGTGACAATTGATCCATGTTGTCTGCTAAATGTTATTCCTTTTAATTAAATAATGCATTGGCAAATATGCAGCAACAACAACAATACAACTGCATATTATACCCAATAGACTGATAGAAAAAAGTCAATACATTATTTTTGTCATGGCTAATTGTTTACAAAATAAAACATTATTTTTAATTTAAATGTTTAATGTAAATACATACATTAAATATGTCAATCGACAGCTGAACCAGCGCAGCAGCAAAAGTGGAGAAGAAGTTTTTAAATGATTAATTGTTGTATTTAAAATTAAACTTTTTTTAATCTAGACATTCAATTTGCCACAGCTTTTAATAAGACTTAAGCATTTTATGTTTAATTTTATGTCTAATATTGCATTTTTTTTTAGTAGTGAACGCTAATGAAAGAAAAGTTTTTCCCACATTTTTCTATATTAATGTATCGGTTGGATTTATATCCCCACTTGATTGTTGTTTACTCTTGACTTGCAAAATTTCATTTATTTCTTATGTTTTGATATTAAGAGTAGTATTTTCATTTCATGTAACATATCAACTTATTGACCAAATTCGTAACTGATATTTAAACTAAATGCAGATGACTAAGAAAGCTTTAAGAAAAAACAATTATTTTCAAAGTCAATATATAATTTATATGAATTATATATTTTTTCCTTTAAAATGGTATTCTAAAACTTGATATTTATTGTTTTAAATAGGTTTTATAAAATACAGTCTAATTTTTGTCCGTAATAAATTGGCTGTTGTCCAGTTTTAAAGATGGAAAACAGCAGTAAGAACTTAAAAACATATGCTTCTAATTTTAATGTTAAATCCAGGCTAAACACTATTATGCGGCTCAAGTTTTTTACATGTAATAAAACTAAGATTGAAAAGTTTTACTTTAATAAAACAAAACCCAGATTAAATAATGGCATAAAAGAATAATAAAGTAAACAAGAACTTTGTTTTCTAAATCAAAATAGAACAAAAAATTAATGCGAAATTCGCCATGTGTTGGCTCACTGCTGCGATGTTTTCGGTTGAACGACGCGGTTGAACACGCGTTAGTATTGGCACATTCTGTATCGAGTCTGTTGACTCAAATTTTACGACCACATTCTTATCTTGTCCGAATATATCCCGAATTTTACGAAATGTAACTTCAACAGAACCACCATTTTCATAGTAAATTTTGATTATTTTAAGGCGATTTTCGAGCGAAATTGAATTCTTTGTAACAATTGCCAATGCTTCTGCTACAAATACGTCAAACAACTAAATGTCAAAATTATCATGTTGTTGGTGTTGTCAGAATTGAAAAACAAGGTTCTTGTTGAAAAATTCAAAAGATAAATTTATATAGCCGCTATGTGAGATAGCAACAATTTTGTAATTCATTATAAGATTTTTACAACTAAGAAGTGTTAGGACATTTAAGCAAGGCATTCAATAACAAGGTATAAACTGAGATAGTAACAAAGAAGACGCTGTCGAATTTTAATTACCCTCCAAATATTTGGGTTAGGTTAGGTTAGGTTGGAGAGAGGGGTGTAAGCAAGAGCTGTCCCAATCCCTTCAGGACTACACTTAGGCCTCATAGACCTGTTGTGCGCTCTATTGTAAGGAGTTCTCATTCTATTATAGGGAGCCTCCATCAAAAACCATTGGATTTGATTACGTTAACAACCTACTTTCTTCAATATATCTTCTTAAGTCTCTCCAATTAGAACCCCTAAGAAATTCCTTATCTTGCATAATCTCCTAATTAAATGTTTGTCTTCTGACTTGACTAAAAGTTGAACAGTAGCACAAGTAATTCTCAAGTGTTTCGTCATCCTCCCGACCGCCTCTGCATGTCAGCGGTACCCATGCGTGCAGGTGATTCCTTAACTCTGTCTGCCCTGTTATTGTATTAACCAATCTCCATAGTGCTGGACTACTTAATTTTAGGATTTGCTTTGACTTTTTACCATTTGGGTTTCCCCATAGAATTCTAGTCCAAATATTTAGTAAATAAATTAAAAATGTCAGAGTGGCCTTAAGACATTATTTTTGGAACCAACAGCAAAACTTTATTTTGACAGGGTTACTCCGGCAAGAGCCGTTGGGGAGACATCTCCCCTTTATCGTAAATACTTAAATAGTAAATTTGTTGTCGTAATTAAGTGTAGAAAACAAAATGTTTATAGGGTCATTTAGTGGCAAAGATGGGTGTAGGAAGATTAGGGAATATCTTACATTCGTCATGAAAGCTTAAAAATTTAATTTTTAAGAAATGTACGCTTAAGTAATACAATTTGTTAAATATTTACACTATTTTTGCATATACATAATATCTAACGTCAATGCCCACTAAAGGGTGCGGGGTCTAAAAATAGATTTTTCTGTATGTAGTAAGAATTTTAACGAACATTTTATATTGCTATATATTAAATTGAATTAAGATTCTATAGGCTAATTGTTCGAAATTTTAATTTAAATCTCAGTAAAACATGATAAATATTCCAAGGCACAAAGGCAAGTCAACATCAGTTTTATTATCCAACTTACACAGCAGAGCAGAACTGCTGTTTTCGAAAGACGCAACCCTTTCATCATCGGTGCTCATGTGTATTGTGTTTGTCACCACTTATTAGGTGGCTTAGTTGAATGTGATAACAGTTCCTATTTACACAAATTTTATTGTGAAAAAGAATACGAGAACAGTATCAAGCTGATGTTAACATGTTATTGTTATAATACCCGTGTTACCGTTTGATTATTTTTCTTCATGTCCCATTTTTCTGAATTTTTTTGTCCCATCATACCTAATTCGAACTTTTTCGGTTTGAATTTTATACTTAAGTACATGTGAACGTTTTTCCAATTAATTATTGGTAGCTCAAGCCATAGCTTGAATTTGTATGTAGTAAGAATTTTAAAAAATTCTTCTGATTTTCTGGCTCCAAGTTCAACACTTTGGACCTTCTTTGACATAAAAATACATCATTTCCTTAACAAAATTACACAAAAACAATGTTGTTTTTTAGAGGTTTATTTAGTTCTTCTTAGGGGAATTTATGAACTGGACCAGTGTTATCCTTCAAAATTTATCTATACTGAATTTAAAGAGTCTGTCTCTTTTTGTTTGGACCGTATCTTGATTCTCATAGATGAACGGACGGACGGATATGTCTAGATCGTCTTAGATTTCATCACTGATCAAGAATATACGAGTATATACTGGGGTCTTAGAGAGATATTTAGCTGCATTACAAACGGAATGACAAGGTGAATATACCCTCCAATTCTTTTTTGGAGGGTATAATAAATACTAATGATTCGGAGTGTTGCGCCCTATAAAAATTATACTGTTATATTCTTTTCAAAATTCGACCTAATTTATTTTCCACATTTACGCACAAAAACAAAAACCCTAGAGTCATTAGGCGGCAGATCATTTTAATAACTCTAGCAAGCAGTATAAATCAAATCAAAACTATATTAAAAGGAAACTAATGTATTCATATTGTTTGTATTTCTATTAGTGGGCCGGTGGTCGCTAATGACTACTTTTAATCTTAAATGTGATTTAAGGACGAGCTGTTGATGTGTTTGCCCGTAGCACCAAAACACAATGAAATACATATTCATGTATTGTTCCTATGCTGCAACTCACTTTATTCAGCAGTCTTCAGTTTCATTTCAAACAGGACATATTTGCTTACATCATTATTATCAGCCAACGAAGTTTTCTACTTCTACTAATTCTCTGTTATTACAGAGCAAACGAAAACAAAAATATGTATATTTAATTTCATTAGCCTTGAGAGTTAATAAATCTTTTTTCGGCGGCCTAAGTAATATGAGTATTAAATTTTACACTTCATCATGAATATTTGGTTTTTGGTTCTATACATTTTCTTTTCTTTTATGCTTAATAGATTTTATTACAATACCAGCATAATGATATGAAGCGAGCGTAAGTGTAATTAGGAGCTGCTAAAAAACCTTATTTAATCAAGATTTATGTGCCCTCTTAAATTTAATACGGGGATGTGAGTAGCTGCTGCTTATTTGGTTTTGTTAAAAAAATATTTTCATATAATTATTCATTTTATAAAATTATATTGAGACTTTTCGGCGAAAATAACGCACATGCCATATTTACGTTATTGAATTGTTGCTGGAAATTTCTTTTAAAGCCGATGATTGACTATATTTCTCAAGGACAATGGAATTGTTAATGGATGTTTTTTCTATTCTAAAATGGAATAATTATATTATTTGCGGGTTTCAAATAAAACAAAAACTAGTCAAAAACTTTAAAATGGAAATCTTTTTAAACCGGACACTATCTTCTTTTTCAAATTCGAAAATTATTAAAGCTACTAAATTTCGATATACTACATATAACTTTTCTTGTAATACAAGAGGGTGCCGTTGGCTGAAGTAGTAGAACACGAGACTGTGAAGCGGAGGGTCCAGAGTTCAACCCCGCGCTGGGTCGTGAACATTGCGATGTGTTGTCTGCAGTCTGTTTGAAGGCAAAGCACTGGTCATTGAACCAAACTTGCAGCGACTGACACGATGATGTACTAAAAAGCAGAATAACAGCAGCACCCTCCTTCGTCGGTTCTGTAGCAAAAGTAAAAAGCGATGTAAAAAGGTTCAAATAGCTACAAAAAAAAAACCTCTATCTTCCTTATCTTTTTTCATCTGTCCCCTCAATACTATCCCCTCCTTTCTAGTTCCAGCACAATGCACTGCATATGTAGGGGACATCCCCTGAGTGTTGGTCCGAAATAAAATAAAAAAATTATAATAATAATAGAGATCGCTTTTTATACCCTCAAAAAACGAACTGGAGGGTGTATTCACTTTGTCATTCCGTGTGCAACACAGAGAAATATTTTTCTAAAACCCCATAAAATATATACATATATATTTATATATATATATATATATATATATATATATATATATATTTATATATGTATATACATATATATATATATATATATATATATATATATATATATATATATATATATTCTTGATTAGTGATAAAATCTAAGACGATCTAGCCATGTCCGTCTGTGGAAATCGCGATACAGTGCAAACGAAAAGTGTCAGACCCTTGAAATTTGGTATAGATAAATTTTGAAGGATAGCGCAAGTCATATCCTAAAAAATAACAATATAATTTTTAAAGTCTTTTTGTAGTTTTGTTAAGCAAGTGACATATTTTTATATGAAAGAACGTCGAAAGTGGAAAGTCGAAAGAGGGCACCGTCCTCTTCAGTGGGCATTGACGTAAGATATTTAATGCAAAAATAGTGTAAATATTTAACAAATTGTGTTACTTAAAAAATTCAAACCAAAAAAGTTTGACTTCGGTATGATGGAACAAAAAACATTCAGAAAAATGGGACATGAAGAAAATAATCAAATGGTAACACGGGTATTAAAAACAATAATGTGTTAAAATCTGGTTGATATAGTTCTCGTATTCAATTTCCTAATAAAATTTTTTTAAATAAGAACTCTTATCATATTCAACCAGGCCACCATATAAGTGGCGACAAACAATACACTTGGGCACTGATGATGAAAGCGTTGCGGCTTTCGAAAACAGCTATTCTGCTCTGCTGTCTAAGTTGCATAACTAAAAATTGATGTTGACTTTTCTCTGTGCATTGGAATATTTGTCATATCATTCTGAATTTAAAACAAAAATTTTGAAGAATTAGCCTATAAATCTTAAATCAATTTAAATCTTTTAGCATTTATGACGAAGGTAAAATGTTCTCTGATCTTTCCCTGCCCTACACCCACTTTGCCTCCTAAATGACTCGATCAAAAAAATTTTTTTTTCTACACTTAATTACCCCAAAAATGTACTCTTTAAATTTTTACGACAAAGGTGAGGTATCCCCTCCACGGCCCTTCCCCAAAAGCACCTGTCAAAATAGGGTTTTAAAATTGGACACAGAAATATCTTAAACGACCTCTTATCCAGCTGGTTAAACAATTTTCAATTTACTTACTAAATATCTGGAGGGTATTTGAGATTCGACCCGGGCGAATATAAAACTCTTACTTGTTTTGATTTAATTTCTTTTAGGTTGTAGCTGATAGTTTAAAAAAATTAAAAATAATATTCAATTAATTTTTCTAGGTTTTGCATATTAATTAATAGTCAATCATAAGAAAATATCACAATATTATTTCATTTAGATAAATATTTTTATTTAAACTGCAATTTCATTACTGTTATACAAAAAGAAACTGAAGTATGAAAAGGAGGGAATATTGTTGATGGATGGATATTTGGAGACAGAATTTTTTCCATTTTTTATTTACTTCGCCAATATAGTTTTATTACACTTCCGTAAAAGGTGGATACTGTAATGTATTCTTTAGTGCAAGCACGTGCTGCTGAAGAATGAGACATTTAAATTAGATTTGGCCCTTAGGCCATATTCTACGTCCTTATGAATAGAGCAATCAAATAGGCACCGTGCGTTTGTCTGTGGGAAATCAGAAAAGCTAGAGACTTTGCACTGGGATTGATATATTTGAAATAGCCCTAAAGAAAATGCTACAGGAAATTAACAAAATCCAAAATACGGTGCCAGAGCTGGAAAATTTAAACTTCTTTTTTTTGTGAAATAAACTAAGTTTTGGTACTTAAAGGTAACAAGTAAAAGCTTATTTTTGTTGTAGCATAAAATAGGTGCATGTTACACTCCAAGAAAAATGAAATTGGTATTAAATGTTAAACAAAATTAAAGAGCGGTATCAGGGTTGGACAATTGAATCTTTTTTTGTTTAGGCAACTGAAATTATTTCTTCATTACATATTAAAAATAGTTGATGTTTGCAAAAGTAAAACATTGTTATTGGACACCAGAAGAGCCAAAAAGGCAGCTCCAGAGCTGTTTTTTATTTGTGGAATATTAAAATAAAACCAATTTTATTTTTTGGCAATCAAACATATTTTATAGTTTATAAAGAAACAATTAGTATGGGAAATCAGAAAGTCAGGAAGGAAAAGCTAGACACTTTGCACTGGGGTTGGAATATTGGAAATAGTTCTAAAGAGAATACTACTGGAAATCAACTAAACCCAAAGTATGCTGCCAGAGCTGGAACATTTAAACTTCTGTTTGTGAAATAACTTTATTTTTGGTTTATAAAGCTAACAAGCAAAAATAAGGAAAAATTTAATTGGTATTAAATATCAAACAAAATCAAAGAGACGGTAGCAGGGTTGGACAATTGAAACTTCTTTTTCTCTTTTTTTTTTCTTTTAACCAACTAAAATAATTTTTTTTTACATATTAAAAAATATTTGGTTTTAAAAAAATTCATTATTATTAGACACCAGAAAAGCCCCAAAAATGCAGCACCAGAGCTAGATTTTTCTTTTGGGTTTTTTTAATATTAAAATAAAACTAGTTTTTTTCTTTGGCAATCAAACATTTTTTATAGTTTATAATGAAAGAATTAGTATTGAAAATCATAAAGATCCAAAAGAACGTTCCAGGGTTGGAACGAATGTATTTCTGTACTACAGACATATGACGGCTGAAGGGTATATAAGAATCGGTGCAGCCGTATTGTATTCTACTTATTTAAAAATTAATTGTGCAAACTTGTTAGTGGAATATTAATAGATATTTTTCTCTTATTCATCATTTGCCATTTTAATATTAAATATAAGCCAAGTGTTTACAAAATGTACACATCCGTTTATTCATATAATCAAAAGGAGATAAAATATTTAAACAATACATCTTCTAAAACATCTTAAGTAAACACATATTTTGCCTTCAATTTTTTAACAATCTCTCAAATATGTATCGGAAAAACGTTAAGTTGTTGTTCTGATATTCTAATAAAAAATAATATTGTTCTTTTTTTTCAACAAATAACATTAAATATTTTTACAATTTTAAATACAAAAAAAGAAACAGCACCATAATGTCAAGCAAGTGCTAAGTTTGCAAACAATATAATGAAAAAAGTAAATAAATTAAAATAATATAATAAAATCAAAAAAGAAGAAAAAAAAAGAAATGCTTTCCGTTGGATAAAATATAGCAACGAAGCTGGCGAAAATGTTTTATATGAGTTTGTTTAAAATTAAAAACAAAAAAAACGGCAAATAAAGTTTTTTATGCTGAGGATAAATACAGCAAATATACCCATGAGCTAAACAGCAGCAGAGAAACAATATAAAAAATGAGGTAAGTTTATACAATCTCTTTCCATTTCATATTCTTACATTTTTTATCTTTTTATTTTTGTTCACTTTATTACATTTTTCATTTATATTAAAAGCCATTAAACAATTAAACAAACAAAAAAATAAAAAACGATCAAAATAATCTGGCAAGAGAAAAGTGTTGGCTGTACTTAAAATTATTATTATTTTCATTCTTTTTTTTCTACGAAATTATGCAGTGCATTATTTCCACTATATTGTGGGCAGAGGTCGTGGTTTATTTCACCATTTTGCGCCATTAATTATTATTAACTGTGGAGTATATTTGGAAAATAGGGAAGCTACATTGTAGACTGATAAACAGGAGGTTGTGGACAACTACGTTTTCATTTACGTGATTCGTCCTTCCTGGAAATCAGTCAACAATCGTGGGAAATTCTTTTGGGAAGTGCTTGAAGTTGCTAAATTCATTTGACCTTCAATTTCTTTTATGAAAGCTACTACTACTGCACTACACTAAGCTAATGTCCGTCAATTCTTCCAAAGTAAACGGCATTAAAAATTTATTTATTAAACTCTTTTCTATAGAATATTATTTAGGCTAATGGCTAAAGTTACCAATTTTATAATTTACCGTAGAATATTGATCGAACTGTTCGTATTCTTTATGTTGTACAGTGTAATTAGCAAATATTTAATGCCTTCCAGTTAATATTATTCAAGTTTGTGTTCTCATTGTAAGGCCATATTTATTTTTGGTTTACATTTAACTTTAATTGACTGAACAACGAGCCAACATTAAGCACATTGAAATAATATTTTTTATTATACATCATTCTTCTCTTACCGTTCAGGCAGGAAATTAATGTGAAATACTAATTAACATTTGCATAGATATACAATCGGTACTGACTTCTTAGACATTTTATTACTTTTCGTTTTTGTAAAATGTTGCGTTGAAATTGGAATAAAATTTTAATTAAACAGTTTCACGTTAGAAAAACGGTTACTTGAAACGTCCAAAAATGAAAATATGTAAATCAATAAAAACTACCACGACTAATTTGAGCACTCACTAACATGTTGTGTAATGTATATAAAAGTTATGCATTAAACACATTCACTACAGCAGGCTACCGACTACAACCTGTCAGAAATAGAATACGTGTGTTTATATGGGAATAATTGTTTTAACGGCTACACGTCAGGTTGTTGTCCGTACTATTTTTGTGGTTGTAGTCAAATTAAACTAATTTCTGTTTTCATACGCGACAATAAGTAAATTAGTGCTGCCAACACAGTGAAAAATTTTAAATAAATAAGCGTTTAAAAATATTTTCAAACTGGTCAAGAATATGAAAATTGTTAAAAATAAAAATATGTAATAGCCCTTTCAAGAATAAAACTTATTTTGTAATTTTTATTTATTTATTTTTTTGCGTTCTCTCTCGGCTTTTATTTTTTAATTTTATTTATTATTATTATTACTATTATTATTATTATTATTATTATTATTATTATTATTATTACTATTATTTTTTGTTGTTGTTGTAATAACTCCTAGAATATAGGCCCCATATAAACGATATACGTATCATTTCAAAGTACTGCAAAATGTATTTCTATTGTTACGACATATTTTTAAAATTTATTCCCATATTGGAAATATTATTTAATTTTGTATCTGACTTCAAGTAAAAATTCCACTATTTTAAATACTCTAATTTTATATATATTTGATCGTTAACGGACGTTAGTTAGGTCACAAATGAATTAACTCATTTTCATGGTCCCATAACAAAAATGCACATCAAAATGTATTTACTACAAATACAAAAACAATAAAGAGCTATAAACAAATAAAGTGTTTTTATTATTAAATTTGTTTCGGTCTATAAATAGATTTAGAATAAGCGGTTTTTTATATATGAAAGTGGCACCACTAAAATGCGATGTTGACAATGTAGCTGCCGTCTGAAAAATAAGTAGCTGACTAGGAGGTGACGATTGTAGCCAGCGGTTTTTGTAGTCGTGTGTTTGTGTAGCCTGCTGTCACGAATGTGTTTAATGCATTAAACAAAATATAAATATTAAAATTGCTTATACGAATTATAAACGATCTTCCAAAAGGGAGTACTGAACTTTGATAGTTGGATACGTCTCTTAAACTACTTGTCATTTACTCAGTGTGTTTTTTCCAAATCACCATGGACGGATGTAGCAAAAACACATTCAAATTTAAAATTTGTTTAACAAAATTAGTGTCGAGTTCTCAACCTATGGTGTCCATTTCAGAATGTGTAGATACGTGAATATAAAAATTGTCGAATGTGGCACGATAGCAATTCAAAAAAAGTCAAAAAGCATCCAATGCATTCCGAAAAAGTCACTGTTTAGTGTGAGTACTCGACTGGGGACGTTATCGGTCCATATTTCTTTGAGAACGACGCTGGCCAATCCACTACCATCAACAAAGAGTGCTATAGGTCCATGATTATTAACTGCTTTGACCTGAACACAATGATCTTTACACCAAGGACATGTGGTTTCAATAGGACGGTGCCACACTGGATATTCTGAACGAGGGATTTTAGGGCGCGGTCCTCTCACATGTAGGTAATGTAAACTGGCCACCAAGGTCTTGCGATTTGACCCACTTTAGATTTTTTTCTTGTGGATTTTCTTAGCTCGTACATGTCTTCGAATAAAACATAAATCACAGTGGTCGGTCCTCTAAACCACCACAACACCTGCTGTCGGTCAAATTCAAACTGATTTATAAGACAAGAATCATGGTAAATTAGGACTTTTCAGATGTACTCCACCCGGAAAAATCGAGGAGGACATTTGAACAATTTTATATTCCACACATAATGACATCTTTTAAATAAGAAATTTCCATGATATCTCACACATTTTGTTTTATTGAAATTTAAAGTGAAGAAGTCCTTAATAAAAGACCATTTACTTTTGAATGACAAACTGACCTTCAAAAGTAAACGGTAAAAGGAAATTAATATCATAATTTAATTTTGTCGAAATTGAAACCAGTGAGTGCAATGCAATTATCTATGCAAGCGCTTGTCATATTCAATAATATTATGGGATATAGTACAATCCGAGATCGATTTGCCTAACACCGATTAGGGTAACAGGTAAAATTTTTATATTACAGTCCTAATAACTATATCTATTTTCAAAAAATTTCGATATAAGGGAAAAAAAAGTGATTTTCATTTATTAACAATGATTCTTTCTTTTTATGTTTCTCATTGAAAAACTCAATGCAATTATTTTACGGTGTGCTTGCTCGAAAACTCTTCCCGAAAGTGGGCGTTGATAACAGCTACTATGGCCATATGCCCGAAATAATTTATAAATGTTTAGGTCATACACGTCCCGAATAAAAAAAATGGTCAATTAAAACTACGTTTTTCTGAAAAATGTGCTTTATTGATTGCGCATTAAATACGTCTGTTTCTTACAGAAAGTCAATCGTAAGTTTCAAACCAATTCCAAAAAAAAAAAATCACAACCTCTTAGCCTATGCGCAAACTTTCATAAACCAATTGAGAATTACTTTAGAAAAAGACTTTGTAAGGTTTTTGAAAATTACACCAATTTAATTTTATATGAATCCATATTATTTTTCAACCTTCATACAATTAATTTTCTATTGGTAAAAAATAAATTATTTAGTAAAAACCAAATATTTATTGAAAATTTAAATAGTTTCATATGGAATAGACTTTTTTTTACTGTAAAGACGGGTTCACTCATGCATTCTGAAGAATATTATTTTGCGGAGAACAATATTATTAATGAAAATTTTCTGCGGAACGATTCACTCACATCAAAAAATTTTTCAAGAAAATCAAAGCTGCAAAACAAAATGTATTCTTCTTGAAAAGTGGCGGAACTCATTTTAATTTTTCCTTTTTTTTGGGCGATATATTCATTGTTCTTCATTTTAGAATATATTTCTTTATATTTATTAATTATTTTAATAAATATTCACAACTTCACGGCACAAAATGACTGTGTAACTTTTAAGATGGGAAAACTCAATTCAAGTTTTATTTAGTTTATTGGCATCTCGTTTCAAGTTTCTTCGAAATATATATAAAATTAAACCAATTCAAGCTGAGAGTTCTCCGGAAACAATTATTGTCTCCCTATCTGAGAGAGACGTCAAACTGCATATAAAAAAAATTTTGTCCAAAATGCATGGGTGAATCCGCCTTTATAATAAAACATTTCCATTATTTAGTTGAATGTTAAAAAAGAAAAATTTGATGATTGACAGAACCTTTACTTTTGGACAAACGTTTCTTTAATGCTTTTTGTGTATGCCCTACAAATAAAATGCTAAATATGCACACTTTAAAAATATTTTATTAAAATTATATAAAATAAAACCAAAAATTATTGATTGCATTTAGATGTGAACGCACTTATATAAGTATATATTTCCCATCAACAAACAATACCCTTATTCTTCAACAAATAATATCGCTCTGGAAAAATTAAAGGCCTGGAAGAGCAAGAAAGAAAAATGGAGTATTTAGAATAATAATCGTCCAGGGTGAGGAATTTCGTGCTAACCAAAAAGTGATTCAACTTAAAAATGAATGTAACAAGTTCTCATATTCCATTTCGTTAAAAACATTAATTAAATAGTCGATATTCCTCATGACTAGTATCATCGTGGAAAGTGGAAAAAGTTGAAAAAAGGAACGCTGATGGAATGGCGTAGGGGCCTCGAAATCAGTACTGATCCACTCTGCTACTTTAATGGCTATAAAAATATTTTAAATATTTCACTCTTCAAAAAGTAACTTGAGTTTTATAAATATTCTTAAAGAAGTAATTTGTAGATCGCAGATTTGAACCTGAGTCTGAATAATTTTTTTTTAAATTTTAGTGATAAATGTAATCACTTCGAAAATAAAAATTTTATATTCATTATTGAGATAAGAATTCCATAATTAGACTCAAGTTCAAATTTTCAATCTGCAAAGTATTTTTTATGAATTTTTATTTAAATTATGTATGAATTTTTATTAGTCGAACTTTGTAATGTAAATCTTAATATAAAAAATAATAAATAGAATTTGAACAAAATTCATTTATTAATAAAAATAATAAAATCATTTGCAGTCATGCAGATTCGAACTTAAGCCAAAAAAAATTAACAATTTTTATTTAATTCAAGTTATTTTTATTAAAAGTGAAATATTAGGATATTTTTGTTTTAAATCATCAAACTAGTAAAATATTCTTATATTCCCATCTTAATAAAAATAACTTGAGTTTAATAAAAATTCACTATAAAATAATTTGCAGATTGCAGATTTGAACTTGAGTCCAATAAAGGAATTATTATCCTAACAATAAAATTTACATTCATGTTTAATGCACACTAGGTCATAAAAGAGTCACAACTCAAAATAAACGTTTTTTAGAAAATCATTGCTTATGAACGTAAAAATAATATCCTATAATAAATTTTTACTTTTTCAAATCATAATACATTAATATGATGTATTGGACAGTTGATACGAGTGGTTAATGCAGCCAAGGCAAACTTTTATGGGCATAAGAAATTTTATTTACAAAATTGTTTTTATTTTTATTTGCAACTCTATGATTTAGTGTGCGACATGTGCGACAAAGTTTGCAGACTTTGCCAATCCATTATTATTGTTTGCTTGAAATCACATAAAAGTTTTTAAAATTTTTCTTCTTGATTTGACAGCTCATCGGCCTTTATTTAAAACAGAAGTTTGTCAAAACTGTCGGCATTGACAATCTTAGGAGCTATTATACCCACACCACGCCCCCTATACCCGCTACTTTTTTCTTTCTGCATACACCAACGACCCTAATTTACTACAATCAATTCCTCGCAAGTAAAGTTTCTTTATTTAATAAAATATTACAAAATTTAAGACATTAGCCAGAAGAAACTAGTACAAGCTCGTAAAGGCAAAAGCACGTACAATAGACAACATCCATTTAAACAAACACATAAACATTTTCAGTCGTCATATGGTTACTATCAAACTGTTTGTTGTTTGCTCTTCTTGCTATCTAACAAGACAAGCTGTATCTAAAATAAAAAGCTACACATGTATGTATGTGTGTTTGTGCATGGTTGGCTAGCTGCGTTTGTAAGATATTGTAGTTTTGAAAATTTAATACCACAACAACAACAACATCCAAATGTACACACATTACACAATAGCAATAGAATACCAGAACGCATCTGAGCAGAAATGTGTGTAGATGACAACAAGGATGGCAAGGATGAAAAATAACAAGAATAAGACAAGGATTTAGAGTGTGTGATAATAAAAATGACAAGAAAAGTTTCATAACGATTTAATGACAATTGACTTTGTAGTTTATGAATTTAAGATTGTCTGTTTTATTTTAACAAATAACCGTACACGCTGACATATTTTCATTGTATGTCCAGCAACAAACCCCAGTCTATTGTCAAACGCATCATGTACTGTTTATATAAGCCAGACGTTCGAATGGAATGATTTTCATAGCTTGGACACCTGATGATAAACAGTACAAATTACCCAATATGTCCACGGAATCTTCCGACAGTCTACTTCCAACTCTTTCAGCACATTAATCATTTTGTAAAACCAATTTCTGTTTCTGATTGTTCAAATAATTGTATAAAATATTTTTTATATAAAATTAGCCATAAGGAACTTATTTTGGTTTTTTTTTAGTGAATTATGCATTAAACACATTCACGCCAGGAGGCTACCGACTACAACCTGTCAGAAATAGAATACATGTGTTTATATGGAAATAATTATTTTCACGGCTACACGGCAGGTTGTTGTCCGTGCTACTTTTGTGGTTGTAGGCAAATTAAACTAATTTCTATTTTCATAGGCGACAAGAAATAAATTAGTGCTGCCAACACAGTGAAACATCTTAAATAAATAAGCGTTTAAAAAGATTTTCAAACTGATCAAGAATATGAAAATTGTTGAAAATAAAAAATGTAATAGCTCTTTCAAGAATAAAAACTATTTTGTAGTTTTTATTTATTTTTCTTTTTTTTGCGATCTCTTGGCTTTTATGATATGATACGATATGGGCATCATTTCAAAGTACTCCAATATGTCTTTCTATTGTTAGGCATATTTATCAAATGTAATCACCTATTGCAAGTATTATTAAATTTTGAAATTTTGTATCTCACTTTTCAAGTAAAAATTCAATTATTTTAAAAAAAGCTCGATGCAAGGACATTTGAACTCTAATTTTGTATATACTTGATAGCAGTTATCGATAAAAGACGTGAGTTAGGTCACAAATGAATTAACTCATAAACTCATTTTCATACTGCCATAACAAAAAAGGACATCAAAATGTATTTATTACAAATGCAAAAACAATAAAGAGCTATAAACAAATAAAGTCTTTTTATTATTAATTTTGTTTCGATCTATAAATAGATTTAGAATAAGCGCTTTTATTTCTATATATGAAAGTGGCACGACTAAAATGAGATGTTGACGTTGTAGCTGCCGCGTTCAAAATAATTAAGTTGCTGACTAAACGGCGACAAGTGTTGCTAGTGGCACATGTAGCCATGTAGTCGGCAGCCTGCTTTTGTGAATGTGTTTAATGCATTAAACATATTTTTTTAAATAAATTGGTATTAAAAAACAAAAAAATTTACAATTCGATTCCAGGGTTGGATAATCGACATTGTTTGGTACATAAAAAAATGTAAGTTCCCAGTTATGGTTCTTTTAGTTAATCAAATCGATATTTTCTATACTTGAAGCAGAATTTAATTGCTAATAAAAACTAAAATTTGATTCTAGGGCTATACAATCGAAATTGTTTTGGTATATACAAGTAAACATTTTCCAAATTTTAATTTTTTAGTGCACTAAACCTATTTAAGGAATTAAACTGATATTAAAAACCTAAGAAATCAAAAATTTTTTTTCCATTGTTGGACAACCAAAATGGTTTTGCTAAATACAAGAAAATAAAACGGCTACTAATTTTTGTTTTGGTTTAGTCTTAAAATTATTTTATGCTTCAGGGAAACAAAAATTGGTATGAAAATTTAAAAAAAAAACTGGTCTCCAGGGTTGGACTATTGAAAATTTTTTTATACATAACAGTAACCAAATAGATTAATAATTTCGTTAACTTATTTTAAACTTCAAGATGAATAAAATTGGTATTGAAAATGTTTTTTCCATATTGGCGCTTTTACATACTATTTCGGAATAATTTCAGTATTTTGTGGAATTTTTTTCTATATATTTATTTATTTATTTCAATACATAATATATTTATCTCTGTAGATATTCAATAGGTTTTTTTCGTAGATGGTATAAAAATCCCAAGCAACTGATCTGTATTCCTTACTAAGGAAATATAAAATTTTTTTAACCTTGGCAATATATTGTTGTCTGTTAAAAAAGTTGTTCGCTTCTTAGTGCAGACAAGTAGTTTACGTTGAAAGGGTCCGGTTACTAATCAACTGCCTAAACCATATATCGAAATGGAACTGGCACAGACGTCATATGTGTTACTGAAGGATGGGCCAATTTGAGGTTAGAAAGTTAGTTGGCTTTCAAATAATGAAATATCAATAATTGAGCTGTCATCCTTTGGCATTTCTTTAGTGAAAAGGTGGGAAATTTTATACTCTTGTACAAAGAATTTTAATTGTGAAATTTTACTGTCAAAATGGTTAAAATTTTACTATATAACTTTGTAATGCTTGAGCAACTCAGGCTTCTTCTGAGACCGCTGTGCATAATTTAATTACTAAATTCGAGGCTCACGGTGCTGTTGTTGACAATAGACCAAAACAATACTCTTGTAGTGATGCCACCATAGCAGCTGTATAGGAAAGTTTTAGGAATGAGCCTGGAACATCAACTCGTCGTCGTTCTTAACAATTGGGCATAACCGGAGGCACTTTCGGCAACATTTTGCATAGAGAATCTTCACTAAAGATCTTCATCTTCACGTTTCTAAAGTTCACCCGAAAATCGAATACAACTCTCATGTGTGGGCCAGTGCTTCAAAGTCTATTTTGAAGTTACTCGACCGCGTACAGGAGAAGGCGATGAAATTCATCGGAGTCAGTAGGGAAGCCATATCTATTGACTCTCTTGAGCATCGTCGGAATGTGGGGTGCGTTTCGTTGTTTTATCGTTTCTATAAAGGGATGTGCTCTGGTGAGGTCAGGGAGCTTGTCACCGATACCCATTATTTGTTAAGCTTAACGCGTTTTTCATCAAGGGCTCATGTATGTATTTGTGGTCGATTGTAATATCGAATCGCACTACGAATTACAGAGTATGTGGAACAAACGACCTGCAGCTCTCTTCCCCGCCACTTACAATTTAATAAAGTTCAAATCGAATATGCGCAGACACTGCTCCCTTTACCTTCCTTCCCAAAACCAATCTTCCCAGTTCCAGCACAATGCATTCCACATATGTAGGGGTCATCCCCAGAGTGCTGGTCCTACTCCTGGCAAAAAAAAAATTAAAGCCGGCCGATCTTTATTTGCGTCGAACACTTGTGAATTGGCTCTTTGAAATTCTGAACGAAAACAACGCTTTTTTCAACAAAATCATCTTTAATGATGAGTCCCAAATTGCCGCATATGGAGCAATTGCATTCAAAAAAAGTGACCATATGGTGCGGTTTTGGTCAGGTGGCATCACCGGCCCATATTTTTTCGAAAATGAGCAAGGAAACGCCATCACCGTGAAATCTATGCGACCTTTGGTTTCAGCAAAACGGCGCCACAAGCCACACACCTGGCCAAATAATAGAGTTATTGCATTGCGCTCGAACTAGAAAGAAGGGGATAGTATTGGGGCGACAGATGAAGAAGGACGAGAAGATAAAGATTTTTTTTTTTGTAGCTATTAGAATTTGTTTACTGCGCCAGCTAGGTTTTTGCTGCAAGATGAAATTTGGCCCCGTATTGACGAGATAAGCAAAACGTTGATTCAAAATGTGCTTCAAAATATTGTGAAAAGAGCAGACGTCTGCCGACGTAGCAGAGCTGGATATTTGCCCGACATCATATTCCGTTATTGATTCCCATATTTGTATTTTGAAATTCGTGTTAGTAACACCGCATTTGTCGAAAAAGCCAATTTACTTCCCAGCCTCAAATATGCCCACCCTTTGTTTGTTTCTGTAAAGATTTCATAAATTTTCTATTTTCTTGGATGGCATAAAGATCCTGATCCGGATTCCAAAATAGGTCCTACTATGCTGCTGTGATTTTTGAAAATAATTTATAATTTACAAATTGTGAATTCTCAGATGGTTTTCGAAAGTATGTGCATAAGATAAAAGGTTTTTAACTTTTCAAAACTATGGTTAAAGTCGACTGATGATTTGGTAAAGCGCATCAACAAATAAATTTCAGTTAAAATTTCTTAACCTTATCAATATATCTGTGGCATTAAATAATAATAGCTTAAGTCGAAATTTCGTGTTTAGAGATATTAAGAGGTTTGTCTAAAATAAATTGTGTTTGACTTAAGTTAAGTTAAAATATAAATGCGTATAGTTTTATAATTAATGACATTTTATACATGAAATTTAGCTGAGTGATAGATCCTGGAGAAGAGAATAAGAATATGTAATAAAATGAAAAAACACTTATGTCAACTTAAGCCATTATCATTTATTACCACAGATATTGTTGAGTCTATAGTAAAATATATTAATTTCTTAGTGAAGACAAGCAGTTGGATTGGTTCACTTACTAATTCCTGATCCGTATATCATATATATTAAAATTGGGCATTATACAAAATTCTCCAAAATTTCAAAATTCTCCGAGATTATAAAAAAAAAATCCGGGAAGTCTTGCAGCCATGTTCCCCAATATAAAACATAAGATTTCCCTGAACTCTTGTGAGCAAATGGTATTTATTTTCGATTTTAAATTCAATTAATTTGGATTCCTAACACTTGATAGTAAAAAGGTCAGGATGTTATGGACTGCTTTCAAAATTACATACTTAATCAATTGTTATGTATTAAAGAGAAACCAATTTGCTACAAACATTCCAGTCCTCCTACCAGAACATTTAGGATGATGTGGGCTTTTTGGGATTGCAATAAATAGATTAAAGATAAGAAAATACATACTAATTGAATTTAAAGTTGTTTTACAATTATCGTTGTAGTGTTGATTTCAACATCGAACCTTTTTTATTTTCTTTCCAATACTCGTGTTGAATACTATTAAAAGAGGGTGAAAAAATATAGCCAAAACGGCACAAAATATGTCCTTTAATTCTTTATATATATTTTTTTTATTTTTCTATTCTCTTAAGTGTGTAAACAAAATTAAATGTTGTTGCTATTTGAGTCGGCTAAAAATTACAAACTTTTGAACACATACACGTACTACAATTTTACTACACCATCTGTCCATTTGTCTGTCACTAACTAATGCTACAATTTTTGGGCAAATAATTTTTTTTTATGTGGGTCCTTCGGAATTTTTTGTATATATATTTTTTAAGCAAAAGGTATAGAAATAAGTTGAATGAGTATGTTAACATACATTTGTCCCTTATAGTGGAACTAATTGTTAACGTAATATCAAGTCGACTCTAAAATTATTCAACTTATCTAACTATTTTCGATAACACTTTCGCTTTAAAAAATTTGTTTAGTAGACGTTAGGGCAAAGAAACTGGGTGGAGATTTTTTATAGTTGCCAACTGATATCGACAATGACTAGACAAGTGCAGATTTCTTTGGTGCCGGGTTGATGTGACTAGTAAAGGGTGTTTTTTTATAGAGTGTCACAAGTTTAAATCATAATAATAAAGCAAAGAAATATATATATAAATGAAATTTATTTGTTGGTGGTTAAAGCAATGTCTATATGCATTTCATTGGTGCTTTACCAAATCGTCAGTAGACTTTAACCACAGTTTTGAAAAGTTAAAAACCTCTTATCTTATGCATATACTTCCGAAAACCATCTGAGAATTCGGAAGTATATGCATAAGATAAGAGGTTTTTAACTTTTCAAAACTGTGGTTAAACTTTACTGACGATTTGGTAAAGCACCAATGAAATGCATATAGACATTGCTTAACCACCAACAAATAAATTTCATTTATATATAATAGTATTGTGACAACAATGTGTCAAATAAAAAATTTTCATAGCAAAGAAATATATTTTTAAAATCAACAAAACGGGCTTTATTGCAAGGAAAATTTTTAAATCTGATTTCTGTATGTGGCCGCCACGGCTGCCGAATATAAGGCACAATCTGGAACACCAATTTTTAACAACTAAAAGAAATCGTCCATAAAGTAGAACGACACAACCGTTGCTGAGACCGGCGACGAATTGATTGATTAGGATCATCTTCAATGCTTTCCTGTACAGCGGCTACAGCTTCTTCATTGCGCACTGTTCGGCGTCTCACGGGATGCACATTATCAGTAACAGTAAATGTGGTCCGAAAAATATCTATTGTTCTTCGAATTAGCCGCTCTGAAGGACGATTATGTACGTCATGAAATGGAAGAAGTGCCCGATGAGTTTGACGAATAGAACAATTATTTGGATTAAAAATTACAACTATTTGCACTCGTTGCTCTAGTGTTGTGACACTCTAAAAAAACACACTTTAGTTAAAGAGCTAGAATATGCAAAAAGGCCTATCTAACATTTTCATATTTTTACAGGGAAAGCAAAAAAATTTTTTAAATAAAAAATGTTTTGAACACAAAATCTTATCATATCATTAAAAAAAATACCCACAAATTTGTACAATATGGCAATAATTGTCAATATATTTTTTCATTTAAGTAAGTTTTATGCCTCATCTGTTAAACGTTGAAAATGTTAGATAGGGCTTTTTTCATATTCTATTGTAAATCATATTTTCTTTACTTCCATTGATTTGACTTTTGAGTCACCACTTGCTTCAAGGATCCATTTCTAATCTTCTTTGGTCAGCAACACAATATATTTGATATCTTTTTTTGCAATATTGAAATAGAGCTGTGCAACACAATTATAATGTAGCTTTTAAAATATTCCCTTCTGCCATTTGTTCTACTTATTTACACTTGGTTTGACACGTTCTTTTTACAACAGGCTCAAAAGTAAACATAAAGTTTTTGCCAAAAAAAAAAAAAAAAACAGTAAAATCTAACAAGTGCCCACTAGATAAGAGAAAACGGCAACCAACTAGGTTAAGTACACAAAAGAATAGGCAGTCAAAGTGGAAAAACACAATAAAACCGAAATAAAAATTTAATTGAAAGACATCTACAAATAGCAATTCCTTAGTTATATTAATTATTTTGTAATATTCTTTTACTTTGCTGTGAAAATCCAAACAATTTGCGTCATATTTCTTTCTGCAGAAATCATGGAAACATTCACACACGCACACAATATTTAAGCAACAGATCTAAAATGAAACGTAACGAAAAGTTTAATGCCTTAAAGGCCAAAACATATAATACAATATGACACGACTTAAATTTCCCATAGGAATAAAAAAGTTTTGGTAAAATATTGAAACTTTTACAATAAAAACAACGTCTTTGTTTTTCAACGCTGTCTCAATAATGGCTGTGCAAATAGATACTATAATAGAAATCATGTTATTGTAATACTACACAACACACACGTATCTCATTTATTAAGTTAAATTAAATTAGTATTAGCATTAATACATATTTATTTGTGTGAACACATAGAGAACACAAATATCCATCTACACTGTAGTATAATTGGCCAATAATCAGTCATATCTGTTAAGAAGTTCATGGGGTCAAGAAAAAGAGGAAGGAAGAAGCAGTAGAAGTGTGCAGCAGAGGACTGCAAAAGTCTTCATAACCACACCAGCTTCATTAGCGCCGGACCCAGTGTTTCCAGCCTCGCACGTGAAATATACAATATTTACAGCGAAATTTGATATGAAACATTTTTTCCATAAGGCCCAATTAAATTTAATGACATGACAAGCAAACAAAGAACCAACCAAGACGTAATTAATAAATTTGTTTTAACTACATTTTCTATTTCTTTCTTTTTATTTAAAGTGCTTTTTTAATTTATTTAATTTTTTTTTCGTGCAATAAGCCAATTTTAATTACATATTTCATTTTTAATAGAAGAGCTATTTGTACTGTACCATGATCAGTGCCTAAGGAATTTTTTATACTTCAAAGCAAACAATTAATAATTTTTTATATCAAATAAAGGCACGTTCACCCGTGTCAAATATTTACAGAAGCACTAAATGCTAATGAAAAGCCTTTTTTTTAAGCCACCTAATAAGTGGTGATAAACAGAATACACAGGAGCACTGATGATGAAGGTGTTGCGGCTTTCGAAAACAGCTGTACTGCTCTGCTGTGTCAACTTACACTGATGTTGACTTTTCTTTGTGCCTTGGAATATTTATCATGTCTTTCTGAGATTTAAAAACAAATTTCGAACAATTAGGTTATGAATCTTAATTCAATTTAAGAAAAGCCTTCTAATTCAGACAATTGTTAATCGAATAATATTGGAATTTATGACGCTATCGATTAGTTTCACATGAAACTGTTTTACTTATTAAACACATATAGTTTTTCTTTCCACGTATCTTAGTGCATGGAAAAAAGTTAGGGAAATACGAAAACGGAAAGAAACATTTATTATGTTCTTATGAAATTTACTGCTTGATCTATTGGCATAATTTAATTTTAAATAATTAAAGTATTTTTTCATCAATGATCAAGAATAGGTTTTTATTCTCAAATTAACCCATTTTCGGAATAAATTCAACTTTTTTCAAACTAAATTAAATTATTTTCAAAACAAATTAACTTTTTTTTTCAAAGTAATTTGAATTATTTTCAACAAGAATTAAACATTTTCCTTTTTAAATTAAATTTTTTTCATTTATAATTCAATGTTTTTATTTTCAAATTTAAATTATTAAAATACAAATTCATTAGTTTTTTAATTCAATATTAAAATTTTAAAAAATAAAAGCCTTGTTTATAAAAAATAATTTATGTGTATTAAGCTCGTATTTCTATGGGTCGTAGTTTAATTTTTAAACTATTCGATTAGTACTACTATGAACTAGATTTGAGTTAAGTTCTAAAATTTAATAGAATAATTTTTTTTTAAATTTTATTACATTCGAATCAACTTATTTTTTAGATTTGGTAGCAAATGTAATTCTAAAGCTTTTACTGTGTATAAGAGTACAGGATTGGAAGATATTCCAGTGGGACAGGCAGTTGTATTTTTTTTTAACAATATTAAAGAAAACAATATATATATAAAAAATTAAGTTAATTTAAAAAACAAATCAGTTTGAAGTCAAAAAAAGCGAGTTCATGTATAAAAATTTAGTTAATTTTAAAAATTTTTAATTTTAAATAAAACAACTTAGTTTTAAACAACAATTAAACAAACTTTAAAAATAATTTAATTTGAAAATGAAAATACTTAATTTTAAATTAAAAAAGTGAATTTAATGTGAAAAATGATGAATTTGATATGCAAAAATTTTAATTTATTTTTAAAATAATTTAATTTGTTTGAAATAAATGTTAATTTGTTTTGAAAAATATTGAGTTTGAATTTAAAAAATTTTAATTTGATCAACAAAATTTTTAATTTGGGAGTAAAAACCTGTATATATATATATATATATATATATATATATATATATATATATATATATATATATATATATATATATATATATATATATATATTATATATCTATATATATATATATATATATATATATATATACATATATATATATATATATATATAATATATAGACCTTTGCGGGATGACAAGTGAATATATTTTCCAATACGTTCTTGAAGGGTGTAAAAACAACGTGTATCATAAAATTTTAATAAGAATATTTTTTTCTAAAAAAACAAGAAAAAAATACATAAGATTTCCAAAAAGTTATCGAAGTATTAAAAAGTGAATAAAATAAATATATAAAATATACCCCTGAAGTCTAAAAAAATATTTTAATTACCTAGAAAAAAAGGACGAAAAATTAGAAAACGAAATGCAATGTCTGGCATTTCGTAAAGCACCAACGAAATGCATACAGACATTTCTTGATCATCAACGAATAAATTTCATTATTACGAAAATGAACCGATAAACATTAATTCAGTTATATCATTATAAATTTATGTATATTGACAAATTCTTTTGATTTGACAAAATGATAGAATTTCATTGCAGCAGTCGAAAACATGAATTCAAATGAAAAGATTCACTAAATCATGTTAATTAATCCAAAAGTATTTTTATTTTTTCAAAAATACTAAAAGGAAACTAAAAACTCACAATTGAAACCATTTCACGGATATATTTCTGAATATAGCACTACATGCATTGGTGTCAGAATCATTATCCAATTTAACTACAGGAGCAAATAATTTGAAAAATATCTACGTTAAAAATTAAAGTAATGACTGGAGATTTTCTCAAAATATTATGACGAAATGATGGAAATTCAGAAAAACTGGGACATGAAAAAAGAAATTAAGCAGTAGTACATGATACGGCTTCCTACAAAAGTTATATGAATAAAAACTGTTATCATATTCAACTAAATAAAAATGCTCCCAATTACTGCTGATGGAAGTGTAGCGGCTTCCGTAAACACCTATTTTGCTATGCAGAGCAGGATGCGTAATCGAATTCTTCTCTGCAATATTTATAAAGTCTTTCTCAATATGTACATATCTTGATTGTGTTTTTGTTACAACACAAAAAAGTATTTTGAAATAAATGCCTCAATTATAAACAATTCATCTTTGGCTTTCATTATTTAAAATTTGTCTTTTATTTTGCGGTGCGAGTTTTTTCAAGTTTCCAACAGACTGAAGTGGCTTTTAGCAAGGACTGCTCCTCCTTTAAAAGCTGATTTCTATTGCCATTCATATATTTCTATGTTGTTTTTATAATTCAAAAGTAAACCCTCCCTACGGCCATTAAGAGATTTTGAGTCACACACACGCATGCACATAATCAAGTACTTTGTGCAGAGTAACGCACGTCTAATTTTTTATTAAAGTCTAGCGTCAAGTACTTTTATAAGTAAACAAATTTCTAT